>NBAY01000041.1:0-413390 GCA_002794775.1 Porodaedalea pini | reverse complement strand
CTGCGCAGATGCGCCGCAAGACGACGGGAGGTGATACCAATACCGCAGACTTGATACGTCCCACAGTGAAGAAGTCCTTCAATATAAATACATCCAAGATTCATGCCCTTGGGGACTACACACATCACGTTCTCATGTTCGGGATGACCGACTCGTATAGCACTTCCATTGTCAGACACTTCTCTTCATTTTTGAGACCCAACATTTACTCACTTCGCAACGTCAGGGTGAAACTGAGCACAAACAGTCGAGACAAAATTACTTAAGAACGAACTGCATGAACTTTGTTCGACAAGTGACAGAAATTCAACGCATCCAGTCTAATCTTGCTCACATGGCGGAAAAGTTCAACAAGTCTGCGCCCAAAATTCCACTGGACGCCATCGACGACGGTTTAGATGACGATAACGTGCGCTACTGCATAGCAGCGAGGGGAATGACGGATACCATTAGATCATGGTTGCATCAGAACGATTACGATCCTGCATTGATTGTAAGATTGCTGTTTTTCAGAATAACATATGACTGACATTTGCTCAGGATTTTGAAGAATTATTATTAAATCACATTTTTGCTCGGTTGAAGAACTTTGATTGTGATGATGATGAACTTCAGTTCTCGACTGTTGATCGAGAGGACGTCATCATTAAAGATGATAAGATGTACGAGCACAAACGTCTACGCATCAACTACACGACATATGATATGCAGCGGGAACATGATTCTATTAATCCTACCTCCATTACTTCGGACGTCATGCTTCTATCGAGGGACTCGGATGCTGTCTCAAAGTCTATATCGCCGTTCTGGTACGCTCAAGTGATTGGGATATATCATGTCGATGCGCGGCTCAGGAGCAATGGAGACACGGCACCGAGTCGTTTGGATTTCCTGTGGGTTCGTTGGTTCAGCCGAGCCATGGAAGATAGGTTTGGCGATGATGCCTGTCGATTGGAACACGTAAGATTTGTTACAAGGGAAGACGAGTCCCCACCGTTCGGTTTTGTAGATCCAGCTGCCGTCGTTCGTGCTGCCCATTTAATTCCCACATTCCATTATGGACACACAGATGCGCTCCTGTCTCCATCTTATCTAGCTCGAATCAAAGAACTGAACGATATTATAACAGACTGGGAATCATTCTACGTGAATAAGTAGGTCACAATTGCCTTATCTCCCATTGGACTGAAACTGATAGATGTACAGATTTGCCGACTGTGATTTATTCATGCATCACCGAGGCGGTGGAGTAGGCCACACCACAGCACACAATGCCGAGAATGCGAACCACGTACCAGCAGACTTGTATAGCAAGCTGGGCGTACACCGCTCTGATGAAGAAGATGACAAGATGGACATTGAACCTGCAGAAGAAGTTGAGACTTTGCTTGAGCGCATTCAAAGCGAAATGGGAGATGACGGACACGATAGTGAAGGCGGAGATGAGGAAACGGAAGACTCTGAGTCTGAAGGATCGGTACTGGACAATGAATCTGCCGATGAGGAGATGCCAGTCCAAAATTAATCGGGCACTCTGTCTCCTTGAGTAGTCCGAGGTGCCGTCATGATTGGCAGACGAAGGAAGGTGTGGATTATACTCTTGATGAGAGCCATTGTGATGAGTTGGCATCTGTGACACCAGAAGAAGGCGAGCAGAGCAGCTGTCATTTCATGAGATTCAGGGAAGCAACGACATGGCAAGGCCTGCGCCAACGGGACTGGGTGCGTGAGCCTGAGACTGAACCTGCACGGGCTAGCTGCGTGCAGAGATCGCAGCCGGTGAGATGACAGATGCATAAGCCAATGATGGATGGCTGGAGCCAATGGAGTAGTACTCAGAACGAGAATCGTAACTTGAATAGTCCGAGGTGCCGTTATGATTGGCAGATGAAGGAGGGTGTGGATTATACTCTTCGAGCGAGATGTTGCCTGAGCCGCTTCACGATAGTCTGAGGGAATGTCTGATGGCTGTCAGACGGCTGATGCCTGTGCGAATTTACCAACGAGTTCGAATGAATACTTCGAGGAGGCTTGATTGTAGAAAGACTTCGAGCAGGCAGTCATTGTTTCATATGCTGAGGCAAACTCTGAGCTGACGGTGAAGAGTAGTTTTGGAATGTAGGAAGTTGAACATGTCTGGCTGCTCGATGATGAGCGATTGCAGCAGGTAAGGGTCAAAGCCTGCAAGAGATGAGTCGAGTTCGGACTTGAAGAGATCGGGGTGAGGTGCGAGGATGTCAGACAGGCTCGTGAAAGATGAAAAGTCGATTCGCTAGGACTCCGATGATAAGCTAACAATCGGAGTCGAAGGTTCCTTTGTTGTACAAGATCGTAAACTACTTTCTTTTCAAGTTCACGCCACGCCCCCACCTTGCCAACTCGTCAACGTACTTCTCGAGTGACAACGACGAGAATCCTCTCATTATCTATAGTCGCGTTTCAGTCAAACGGTGGACGATTTTGTGACAGTCGGATGCACCATTTGAAACTTGATTCTCATTTTCTTTCCTCCAGGATTTCCCTTTTTTTCGATTCGAGGCGGCGGTACCTGTGCAAGTATGTGGATGGTGAGAACTGTTGTACAGATGCAAGGGCAAGCTTGAATACTGACTATACGATTTTGATCGGCCGGCCGCGCGCGATCAGGCTTCGTGTCTGCCTTCTTCTGTACTTGTGTCGGTAAGGTGATCTTGCCCATGTGTAAATCGAGCGTAGCTAAGAAATGACAGACGTACGGGCCCTTGAATGACGGCGAGCTCGAGCTGAGGCGTGCCCGGAACCGTATGCTTGATTCGGTGAGCATGCTATGCACGCTTCTTAACTTAAGAAGCTCAAAACTAACTTTTTAGCATTTCAACGAGTTCTCGGTATGCCGACAACTCCATAATATTCTCCAGATACCAGCTGAATCATTTCTGTGTCTTACGACACGTGCTGTCAGTTCTTTGAAGGCAAACACGATGTTGTTCTCTTTGCGATTGACTGTTCGGAGTCAATGCAAGCGCTTCATGATGACCCGAACAAAGAAGGCACACAGACCTCCCACCTACTTGCTGCACTCGAGGCCGATATGCAAATTCAGAAGCAGAAGGTTGTCGGGCCAAATGATGCTGCTGGGATTTTACTTTTCAGTACCGTGAGAAGCTCTCAAACTCCCGCATATACCACACCGTACTGAGCATCTCAAAGTCTCGCAAGAAAGAAAATACGGCACGCGAAGCTACAGAGTACAAAGAATAGGATGTTCGTATACGAGCCTGTAGGACAGATTGATGCCCCAAAGATTCAAAATCTTATCCAGCTCCTTTACAGTGCGTTATACTTCGACTCGCAGTTGTATGTTAAGCAATTGCTGATCCATTCCTCTCGAATGTATCTAGAGGCAAAGGATAACCATAAGTGGCTTCGTTACGAGTATCCACCATCAGAGAATTGTGTCCCCATGGGTGATGTCTTTATGAGCTGTAACTGGGCCTTACGAGACGGGTAAGTGTTGCCTATCTGTATAGGCTCGTTTGCGTAAAACAACTTTTTTCTACCAGAGCTCCAAAATCTGGCATCAAGTGTCTTTTCCTCATTACTGATGAAGATGACCCTCATCCTGGCGTGAAGAACGCTCAACTTGTCACGTCTGCTCAAACGACACTTTTGGTAGCGCTTGAGTTAGCATTGCATTTGTTTGACGCCATGAACACTTTGCTTAGGACTTGACTCAAGCGGGTGTCTCCGTTGAACCGTTCTTCATCAGCACGGAGGAGAGGCCATTCGACCCTACCAAGTTCTATTCGGTGCGGCTTTCTTCCTTCTCTCTTCAAGTTCTGGCATTCTCACTGAAACATGTGAGATCATAATGCGATATAGCCAAGAGGTGATATCTCGCCATGGTTGTGTTTTCCAGTGAAAGTTGCACAGCCGCTGATCTCCCCCGCCCAGCCTTATAAACTTACGGTGTTACTATGCTCCTTTCTGTATTCGAACACTCACCGCGATGTCTCCCCCTCATGGAATGCTCGCCCCTCAGTACCCAATGTCTCTCCCTCACGGAATGCTCGCCCCTCAGTACCCAATGACACCGACCCCCCCTATGACGGATTCGCAGCCTAGCTCCTCAGACTCCTCTTCTGACTCAGACTTGACCAGTGCTTCACGACAGGTGCCAGAGGAAGAGTTTACGCAAAGTGGAAAGAGGAAGGCGTACGCTGGCTTCTTCCTCTTGTCTTCGTTTATCTGTTTACTTTACTCATTTGCAGTACTGCAGCGGACATCTTCGTCAGCAAGGGACGCTACCTTGCTAGAGCATATGAACCATGGACTAGCCCGCAACAAATTCTTAACAAAGGTATTCCTAACGCAAAGCTTAGCCCTGCTGAATTACAACAAATCACTGATCCGTTGTAAGTGATTGGTTTTATTCTACTTTATTCTTTCAATAATCAGTTCTTGTGTCAGTGTCCACCATGCTGTGGATGCTGTGAAGGCTTTATTCGATGTCAACACCTTGCTGTACAAGAAGGTCGTCAAGGTGGATACTCAGACATTCAAATATATAGTTAATTGCGTGAGTCATTGCTTTTTTTCCCTCTGCATAGATAAACTCTCACAATGTTTACAGTTGCGTGAGGGTCAGTGTGCCGCTTGGTCTGCTGATACATCAGGAATCAGGAAAATTATCCTCCAGTGGATCGTTTTCCCATCCATTGACAACGAGTCGACATGGCCAGATAATGATCGCAAAGACTTACATGGATTCGAGAACAAGACACTCGCAAAGCTCCTGGCCCCCGCAGAGGTTCAGCCGCTCACTCCGGAGTAAGTACTTTGAGATAATCTTAAACAAAAGAAGACGTGCTCATGCCTTTCCTATCACATCATTGCTGATTTATATTACATACTTTCTGGATATCTAGCTTTGTTGCGTGCAGACAGGGCCATGGTAACAAACAAAAAAGGAGTTACCTGTGAACTTGATGGCAACCATAGCCGAGTCTTTGCCTTCGAAAATGGTATTTATCATCCAAGGAACCCTCTGAAGGGCTTCTTGAAGGGTAATTTGATTGTCAGGGCAAGTCTTCTTCCTTTTTCTTTCTTAATGTGTTTACATCTTTTTGTAGGCCTATAAACACATCTTTACGGTGCCTTCTTCTGCTAACTCAGGTCCCGCTGTCAAAGGCTCAAGGTGTACGAAAATAGGTAATGCAGAGATCCATGGTATGACCGAAGTCACTCCAGGATCACTTGCATACGTTACTGTCCAGGTATTTTATTTGTTTCACGGTTTGCGCATATATAATACTGAAAAATGTATTACTACCAGGTCTACTTTGCTCTTAGCGCAAGGCTCCATTTCTCTATGTCGAGTGCTCCAGAAATACCTGAGATGTTTAATGGTATTATTCAATTGTTCAGGTCTGATGTCCCACATGTCAAGAGGTACACTGCTGAGCTATTGATTTGGTGGAATTGGTATGTTCATCTGCATCTATGTGATATTATGGTCCCTTACTAACCCTTACTCAGAATCATCTTTCCGAATACCCAAGCGGCAACCAATCCTCATGACCTAGGTGCCATAGCTGATATTGAAGACTTCTATCGAGACTGGACCGAGGATGAGGAGGGCAATGAAGAGGGTGAGGAGGACAACGAAGAGGAAGAGGACAATGTATGAATTTTGATTGAAATTTCCGCTCACATTCAATCTGATACCATCCATCTTGAACAGCTATTTCTATTTTCCCTATCGTTGGTCGCATATTGTTATGTGCTATTTCAATTTCATTCTATTCCAATACTTCCATCTAATTGTCATCCACGACAACTGCTGCTAAGTGAGCTATAACTATTATACACATGAGAACCGACAGTGCGCATCACCATCAATTAGAAAGCATTATAAGTAATTTCTTGCTTTTATAACTCCGACAACTCTTCCGCCGCCTTGTAATCCTGACTTTAGAATTTATTTAATTATATATAAGTCTGCAATACTTCTGCTAACTTATACTCTATTGAAAGTCTTATCATGTATTAAAATCTCTCATAAGTGTTTTGATATATTATAATTTGGTATGACTGTTATGCTTTTCGGTAAGTATTATGGTGGATTGTAAGATGGAGTTCAGATTTTATTGCTCTATAATTATGCCCGAAATGATTATATGTATTACATGTCTTTTAAGACTTATAATTGAATATAATTAGTTATAATACTCTGCAGATTTTTGTGATGTGCGAGTTGTAGTCAAATTCCACTTGCTCAAGTTCCACATAGTCCACGTCGTTGCAGTAATGCCGGCACATCTCCGTCAACATGCAATATACCAACTCGACCATAACATATTTATGTGCAACTGTAGATGTCTGTACAATAGACATTGCTAAGTGCAAGGTCCTGAAAGGATGTAGCAAATCAAAATTCTCGGGAGATGGTATCAATCATTGCAAGTACAAATACTACAGTTGATTATCTCATAGCGAATTAGCTCATAGGGAATATTTCTCATAAGGAATAAAATTTCTCGGAATCAACCACATTTCAGTGGGATATTCCACAAAAATCTGATACCTAATAGGGAATAATGTTTTTTGTAAATATTCCTTACCAGATAAGGTTTTGCACCAAAAACATGTGGGAAATTAGGATGTGCCAAAGCCAAACCAAGTGAGCCAGCACCTCTATCAAACATAAATTTGCCTTGTTAGCTCAAAACTTGCTCCATGCAACAGGTTTGGCCTAAAATGCACTTCAAAAAAAGAAAAAGTAGCAAAATTTTAATTTTTTTTTGCAAGTCACACATATGTCACACAAAAGTGACATTCTACTCAGGAATATTATCTCATAGGGAATATGAAATTCCGGATTTTGCATATTCCTTATGAGATAATCAACTGTACACTTGTAGAATCTCTATATATTCCTCCTCAGACGATTACTTGTAAGACGCGTCTCATTTCCTGGGACTCTGATTCTGCCTAGGTGCTTTATTTCCTGACTTCCCTGACTTCGACGGCTGTGAGCCAGATGCTGATCCAGAATCATCGTTCCTTTGACGACTTGTCGATGCATGATTTTGGCCGCTGTTGTTCGAGTCAGATACTGATCCGCTGGCAGGTTGATTCGGCTCCGGCTCAGGTAACCAGAAGTAGGGCTTGGGAGGCATGCTTAACGGTTGGTTGCCGACTACTTTTGATTTGTCTAGTCGGTAGCTGAGGAAAGATGTTGCTTATGCTGGTAAACATCTGAAAAAGAAGCAAGCTTTTATATAGGCTCCAAAATGTGCATTAATGATGTGAAATTCCGTCTCTGAGTGCCGCGCGAGCCGAGAGACGCAAAGGAGTGTGTTCCTGCAGCTACTAGTCATAGGCAAGTGTAGATGGCAAGCTGTCGCTGTAAGTAGTGGGAAAGCGATGTATTGCATTGTTACCGGGAAACGGCCTTACATACCTTACTTAAGAACACCTTATGTTTGCTAGTCGACAGTTAAATGGGGAGATAATCTCCTTTTCTCGAACAAGTGCAAATTGTTGGCATGGAGGGCATGGAGGACGGGAAAGCATGAGCAGGTATGCTCCAGGACAACCAAAGCAGTAGGCCGGGGATCGGCTGAAATACGGAAGCCCGGCAATCCAGAAGGGCAAAAAAGTTTCGCACCTCCGGCGTACTGATCACGGCTTACATTGCGAAGTAGGGAGGTCGAGTAAAGTGTTGCTATTCCAAATCGGATATTTATCGCGGACTCGGAGCGACTTTACATATCTTACCTCTGAGCTCGTTGACAACATCCTGTTTACTGATCAAAGGCAGTAAAGCTACGAGCAGATAAAAACTGTTGCCTTACGACGGACAAGCGTATATGGACATGCTTGAGGACGACAAGGATAGTAGACCGAAACCACACAATAGCCAAAAGCTGACAACCGGAGCCTGAGATTTAAGTCGCATGAGAAGGAAGTTTGTAGCAAAAGAAAGTGAGCAGCCGCTGTTCTATTATCACTCGCAAGGTTTTTATCAGTACAAAATCCGTAAAGTTACCTGGGTCGGTCTCGCTCCGCGGCACCAGCGACAGTGATCTACGGACTACATTGGCACTGACTCGGATCCTTCGATGACGGGTTGGATAATAGGGGCTCTAGAAGAGCCAGACAGAGTCGATTCTCGATGGAGCTCATAACGCATAACAATAACAAAAGTTACATACCTTGACTTTACTGATCTCCTTTAGGACTCGGACTCCTTGCAGGGACAGTTCAAGCACTCAGACTAGAAGTCGCGCCTCATGATACGCTAGCACCGACCTTGCAACTAGGCTTGCTGTCTTGTCCTTGACCGCGTAGCACATCGCAATTGACATCAAACCCCTCGTCTCCCAGTGCAGGGCCGGGTCGCAAAGTCTTTAAGATCCTAAAAAATTGTATGAAAATTGAAAGCAGATTGCTGTGTTTTCTATCGTGCTGAAAGTATACAGAGTGTCTTCTAATGCAAAGACGCGCCTCCAGACTGAATGGAAGCTTGTCAATTGTGCATCAACCCAGTACAGAGTCAAGCTCACCAAGACCGCTTCCATCTCTTCCTCGCTTATGTTCCTTATTCGTGGGTTCCATAACCGTGAAGGAGCTTGCCAGAACTCCTGGTACGCGTCCGAGTCTTCCGACGAGTTCTGCACTTTCTGCGTAGCGCCTGATCGCGACTTCGAAGCAGAGCTCTCAAACTTTCTGAGGAAATCTGCAAAGTGCGCTTTGTATTCTGGCGGACCCGCCGGATGTGCGTGTGGCGGCTCTGGTTCTGTTAAATGCAAATTTAGTAATGGAATAATTAAATGAAATGTAGGACACGAACTGGCTGGCCATTGGCGCTTCCCTAGGAAGTGAATGAGCGGCTTGTGCACATGCACTGAAGCGGAACAGACGCGCAGCGTAGGATGCATGTTCGCTGAGTCTGACGAGCTCGACGTCCGAGACGATGACGACAATGTCAACGACGAGAGCGCAGTGGTGGCGGTTAGTAGTAACGATGTGGGCGCACTTTGCGCCGATTTATTTTTGAGCTGTACGCTGGCAGACGCGTCATGGACCTCTCTATAGCAATGAACTGCTAACACTAGCACAACTCTCTCTTTGCTTCCTACTACACCTTTTCTTCTTGTTGGCACTGGCTGGAACTAGAAGACATAGCGATGGACCTCCCGGATGCCGAGCTGACGGACTCTACGTCGCTCAGCTCCGTCGCTGTCAATGGCTACGGCACCAACGTCGACATGTCACGACCTGGTTCTGCCAAATCCATGCGTGCACGAGCAGACACTGGACGAGGCTCTGGCAGCCCCCGGCCTTCTCTCAAGACGTCCACACCCAACGGCTATGCAAAGGCATCTGGCAGGCCCGTCTCTTTCGTCGCGACCGTGCAGGGTGAGGCGCGCTGGTATCGTCCCACATTCAAGAATAGGACCATGCTGTTTGCCAGCCAGTTTCTAACCTTCATAGTGTCCTCCGTGTTTCTCATTCTGGTCGTTGCGTGGGCGATGCTTGCCGATCTCTCAGCGCACCTGCCTCGCTTCTTGCGTAGGGTCGCCCCAGTGAAACCAGTCTCGTTCCCTTGGGACAACCCCAGATACCTTAAGGAAAAATGTGTCAAGGATGTAAGATACTATGCACAAGGGGCAGGAGAGGGATATGATATTAATGACGAGGAAGTTGAGACCGAGGACGGGTTTTACCTGAGGTGTGTACGTGCTGTCGGCATATTCATCACACCTTTATTGAAACTTCGTCTGAAGGATGCATCGAGTTGTGAATCCAAGACACAAGTACCTGCCGAATGGAAGAGGTGAGCCAGGTTATTTACTTCTTCTGGTTATCATTGTCACTAAACGCATTTATGCAGGTGGATATCCTGTATTAATCTTACATGGTACGATTCTCAAGTTCATGATGGGAAACTTGAATTCATATATTACCCAGGTCTATTCCAGTCTTCCGGAGCTTTCATTACCTCGGAGGAACGATCGCTCGCTTTTTGGCTCTCAGAGAACGGGTAAGCGAGTCTTAGCTATTTGCAAACACCGAAATCAACGCATGAGAATGTAGTGGGTACCAAGTCTTTCTAGGCAATACACGCGGTGTATTCAGTATGGGACACAAGACCGTTAGTAGAAATGACCCTCGCTTTTGGGGTACGTATCGCTGCGCTTCCTTGCTGATACGATATTAAGAGTTCGACATTGATTCTTTATGCAGACTGGACTATTCGCGAGCTCGCGATGTACGACTTACCGGCTCTAGTGGAGTATGTCTGTGATGTAACGGGTTATGACAAGGTTGGTTTCCTCATCAAAGATGTTATCATGCAGCTTAGAAGCATCCTTCTTCAGATTGCATTTATAGGCCACTCGCAAGGCAACGGTATGGCGCTCCTCTCTCTGAGCGAAGGCATGCGTCCAGAGCTTGGGTCAAAACTTTCATGCATCATTGCGCTCGCACCTGTGGTATACGCTGGGCCTCTCACTCATGGATTTCCCTTCACGACCCTCAGTCAGATCGAATGGAAGCAGTGGCGCATGCTTTTCGGTGAGTAGAAGTTGAAACATTGTCTTCATCTTTTCTCATCTAGTAAGGGCCTAATCGTAGGTGTCTTGGACTTTATTCCATTGATGCGCCACTCGTATGACTGGATACCCGCAAAGTTATTTGCATTGGTCGGGTATGTGATGTTCGCGTACTTATTCTCATGGACGGATGCAAATTGGTGCGGTTCATAGTGCTCAATGACGGTCTGGGAGGTTGCTAACGATGTGCAGGTTGAAGCGCCGGAAGGTCAAGATCTTTAGGTTTACGCCTACTCCAGTCAGGTGAGCACGGTGTTGAGATAAGTGATGTACAGTTTGTCTGATAGTTCTTGTATAGCTCTGCGAGTATCTTTTGGTATGCCTCACGCTCAATTCTCTACTAATGAGCCTGGTTTAAATATAATTTGTATAGGTGGTGCGGTAAAGGCGGCTTCGCGCAACGAAAGTGCACGATGGACGACTCTCTACCACGCTGGTTTGACGAGAATTTCCCTCCGCTTGCGATATATCACGGTGGTCGTGATTTTCTCGTCGCGACCGAGCCTCTGCTCGAGCGCATACGAGAACGCGAGCCCTTTGTGAAGCTGGTCAGGGTGCAGAGGTTACCAGCGTCTGAGGTGAGTGTTTCTTCGTGATCTATCTATAGCATATGGGCGGGTACTTATGAAGCTGCGGTTGTTAGCATTGTGATTTCTACCTTGCGGGTAAGCTATCGCATCTATCGAGACTTTCGAAGGCTCACACTGACGAGTGCTTTCGCTTTCAGCTGACGCGGTCGAATGGTGTTTCTCATCCATTATAGAGGATATAGAGAAAACTCGGACGGACGACGTAGAAAGAGGCACTCTGATAGATGCCTCATAACGTTCATTCTATTGTTTGCATATGTATCACCTACTGCTTCTTCCTCTCTTCTGCCTTTGCGTCCTTTTACGATATTATCCACGGAATTCGGTATTATACCTGTAGCTCACAGCCGCTCATATGTATCGGTTTGTTGTTTACTATAAAACTTGGAGTGCACTTAATGTAGATAGTTGTATTCGTGGGAAAGGACGCGCAGAGTCTTCTGAGAGTACGCGGCAGATCCAGCCTGTGATCTCGACCTCTCCGCAATGCTCTCGAAGCTTGTAGCTGCAACGGCACTACTGCCTCTGGCTTGGGCTTTTTCTGACACGGTGCCATTGGTAGCTTGGTCGTCTCACGAGTGAGTTTTGCACTTGTAGGACGGGTTATTGCAATGTGGCGGCTGAATTAGAGAAACACTACCGCACTGGCAGAAACACGCTCGTCGATGCGTTAACCGGGCATAGACATTCACAAATTGATACATTGTTGCGCGGTGATGATCTATGCAGTTTCGATGCTGTAGTCGTGATTGACCAACCTGGAGTGCGTCTGCTTGTTGACACGTTTCTGGCCTCGGTCCTCAATTGACTACTTTCGTGACAGCTGCACGCACACGACTTGAAGACCCTCTCGCCATCTTCAGCTGTGCCTTTGCGGCTTAAGAATGCGCACAAATCGGTGCAGCTTCCCTACGTGCGCCGCCACACGTCAGAGGCCGTTTCTGACGCGGCAGAAGCCCTCGCGACGCGCTGCGGCTCGCGTATGCAATGGATGAGCGTAGATGGAGAGTTCGATTACGACACGTCGCAGAAGCATGTGCTGCATGTCTCCTTGCCCGAAGTATATGGCGAGGGAACGTGGAGGAGACATAAGATGGCGGAGCTCGGTAAGCCACCTGGGGGTTTCGTGTTCGGAAATTGTGACGGTACTGAACCACACTCGAAACAGAGGAATCCTTGAACCGTGCACTCAGAGACATTGAGACCGCATTCTCCAGACATCTCTTCATCTACACCGGCTCCATCGCGCCTGGCTTTGACAAGCGGCAAGCTGCGGCAGAGGGCTTGGACTTACCGTTCTCGTTTGCCCCCACAAACAACACGTCCACTGGAGGCATTCTTGCGAACTACCAGCTCCTCACTCCCGGACTGATCCTCTCCTTATTTATCGCATTCTTCGTGCTTGTTCCGATCGTTATGCTCGCTGTGAAGGCGCTGGCCAGCATCCAGTCGAGTGTGCGCCTTGACGCACCGAAGGGTCCTAGCCAGAGCAAGAAGAACCAGTGATGACATTATTACTACTAAATGCGAGTGATGTAATATACAGTATTGCGATGCGTACAAGAAGTGCGGTCTAACATGCGATGAAAATGGAGGCGTTCAAGTCAAATAACAAACGTAACTAGAGGACGTGCAAGAAACAGGCGTGAGCATATTGAAACATGGAAAAATAAATTTACTCCGTGACCATTTCTGTCAACTCAAGCGTCGAATCCACGATATGTAAGGCAGCAAGATGATAAGGAAGGACATGTTTGACATGCAGGTGCCAGCGAGCTTGGGTGAGAACCGCAAGCTCGTGGTAATTGCGACAAATGTCTTCATGGGTCTCATCTGTTGTCTTTGCAAGAGTCGAGCCCGGAAAAGCAACCGCTTGAAGAAGATGAATGAACTGTGCTCGCGGGGAGGCCCCAGGCGTCGACGGAACAGTAATCAAGGCCGCCGATCGCAGCGGTCGGAGACGGTCTGCGCTATGAGGAATGTCCTCGTCATCATCCGGAACATGCTGCTGCGCCCCGAGCTCTACGTCGGAGTTCGATGAAAGAGGGCATCGCAAGGAATGCAAGACGAACGAAGAGCTCATTGAAGATAATAACTGGCCCTTTCCATGCGAATCGTGGCTCGATGGAGGTCTCTGTAACGCACAACTTTCTTCCGCGAGGACTGACCATCCTGACTCACCATCGACACAGAGAACGGAGACATGCATCGCTACCGATCGATTATC
Source organism: Porodaedalea pini (assembly GCA_002794775.1). Lineage (NCBI taxonomy): Eukaryota > Fungi > Basidiomycota > Agaricomycetes > Hymenochaetales > Hymenochaetaceae > Porodaedalea > Porodaedalea pini. Next base: position 399,972 of record NBAY01000041.1, on the reverse strand, counting down.
GACAGACAGTTCATCGTTAAGTAGCGCGTTCCACGCTGTGACACGAAAGTTAATGCCTAGTATCTTATTATGTATGAAAATTTTACCTTCAAGCTCGACCTCATCGACGGTACCAAATTTAGAGACTGCTATTCGCCATTCTACATTCGCTCGCCTAGCAAAGTCCATTGCAAAGTTCCAGACGTGAGAAACATGCTGCTTATGATCATTTTCGTCTGATGCAAGCCAGACGCCCAAATCGTGTCCCTCTCCCCTTTGATCTATACATGCAGCGACAAGCCATTTTCTACATCTTGTGAGTCTGTAGCCCACATGCAGTAACGTGTGGCGGTCCAGAGAACCCAGATCAAGAGGTGGGTGGTGAAAAGAAAGCGACGTTGTAGCAGTAGGCGATCGGGCCAATGTGAACGACGGGGCTTCAAAATGTTTTAGTGTCCTTTCTCCATAAGCGAAGAGCGACCGCGACATGAATCTATCGATCGGTCGTAGAATACGATCGTAAACATTGTCAACGAGCGTTTCGAGTTTAGTCGTAGCAGAGATATCGTCTTCGGCACTGAAAAGCAAATCTGGGACAAGATGAAAACAGATATTGTCCTCTTCGCGGCCCGAGAGAACTCGATTGATAGATGAGAAAATCTGGCGCAAGAAAGGAGAGCTCAGAGAAAGAATCGAACTTGGTGTCACAACATAAATCAATAACGAAGAGGCAATCGTTCCAATAGAGTCGATAAGTGAGGCTGCCGAAATATGAGTCAAATTTTTGGTCGAGGAGGGAGAACTCATTCACTCACCAAGGGTTTTGCGGAAGGTTTTGTAGTGAACAGGGACAAATCCATCCTTTGAACATACGCTAGATTTTCCGAGTGAATGCGTCCCATAACCTTTGGCCTGAAGGCAGCGAATTCGGTTAGATCATTTCGGTAGTCTCAAGATCAGAGACCTACACTGTATATAGCGGAGACACGACTCAGCCAGTTCTCTACTTCAGAAAATGGTCTACTGTCATCCTCGTACAGAATGAACGTTACTACGTCTTTCGGCCCACTGCGCGGCGATAGACCCATCTTCGACCAAAAACGAAGTGCCGCAGGTGACAACTGAACCAAGCTTTCCACTTTGCCTAATGTAAACATTGGTTGCTCCAGTGCTTTGAGCGAGACATTATTTCTCTCAGATTTGACGTCATCAGAGGCAGACTCTGATGAAGCTAACATGAATGTAAGTAAAGAATGAATAACATAAGATTCTGCTTTACTTACCAAACGAGGAGAAAGAGTCTATGCTCATCTTGTCCCATAACCAACCAGCGGAAAGAAAATAGCTTTCGTCGAATGTCGCATCTACTTGCTCACAATGACTGTCTTGTCTCCAAGTAGGCGCTTGACCGACTGAACTGGCACGCCATGCGGATTCCCATAGAGCGTTCTCGACAACTTCGGAAGAAAGCGCACGCACTGCCGTCTCTAGCGATCTGGACTTTTCATTTGCTAAACCCAACACTGCAGCAGGCGACACTGGCGTCGGGACAGGATTAGGAATAGGCGAAGCCATGTCCAATCCTGCGAAGGAAGCCCCAGAAGCTCGCAGATTTACTGACAACGGAAGCAAAATCGAATGCTGAAACTGAGTCGATAAAAGGGTCGGTCCAAGCGGAAGGTGAGATGCGAGAGGTGTTGACGGGCGAGAAACAGAATCAATGCCATTGTTGTCAAAGTTCTGATACTCTTCGTCAGAGTCTCGTTCAGAATCGACGTCCATGACAGAAATGTCATCATCGGCACAACTTTCCCATTCACTCCGCGTATCCTGAAAAGGCGGAGAAGGGGATCCAAATCTAACGCCTTGCATACCTATCCTGCGCTTTACCCCAATGAGCTTCTTGATGACGTCAACGCGGGGATCAGTCAGGGAAGCATAATTCATCCTCCAAAGAACTGTTACTGGAGGTTCGCGAGTGAATAAGTCCTGCTCAATGAGAGAGCTCGAAAATTTTCCTATCGCATACTTCGCATCCGCAGAGTGAAACTGTTTTGAGAAGCGTATCGGATTGAATGACTGTGTCTCTGAGTTCAGGGCCTCAGCATCGGAAATACAGATGATTTCTGGGGTAGCAGGACCAAAAGACGACGAACTTGATCCGTCTGGGGAACCTGTAAGGAGAAGCTCTGGAGCGGACGATTCTTCGTGCTCCTTAATATCAAACTCTTCCCCCGACTTCGTCGAAGCCCATGGTGAAGGATTACCAAATGACATTAGACATCCTGTCGAATCGGGCACAGCGGACGGCAGTCCATCTTGGAGCAACGGCGTAATCCCGAGAGATTTGAGTGCCTCATCACTAGTCAAAGCACTAGCCTCTGGCAAAGTGGCAGAGAGCGCACTAGTACAGACTGGATCATCAAAGAAACTGAAGTCGTCGTCAGTGAACACGCCTAACGAATCGAAGTCGACTTTGCAGTTTCGGCAGTAAGGACGCCTTGGTGACCAGTTGATGGCGGAATTGTCATACTGAAGTCCATACCCAGGTCCATCATGAACTTATCCATGCCGTCAAAAGAGTCGAGTGTTTCTGGCAGATTTACTTGCGCTTGCTGGGTACCATTCGTTGGGACATCTGCCGCGTAGCCTCCGTGAGTACCGTTGCTCTCAAATGGCGAAGTCTGCTCCACTTTTACGGCTTCTTCTGGAGGCGAAGGGTATGATGGCTGGATAGGAGGTATGGGTGGGTGTTGCATCTGGATCTGAGAAGGATTTACAAGGGAGTGGGTGTTCACTGTGATAGAGGGCATTATCTGTGAAGACCCTGGTGTTAAGCTGGCAAGATCGTGAAGAGTACTTGGCTGGAGTGGGTTCACAATACTCGAGCTTGTATCAGGAGGGACAGGCCCTAGAGAATGGGAGGCGCCTGTTCCTTTCGGTGCTTGCGCGGCAACAGTGGCTGCTTCCTTTTCCTTTTTGATTCGCTCTCTTTCGCGCTCGCGCTCTTTGGCCATAAAATCAACGAACTTTCCGACACCCGCGGCAACATTCCGCATGCCATTCGGGGGAAGCTGAGAAATAGCGAGTGTTCGAAAGGCTTGAGTAGCCTCTGCTGAGAATGAGCTCGTCGCCCTTGTCAGCGGCGGTCGCTCGCTCTTGACCTGATTACCAGAGCGCATTGGGAAGGCAGTACTCGGCGTTGTTTCGCGAGAGAAAGATCTGCGACCAACTGGCGTAAACAGGGAAGGCGAGACCAAGGAGTCCTGCGGCGACACAGCGCGAGGCTGCGTAGGAACAGTCGCGGGAGCTGGGACTGGTGATGCTTGGAGGGCCAGAGGCAGCTCCGGTATGTACGCCAATGGTTTTCGATTATACGCAAACAACAAGGCGTTGTCTGAATCGTTAGCTGTCTCCGGCATCGACATCAGGGAAAGGCAAAGAAGTGCTGGCCATATGACCATCATGCCTTTCTCTTCTCCTTGCTTGTTCTGAACGCTAATCCACGCAATAACGAATTGTGCGGCGTTATCGGTTTCCAAAGATATCCCTTTCGTCTCTTTGGGCGGCAGAAAATCCCCTGCACCCAACCCGACAAGATTGGCTTGAAACTGCTTAGTCAGTGCTGAAGTAGGCCCGGAATACATGTTCAGATAGTATGCAGGTATTGAGAATGGAAGCAGATTGATCGGTGTACCAGGAGGAGTGGTAGTGTTGGTAAGAAGGGCAAAAACTGAGTGGGTCGAAGTTGTGGCTGGATAAATATACCCGAAGCAAACAGAGTAACTTCAATGTGGGAGAAGGAAAGGAATCTACAAAAAAAATTGATGAGTTGTGAAAAGGACGAAAAAAGAGGTTTTGAATGTACCGATTCTTTCCGTGCTGCTCCCAACCGTCCCCCCAATTACATGATGAGCTTGGAAGACCCCATAGGATACCGGTTCGGAGCCTGCGAGCAACGTTACCGGATGACTGAGCATTCTCACAGATATCATTAATAATCCGCTCCTGAACTGCGTTCAGGAAGAAGGCAAGTGGTTGGCGAAGCGGGCGACGGGGAAGATGGCGCGCACCGGAAAGGTGAGTGCTAGGTCTGTTTCGACCTGGGAAAGGGGACGGGGGCAAAGTTATTTCGCGTGAGTCTGACTGCGTGCTGCCGGATGGTGTTCGAGTCTGGGAGGGAGGCTCTGAGCCAGAAGACGATTGTAAACAGGTCGGACAAGGAATTCGTCGCGTAGAGCAAATGGTACAGCAAGGATATAGTTCCGCGAAAGAGAACTGATCCTGCACACTCCCTGATATTATAGAAACAAGCAGTTATTATACTGTTAGACAATTTAGGTGGTGTCCGCGAACTCACTAGTCAGTCCGTGGAGCTCCAGGTCACGGAGGCGGGAAGAAGAGAATGTTCTGTCCGTTCCAGGTGAACATTGATCAACACAGAAGACCCATAACGTAGCCTCGTCCTTTGTGATTTGAGAATGAGTCAGAAGACTATCCTCCAGTGCCTTTCCTGAACTGCTCTCGTAAACCTTCCGTCTCGCAAGGTCGATATCCAAGTGACTTTGGGAAGCATGTAGGGCCGCGAATACAGCAAAATGAACGATGAAACCAGGAGACAGACCAATGCAAGAGGCGGATATCTCAGACTCTGAAGTAAGCTGCTGCAAGGACGAAGAGAGTTGTGTGGATGTCGTGGAGACCTGGGGGGAAGCAAGGCCAGCTCGTTTTACGCCTGATCTGGAAGTCATAAGAATCCGCCAAAAAGTCGAAGGCTAGAGAGAAGCTGAACCCTCGACAACGTCGAGCTCGTCGACGGTGCAAGTGAATATGAGTGTGCGCATGCGGTGGTCGTCGTTCTCGGGGACACGACTCTCGAGGTGTGTCCGGGCGACACGCCGATCGCAGTGCACACCGATTTAGGCAAGCAAGCCTTTTTCACCAGCACGCGTCTCCTACTCCTTTGGCAGTCGACCTTGTTGTCGAGCTCCTGTCGTCGCCACCGTTGTCTATACCTATTTTCACCACATCGCTCGCAATGCAACCTCCATCCGTGACAGCCTCAACTCGACCCGGTGCCTCACCCTTGCCGACGCAGGTCCATGTTAACACGCAGACGAAGGTCATCGACACTGTCGCCGGCCGCATACTCTGCATCGCAGACGTTCGTGGTCGCCTGTCGAGCCTCAATGATATGGCGAGGGAGGCAAATGCGAAGGCCATTATTCACACTGGGGATTTCGGTTTTTTTGGTGAGTCGCCATCGTTCCTCAAAATAGCTAACTACCTAATGATTATGATTCTAGAATCCTCAAGCCTGGAAAACATCAATGACCGTACTCTGAAGCACCTCACACAATACTCCCCATTAATCCCGAATGCCCAGCGTGGCTCACTTCTTGCGCCGGAAACCCCACCAGCCGTCATACGCTCGGCTATGACAATTTCCCTTCTGTCTGAATTCCCTTTACTCCTCTCCGGCCAGATCAAACTAAGTGTGCCCGTATTCACGGTCTGGGGTGCATGCGAGGACGTCAGGGTGCTTGAAAAGTTCCGTCAGGGTGTATGCGACATCGAGAACCTTCATGTCATCGACGAAGCTACGACGCGCTGCCTGGACATCGGTGGTGTCAAACTTCGACTTCTCGGCCTTGGAGGGGCATTCGTCCCACATAAGATGTTCGACAATGGGGATGGTAATGCTACTATTGCCGGAGGGCAAGGCACGATGTGGACCACCGCCTTGCAAATAGGCGAGCTCGTCGATACAGCGCAGCGTGTGTACGACCCCTCCGAAACCCGCCTTCTTGTCACGCACGCGAGTCCTGGGCGTGAAGGTATTATCGCACAGCTTGCGCTCATTCTTAAAGCAGATCTCACCATCTCTGCTGGCCTTCATTTCCGGTACACGAGCTCTTGGAACGAGTTTAGCGTCCAAGGTGACTTTGAGGGTTTCCGCCACAAAATCCTCAACGGAAAGGACAGCTTTGCGAAGATCTGGGAGAGCGTGAAGCCGCAGGTCGAAGCCGTCGTGGATGAGAATCAGCGTATCTTGCTGGAAAAGGCTCTGAGTGTCATTGAAAGGGTCCCTGCTGTACAGCCACATATTGGGCCTGGTGGCACGGCGACGGGAGATGAACCAGCATGGAAGAACTGCTGGAACTGGAACTTATGCGATGCCGCATACGGATCATTGGTTCTCGACATTAAGGAAGGCAGGGTTAGCGCAGAACTCAAGAGCCAAGGTACATTTCTTACGGCTTTCGTCAAAGTTGTAATGCTGATGTCTGTCACAGGATTTAACTATGCATACCGTCGCACTGCGAATTCTGCTGCCACGCCCAACTCGACTACATCCGCCCTACCTAACAATGTGGCACCGTCGTCTAGCGGTACTCCGGCACCACAGAGGACTCAGCCTACGCCTGCGTTCAAATCGAACGGACCTTCTGTTGCTCCAACTCCACCTCCTCAGCCGTCGAACCAGCAACAGGCATCCGCAGTGAACTCCGGCAGAGAAACACCAAGAGACTCCTGGGGGAACAAAGCTACTGGTAACGACGCCGCTTCCGGCCCCGGCGACAAGGCAGATGGCGACAAGCAGAAGGGCAAGAAGGATAAAAAGAAGGAGAAGAAGGATGTGAAAGACAAAGAGAAGGAAGGAGATGAAGTAGCTTCTTCGTCCGAAAATAAACCCAGCGCCGCTCAACCTTCTGCTCCCCCTTCTGGCAAGGCCACGCCTGTAACAGGCGCACCGTCGGATGTCAATGAGCGAGGAGGCTGGGGCGCAAATCCTGTGTCTCCTATAGCCGGAGCTAATAGCTCTGGTGCCCAGACCCCGACTTCTAAAAAGCCTCCAAGGAATCCATGGACGTTGTTCATGAGATACACCGGTCTGCACTCGGAAGATGATATTAAGGAATTCTATGGCGAAGCAAAGGATGGCGTACGTATATTAATACTCGAAAAGTATTCGATTTTTAATCGCACTTCACATTTATAGATCATTCGGATTCACTTCCCGCAAAATTACGGAAAGCCAACGCGGACCGCTTTCGTCGAGTTTGGCGACGAGGAGGCTATGAAGGCAGGCTTGCAAAAGCATGCCGAGGTATGTGATGTAGCACTTTGTAATACCCAAATCGAAACTAATACACGGATCCAGAAAATGAAAGATGTCGTTCCGTACGTCGTGCAAGCTGACGACCGTGAATCGAGTAGCGCCTCCTCTTTCCGAGGTCGGGGTCGAGGACGCGGCGGAAGTGGGTTCGCAGCGCGCGGTTTCGCTGCGGCAGGATTAACGAGACAACAATCGGACAGGAAACCGAATGGAGAGTAGACATCGGTAGAAGACGAGCTTGTGCTGAATTTTTTTCTTAATCCGATTTAACCAGTATGCACTTCACCCGTATTATCTCGCTTGTGCCCAGTAGGTTTAATATATCCTTCATTTTGTCTTTTCTGATGTTTTCGATGTTCGGGCTATCATCCTGTATCTACTTAGCCTTATACAACATATGGATCTTCTTTTGTGCTTTCCTCCGTCGCCTGATTACAAATTATTGGGCGGGCTGTGCATACGACCCCACTGCTGTCTATAACATCTCGTCGTCATCGTCAAGTCCTGGAGGCAACGGAGGCCAGAAGTCTATGTCGTCCACGTCTGGCTTGCCTACAAGCTTCAACACATCCCTGAATGAAACCTCCCCGTTTGCAGCAGCAGCACCGCCGGCCTCCGCGAGATGGTTCGGCAGAGTGGGAGAGACCAAGATTCCTTTCTCCTTTAGTGAAGCGAGCCGAGTCTGTGAAATCGAGGGGGCGGACTTCGTATAGAACGCACAGGACAACACCTTGAGAGAAGAGGCATCGGGAGAGCGGATAAGGCACAGGGTGGCTTCTAGATACGGCCGAAGTAGCAGCTCAGGATCCGGTTCTACTTCGTCCACAGGGGTATCCTCGATTATTGTTGAGAGGTATAGTATACCTTAAACATTGCCTATGAGTGCTAATCTTGAACTTAATAGACGAGAAGGACATACTTTTCCCGCGTGGACAAGACAAAGTTCCTTCGCCGTTTACCAAGACATTCACCGGTCCTGATGCCTTGCCGGACGATAATTCACCAGGAGGGAAGACTAACAGACCAGCGTCAATGGGTCGAGATTGACCTTCAGCATCCGTGCTGTCGTGATCTTCGTTGCTATCATTTGTTGATGAGGCAGACTGATATGACAAAGGCCGGGACAATGCACCATCTATGAGCGCTATACAATATGCATGATTACCTTCAGTCGAGCCATTGTCGTGTTCACTCTCATCATCGATTCCGAGCTTCGGCAAAAAATCAACAGAAGAGACAATAATGTCGGCGGTGAGGTCTTCAGGCATATCGGAGAGCTTAAGACGGAAGTTCTTCGCCTCGTCATTCTCGAATGATGGACTCTGCTCCATCTCTAGAGAAAGGATATCGCGTCCGAGAATATACGTGCCGCCGGATACCGCGCAAACTCTATGGAGTGTACTTGTTAATAATATGTCAAGCGAATATGCACCGAAGTGACGACTAAAGTCTTTCACCTGCAAAAGCCCTGAACCAATTCGCCCAGGCCTCCGTACTGGCCCACTAAAAAGGGTGAAGGGCCATAACAACCTGCGGAGCGCAGATAGTGTCTTATTCGATTCAATGCAGGGAGAGCGGGATCTGAGCATCGATATTTAGTTACCGGTATCCATGAAGTGTTTAATGACTACGCACCAGAGCTAGTTTTACAGAGTGCAAGAGCATATGCTAAGGCGGAGGCAAGCTGACTGCTGAGAGAGAACACGTCCTCCAGGAAGGATACGAATGCAATTGACTCTCTTCCTTGAATTTCGGGGGAGGTTTCAAATTCTCCGGAAGCGAACATGAGGAAGCGCATGAGCCTTCGTTTGTCCATAAGCGAAAGTTCCTTCGACTTAAATATATCCTCCTTGCTTCCTGGGACGTTCTTGAATCCGTCTGTAGAGTAGACAGAGATGAACTCGAGTAGTTTGAAGCCGCCATAATGCGCCACTCCAGAGCCTATGAGAGCAGAGATGAGAGGTCCATTTGACGGAATTATCGACGGCGATAAAGACAAGGAGTAAGCCCTAGAGGAAGAGGGCAACTCGCCACGGAGTGAAGCTGGTGTGAGCCTTGCATTCGAAGCTGTTTCTTTAGGAAGCGTCGTCATGCATTGTTGCAACTCCGTGGTGGTCAAACTTGCTTCCCCAGCACCATAATACTGGTTGGAATCGACGTGCGCGACCTTCAGACCAGCTTTAGCGAGTGCACTGAAAGTCCGAGACTCAAACTGATGAGGGAGACATTGATGAATCCAGGTGTCATACTCACGCTGCAGTAATTGACTCCGTAAGTCCTGTCCCGAGAATAATGACCTGAAAGTGAGAGTCCATTATTATGTAGTACGCTCTCAAACTGAAAGTAGCACGGCCGCGCCACGTACGTCACTTTAACCTCTTACCACTATCATCCAGACCGTGGGAAAGACTTTACCAGTGTTGTTTCTCGTCTCTAACGATGGCCCCGCCCCCCAATGCGAAGCCCTCGAGTCTCCATCGAATCAAATCGCTCAGATCCTTAGGCAATATCAAGGATCCGACTAAATGTGAAGAGTGCAAATACGAACTGCCTCATCACAGTCGCTCGTGCGTCTCTGGCACGGCGAAACTCTGCAGCAAATGCGGACGCGACTCCACCTACAACCACAACTCCACTGTTTGCGACCTTAGTGCGAAAAATATCGCCAACTGGTCCCCAGACGTTGAAGCGGACCAACATGCCGCCGCCCTCCGCAAACAAGGGGATCTTCCCCCTACCCCAGAAATTCTCTCCCAACAATCGCTCAAGCGGTCCCCATCTGAAGAAGAACACCAGGCGCGTGAAGCTCCCAATAACCCCGCCACGATCGGGCAAATCCCAGACGACAAGGATGCCATGGACGCTGACGACTTGTATGTGGACTCTCAACCGCCCCAGGTCGACATCGATCCCATCGATATCGATAACGAGGACCCGGAAATAGCCGAAGAAGTTAACCGGAAAGCGTTAGAACTCGCGGACGGCACGGTCCGCGACCTCCATAATATCATTTCACAGGACCTTTGGAAATCGGACACGTCTTTTCAGAGCGACCCCGGACGTATGGGTCGCTACATGGCTAGCATAGCATCCTCACTCTGCTTTTGGATCCATCGCGCTAACGCGCTCGATGAGGAAACTCAACGAGAAAACTACGCTAACTCCGCTATTAACAGCTTCCAGACCGCTTTCAAAATCCACGCACCGTACTGCAAAGACACTTTCGACAATATTTATCGGAGTCCCCAGGACCTCCGTGAGGAACGTATTACTGACGAAATTTCGAACATGTCCAGATCCATTTCTTCCCTTCTATCTATGGTCTCATCTCTCTCGGAAAAAACCACTAAACTTGAAAAACAGGCGCAAAATACCGCAAAACCCAAAGTATCTTTCCCAGCTAACACCCCGTCTGACAAAAAATACCTGCCAGAACCTTTAGGTGCCCGTTTTACTCACGACCCGCGATTCCCCCCGCCCCCCCCGGTAATTAAGCAACGCGTGCCCCCCCAAAGGGTGGGCGCACAGAATATGAAGTGGCCATGGCCAAAACCCGCATCCCGGGCTCAGGCTTTCGCATGGATACCCAAGGCACCATCCACGCACCTGATGGATACATGCACTCGGAACATAACGCTCCCCGCCCAGGATTAACGACCACGGTATACCACCCGCCAGTTCAGTCCGTCGGAACGGATAACGACGGATACACAACGGTTACTTATGCGAAGGCAACACAGAAGAGGCCTAAACAGGTCCCTACTAAAGTTACGAAACCCACAGTTGACCACCCTGACGGGGAGATCACTACTACACCTATGAACCGTGCTAACGGCTCGGTCAATACCCGTATTCGTAACGTCAAACGCGTTTATTTTTCCCTCCCAGACAACCTTGCCGTTCGCCCCTCCCTAATTCTATTAAGAACACCGTTCGTTCGGGCCTAAAGGGCTCCGCCAATTTCAAACATCTCGTCGTCCTCAACGTCGAGTACACTTCCAACGGCAATTTATGCATCTCCTTTACCAATATTCGCGCTGATTTTGATTCAAATTTCACGTCTCTCTCTTCTCTTCTCAATCACGTCATTAACATCAGTGGGGCGAAGGTCTTTACCCCTTCCCCCCAGTTCAAACTCGTTCTCCCAGCCGTCCCAGTCTTCGATAAAAACACCAACATCCTCTACACTCAAGGGGACTTACTGGAAGAGCTATCGTCTCTCCTGCAATTTTCCGACCAGGAGTTCCTCTACCCCCCCAATTCATGGCATCTATCGAGCGCCTTAACACCCTCGACTATTGCAATGTTTCTATTATCCTTAAAGACACTAACCGGCTTTCGTTTGACCACTTTTTCTTACATAACAACCGCAATATCCCAGTCTTCGGTGTCATCCGACGCCTGGAGGAAATGCGAGCTCGCCCAACTATCTCCCAATGCGACAACTGTCATCGCCTGGGTCACCCCTCCACCAAGTGTCGTTCGGTAGCGCGATGCGCTATCTGTTCTGAACCACACCGGACCGCTGTGCACGTCGCAAGATGTGCCCCTTGCACTGCTTCCAACAACCTTGCGTGTCAGCATTTCGCGCATTGTATCAATTGTCAAGGCGACCATAACGCCAGGTCTACCACCTGCCCTGCTCGTCGCAATTACAGACCACCTTACTAAATGACTACTTCTCTTTCTATTCTTTCCCTGAACGTCCGCCGTTCAGAACCCACTACTGACCTTCTTTTTAAATCCCCTTTTCAAAGAGGGACCGCGTGCCCTGATATCATCTGTTTACAGGAAATCCCTGTCATTTCTTCAATCGTCCCTTCCAAGTCGTCTGCTACTGGAGAACGGGTATTCGCTACTCGCAATTCCGACCCCTTCATTTGCATACTCCCCCCTCCCTCTCAGACTACACCACCTTCTTGCGCGACCTTTATTCACCCGCGCATCGCTCATTTGTTCAGCTCCCAACCGAATTTATCACGAACTACATTCCAAGTCACGATGATAATTCTGAGTTCCGGTTGTTAGTGAATAGGAATCAGATGATTGAGTTCGAGGGAGACGTGTCTAATGGGTCAATACCCTCGTTCCGGTCGAGTTCCGTGGGTTCCGGATCGCAGGATTCGGGTCGCGTGCGTTCCGGTGTGTCAGGGGCAACGGAATCGACGAAGCGTACTAATAGGGAAGTGTTCGAAGCGTAGCGCTGGCGGAGCGCTCGAGATGTGTGGGGGATTGTCGGTGGCTGTGTCGGAAGACACGGAGACGCGCTAATATTAACACGACTTTCTCGGAGCGGGATTGTCCTCGGGATGGACGGCTGGTCCCTGTGCTCAACAGACGTCGTCTGGAGTACCAGAGAGCGGGGCGAGATACGGGACTTAATTCAGAAGATAAGAGACGAGAGGGAGTCGAAGTCGAGATAACGAGAACGAAGCGAAACGAGGTAAGGACGAAACGGACGGAACGAGCGCAACGGGCGCAACGCGAATAAAACGAAGTCGAGGTGAGCGTTTCGAGTCACTGAGGCACCGAGGCGTACCTAGAGACAGTCCTGAGAGATAGCACACGAAGTTAGGCGTCGAAACTCGGGGGTGGAATTCCTCTTCTATCTACAACATTCGACGCTCTATAAATACTAAACAAGTGTCCTGCGTAAACATGAAAGGCGAAATAAAATGAGACGAGTCCTCTATTGTCCTACCACTGAGCCTCCTGAGTGTTTCCTTTGAGCGGCTCCACGATCCGAACTACTGAAAGGCGGGGACGGCGCGTGTTGACTTGGCGTAGCGTCGGTGAGCTTCGGGATCCTTTGTACGGAGCCGGAACGACCAATGCCGGGCTGCCGCATGTTCGTTAGACAAAGGCAAATGAACGAACCTTTGGCAGGGTCGAGTGGACACGCGCACAGATAAGTGCACCGGGGTCGGTCCGAGTAGCTGATGCGTGCGATCCGGCCGTTGCGTGCGTTCCGTGTTCAGGTAATCACCGCCGACCCGGGTGTACCGCTTTGCTCGATTGCCGAGTCGAGGCTCTTCGACTTCGTGACGTACATCGCGTGCGTTCCGCTCGTTCCGTGCCCAACGAACCGGTTGGTGTTACAACGATCAGCATTGATCGCGGCCACTCACTCCCTCCTATTTATATTTGGAACATTTATAACGCTCCTTCCTCTCACTCATTTGAAAATCCTTTCCCAACGCTTTCGTCATCCGACTCTCACATTTTTCTCGGTGACTTCAACCGACACTCACCCCTCTGGTCTGATCAACATTTCTCTTACCTCTTTTCCGCTTCTGAACCTTTTACGCGTTGGATTGATGACTCCTCACTCGTGATCACTAATCCTCCAAATACCCCCACTTTCGTTTATCCCCTGGGTTCTTCTACCCTGGACCTTGTTATATGTTCACCGGACATCTCTCCCCCTATTATTCAATCCCTCCTCATTGGAGACCCTTCATTTGAATTTCATTCCGACCATCTTCCTCTTACATTTTCGTTCCCTATTTTGCTCAGACCACCCCCAGATACTCATCCTCTTCGTCTCGTACGCAAGCACGACATTCCTTCTTTAATTTCCGAGTTTCGCGAGTCGCATTCCTTTTCTTTTGACGCGACTAACATCCATTCTCCTTCTGACATCGACGACATTTTACACTCCTTTTATACGTCATTTTCATCTTTTGCAACCCGATTTCTGCGGAAGCACAAACCCCGGGACTATCATGGACCACATTCTTGGTGGACCGAGCAATGCAATCGTGACTACCAGGCTCATCACTCCGATCCGACGCTGGAGAGCCTCTCCCGCCTTCATAAAACTCTCGCTGCCGCCAAGTCATCCTTCTTTGGCGGCTTACTCCAACAATCCGACCATTCCTCCATTTGGAGGAGACAGTATATAGGCACAGCGCGCCGCCGTCACCCCATTGGCGCCCTTAAGCTCCCTTCCGGCAGCTTTACTATCAACGAGAGCGAGAAAGCCGACCTCTTCCGCTCAACGTTTTTCCCCGCGCTTCCTTCAGGTTATCACGACCAGCATACGCTCCCGCCATTAGCCGACATTGAGCTTGTCTCTGTTGATGAGATTCTCCGAGCCTTAAAAGGCACCGATGACTCGACGTCGCCTGGCGTCAATTGTTTCACCTATCTTCACTTAAAACTTTTCGTTGAGTTTGAACCTTCGTTCTTTTCCCAATTATTTTCCGCTTGCCTCACTTTTGGCCACTTCCCTTTATCATTCAAACATTCTATCGTTACATTTATTCCCAAACCCAAACGTTCTGATTTTTCTCTCCCTCGCTCTTTTCGCCCCATTGCCCTGGTTGACACCATGGGCAAATTATTCGAACGGATTCTTTTCAATCGCCTTCAAGTTATATTCGAACAACGCTCTCTTATCCCTTCATCACAGCATGGCTGCCGGAAAGCCTTGTCGGCGCTTTCAGCCTGCTACGAGGTTTTACATTTACACAGTTTCGAACCCCTCATTTGTTCTCCCATTGTCAATTCTTCCGGCCTCGGCCCTCGCGAACCTAACCAGCGCCGTTGGCTGACCTCTGTGGTCACCATCGACATACAGGGTTTTTTTGACAACATTTCTCACCCTTTACTCATTGATCGGTTGACCCGATCCCTTATCCACCCTAACCTTATCAATTGCGTCTCTCATTGGATGCGCGATCGCCCCATTTCATTGCATTTTAATCAATATTTCTCTGACACTTTCACCAAACCTAATAGGGGCGTCCCGCAGGGATCCCCCCTTTCTCCTTTGATTTCTATTTTCACGGCTGCTCCAGCCATCGAAGCTTACTATAAGCATTTTCCCTTCAACCGCCCCTTCTTGCTTACATGGACGACCATCTTTTAGCCGCTCGCTCTTTGAGTATGCGGACCAATCTTATTCGTTTGCGGAACCAATACCACTTCCTTTCTCTTCAATTCGCGCAATTGGGACTTTCTATCGACCCCGACTCAGTTGAACTTATTCATTTCACCCCCTCTCCCAATCGATTTACGTCTTTTCCAACACAACCAGAACACCAACCTTCACTCATTTTATCTCCTTCGCATATTGTTCCCCCCGATCACATATTACATGGCTTGGGGTTATATTTCATCACTATTTTCACCCAACATTACATCTTCAGTCTTGCGCCAACAAGGCTTTATCCACCCTTTCACAACGATCCTTTTTATTCAATTCTTCAAATGGTTCTTATCTCGAATACGCCCGCCTTCTTTATTTCAACCTCATTCGTTCAGTCGCCGTTTATGGCGCTCAACTCTTTCCTAGTTCCCTTCAGTTAGCTCCATTCTATCCCCGGTACAAAACCGCACCCTTTCTTTAATTCTATCCCACAGTGTCAACAAGGACGCTGCGGGCTCTTTACTCTCTATTCCCCCTATCGATCTTTTTGTCGAATATCAGGCCAAACGTTTCATCACTTCCTACACATCCTCTTCCTGTCACTCCTTACCGCCTTCGGCGGATATTCGCAACTTGATTCCTTCAAACATTACTATTCCTAATACCAATCTCTACCCCCTTATTCCCCCTATTCATTCTCGTCTCTCGCTTGTACCACTTGCTTCACGCAAAGACAGTTATCACATACGTCGAACATTTTTACGTCTCTTTAATCATCCTCCTCCTTTTCAATATTTCTTATTTACTGACGGATCCGTCATCGAGCAGGACAACGTCCCAACTGGCGGGCACGGATTCTCCATCATGCATAATCACCGCGAACTAGCATCGTTTGCGTCCAGTGCGCATATTCACAGTAACATCCTCTTCGAGGAGCAGCAATCCATTATTGCTGGCATTTCGCGCTTTACAACCCTATTAGCGCAGTGCACCCACCCCACGCACTTACGCGTTGTCACAGACTCAGCGAACTGCGCACGCCTCATCTTCTCAGATGATCCTCCTCACGCGGCCTTCATCACAGCCGTCTGCAGACTTTGCGGCATCTATTTGTCCACCCACCACCCCGCATCCACAATCTCCATACAATGGGTGCCTTCCCATATGGGTTTACCCGGTAACTCGCGCGCAGACCAGCTCGCGGCCCAAGCCTCACGCTCGCAGCATAAGAATTTAGCGCCTGACACATTACCTAACTTACATGCGCGATTTTCCACCGACCTTCTGGCCAAATGGCGGAACCGTGTCCTTAATCTTTGACATCATCGCAGCACCATCACCGCACCATTCATTCTGTACCCAAGGCGCCAGCTACGGCCCTTCCTGCGACTTAACCCAGAGAAACGCATTCCTCGACACCTCCAGTCAAGAGCAGTGGGTATTCTCCTCAATACGCACCAAATGCATGATCGGAACCTGCCCAACCGTTGCCCGGACCCATCTTGCAAAGAACATGACGTCCATCATATCCTTAACGTTTGTCCATATTTCTCTCAAATTCGTCGCCAATATTTTCATAAAACACAGCTCCTTTTCAATTTTCCAACTGGTTCGCCCCGTCCAATTTCATGCTTTTAATCCAATTCGCATACTTTTCTTTTCGGCGCCCACCGGACGCAATGCCTTTTTACTCAGACCTCCCTAACGATCTTTTCACACTCACATAACCACCCTTTATAAACCTTAACGCCACCACCACAACCCATATTCACGACATCACACATTCTGCTACTACGTTCAGTTTCACTTTTCTTTTCCTTTCCTTTCTCTTTAATTTTCCTCTTCGTGCAGAGTGCAGTGCAGAGCAGTGCAACCTTATAAAACGTACGTCACATGACTCTGGGAGGAAAATATGCACCATGAAAACTTCCGGATTTTCTATCCGTTCTCCTATCTCCTGCTTTCATCTCCCCTTTCTTATTTCGTTCAAAATGGGAAAATCCAACGAGAAAGTGGGCAAGAAGGACAAGAAGACCAAGCAGGTCAAGGCCGCGGCACCTGAAGTGAAGGACGCTGTTGCAATACCGGCAAAGACAGTGCGTTTTCACTTTTCTTGAAGCTGCTTCTATAAGTAGCTGACCTTTTTTAATCTATGAAGAAGGCCATGAATAAAAAATCGAAGCCTGCGAAGAAACCAAGCAGCAGCGAAGAGTCGTCTGAGTCGTCCGAGTTGGAGGACCACAAGAAGCCAGTAAAGAAGGGCAAGCCGGCTCAGGCGAGAGCATTATACTACATTGCGTCTTACCTACCAATATTGACTCATCTACAGGTCTCTACCAAGAAGGCTAAGGCTGGACGCGATAGTGACAGTGACGAATCTTCGTCAGAAGATGAAAAAACCGCAAAGAAGGCAGCAGGAAAAGCCGTAACGACAAAGGCATGTCGGATTCATGCATTTTGCATCTGGTCTCACTGTGATACTTATCCATGTGTGCAGGCGGCCTCTTCATCTTCGGAGGACAGTGACAGCCCGCCCAAGGACGAGAAAGCGGTAAAGAAGGCGAATGGGAAAGTCATGGCGAAGGTTCGCCGAGCTCATTTATTCTTGCGGTGATATGCATATATACCTACTCTACAGCCTACGTCTTCATCAGAGGACAGCGATGGCTCATCTGAGGATGAAGAACCCGTAAAAAAAGTGAACGGGAAAGCTGCTGCAAAGGTTCGTTGGTTACATGTCACCTTCATAATGATATGCATATAAACCTCCTTCACAGTCCGCATCTTCGTCGGAGGACAGTGATGAGTCGTCTGATGATGAGAAACCAAAGGCAGCACAAGTCAAGTCTTCTCCCAAGAAGGCGGGCGAGGGCAACACTAGCGACGATTCCTCGGATATCTCTTCCGAGGACGAACCTTCGAAGAAAACTGCATCTGCTCCTGCAAAGACGCTTGCAGCCAAAGACTCTGATAGCAGCGATTCCGATGATAGCTCCGATGACGAGGAAGCCAGGCCCGTGGCGTCCAAGACCGTGAAGAAGACGCAGTCCTCGAGTGACGAGTCGACAGATGAGGGGGATGAGGACGTTAAGATGGCCGATGCGGCGCCTGCGACAAATAGTGAGTACTGATATTGCAGCTCTCTTGTCTTCTGTTGCTCAGCTTTGTCTAGGTAAACGCAAGGCGGATGAAGTCGGGACCGCACCGGCAAAGAAGACCAAGCTCATCAATGGAGACGCTGCACCATCTTCTTCGGATTCCCCTGAGGAATCAAAAAGCTGCTTCATCGGGAGGCTTTCGTGGAATGTCGACAACGACTGGCTTGCGCAGGAATTTGCGGACTGCGGAGAAGTTGTCTCTGCCCGTGTTCAAATGGACCGCAATACAGGGAAATCTCGCGGTTTCGGCTTCGTCGACTTTGCTACAGTGGAAGGCGCGAACGCCGCTGTTGCACTCAACGGTACCAAGGAAATTGACGGTAGGGCCGTGAACATTGATAAAACCACTCCGAAGCCCGCGAACCCGGAGAAGCGCGCAAAGGCATTTGGCGATGTGCCAGGTGAACCGTCTACTGTATTGTTCGTCGGCAACGTCAGTTTCGAAATGACAGAGGATGGCCTATGGGAGGTCTTCGCGGAGTACGGCGAGGTCAAGAGCGTACGCCTTCCCACTGATAGGGACACGCAAAGGCTGAAAGGCTATGGTTACGTCGAGTTCGTCGATATTGAGTCGGCCAAGAAGGCGTTTGAAGGCGCGAAAGGCCTAGATCTTGGTGGCCGTACGATTAGGTTAGACTTTGCACAACCTCGCACAGACGGCGGCGGGGGCGGTGGTTTCGGAGGAGGAGGTGGAGGCGGGGGCGGTTTCGGAGGCGCAAGGCGAGGCGGACGAGGCGGAGGTGACCGTGGTTGGGTAAGTTCATTTTACATCCTCTTTCCGTTCGGCTACCTGACGACTTCCTAGGGTGGCCGCGGAGGCGGCGGTTTTGGTGGAGACAGGGGTGGACGCGTGAGTCTTGGTTTAGTATTTCTATCCTTCGTGTGCTGAAGCAACATCTCTTAGGGTGGTGGCCGTGGTTTTGGCGACCGTGGACGAGGAGGAGGACGGGGAGGTCGTGGTGGCCGTGGAGCTCCTCGCGGTGGGGCACGCACCGGCGGGGCCGTTGAGTTCAAGGGAGAGAGGATGAAATTCTAAATTATCTCGCTTCGTTCGCCCCGTTTGTATCTTTTGGTGCATTTCTTACCCCTTCGTGTTCTTCTCTAATCTTGTCTAGTTATGCTATTGGTTTTTCACATTGCTTAATGTATCGTCTTGTTCTGCACATGTATGTATATACTCGATCGTCAAAAGCAGTTCATTGTCGATATCATGTCTTCGTTCGCGATCACGTCAGAGCTGCAAGTCGAATATATACGACCACATATTCATTCTCATGTTAAAACAGTACAGGTATTATAGTAGATCTACGGTACCGGCACAACAGTCGTAGACTTGTCCTAATTACGCATTAAACAAGAATTAAAGCATCCCATCGCGGGCGTTCCATCCTCCATCCCCTCCGTTCAACCAATAGCTATTCAGAATCTTCGTCGCGTCTCGCCCGCCCGGCGTACTTCTCCAGCCTCCCCTCATGCAGTGCCTTTTTGATCGGGTTCTCCATCCCGCCAGCCTTCTCCAGCCGCTCAAACAGGACAAACAGCTTCTCCGCCTCCCTTTCCTTCTCTTCCTCCGTCATCTCAGGTCCGGGAGGCTGCTCGCGCTGAATTGTGCCTGTGATGGGGTCGATGGCCGGGTCCGTTATTTCTGTGATGCCGCTCGTGGACGAGGGAGGCGGAGGCAGGGCGGAGAGGATTCCTCGGTTGAATAAAAACCCGGCGGCGTTGCCGTATCCAATCTGGCTGGACATTATCTGGGCTATAGGCGAGAATAAAGATCAGCTTTTGTTTTCGTTCGTGATACACAGAGCGTCGACGTGCCGTCTGAGTCACAAATTACGAAGATTAGCTCCCCGGCAGCGTCTTTGAGCTGCTGGTGGTTGACGCAAGCCATAAGTCGGATACAGCGCCCCAGCGTATCTGCCCTACCCTCCAACGGCGACGTCCGGTCCCTGCAGAGTCAGTCAGAATCGCTCGCCGAGCCATGCATCGGGGTATGGAATAACGCACAAGTCCGGAGGTAGGATATGTTGTCTGAGGGCCTTCCGGCAATCGACGTTGAACTTGCAGAACTTCGTCATCAGCAAAACAAGCGGAGATAGAACATGGTCTAGCTGGACATCCTCCTCCATGCAGGTCCGCCGCACGGAAGCGTCGTCCGGGTCCACATTCCCGGGCAGATAATGCGTCAAAGACACATCGAGAAGATCCATGCTCCGCTGGATGACCCGAGGAACCGACGGACCTTGCTCAACGTCCCTGGACACGGGTGAAACAGGCGAGGGCGAACGAGACGACAAGGACAACCGAGGTGTCAACATCGACAAAGCCCTGTCGAAAGCCCCTTCTTTCTCCTTTCCCTTGCCAGAGGACGACGACCCCGGAGGCGATTCTGAACAAGAAGAAGCCTGCGGGTGAGCTTCAGAAGCGGCAGGCGACGAATTGGTCGAACGGGGCGTTGACCGTCCGCTTGTAGCTAAGCCAAGTGACTTCGAGCCCCACCAAAAGAGTGATAAATCGAACTTACTGGCTTCGGTAGTCTCCGGGAACCAGACGGGATATAGTTTGTCATCGATGGGTATCGGTAATAATGAGTGCAGCACGTGCGTTACAGGCGCCGTTAAGGGTGAAGGCGACATTGAAGGGAGACCGAGAAAGACACGTCGAAGGGCAGGTAATAGCCTAGGACATAGATTTCAGCTAGGATTTGAACGCTGATCAACATCTCGCATACCCATCAAGCCGTCTCGTCCAGCGTTCTCCCAACACTGGCTTTTCATCAGTGGCAGACACCGTGCCGGAGCTTTCATCGCTGCTGTTTCTTGGGCGTACGTCCTCTGCATCAGGTGCAATCTTTTTTAGGGAATGAATAAGTAAAAGATCGTAAATTTCCTTCAGTGAGGATGTATTGGCTTACCCTAGGCCAATGGCAAAGAAGGTTAAAAGCAAACTTTAGCAAATCAGTCATGGCCTCCTTGCTCATCGTTGTTCCCAGCAAAATGCCATTCAGAAGAAAGTCGAGTTGTTTAGATACGATTACAACTATATCTTGATGGTTGCCTTTCTCCATTAATCGAGCTGAAAGTGAGATTGAAGGGCGTCCGAGGAGATATTGAAGCAATCCGGATGAGGAAGAAGCGGTAGAGAGAAATAGGATGCGACTGCAGAGAAATATGCATGTTGTAGATGTGGCTTTCTGCATGGAATTTAGAGTAAGGCCTTTAACAAACGGTATTGGGACTTACCTCGAGCAGATCGACACAATGAGCCGCGCCATGTATATCTACCCAAGTATCACGGCCTCTCTCGATTAACAAGAGAGCGTTTGCGACGCATCGCAATCCATCGTCTGCCGCTTCCCCATCGGAGACGCGAAGCGTTTTTGCTGCATTGAGCAGGATTCTCAGGTTCTAATTCGATAAATTGTTAGGACTAAATTGGTTCTGAAACACAGGGAACTAGCGCACGGATTCCTTTGATATGATTTCCGATGCTGCTGCCGCACGTCCCAACGTTTTCAATGCTAGAAGGGCAAGACCAGCATCTGAGGAACGATGTGAATTCTGACGAGTCGCGCGATGCGTCGGGAAGATACACTAAATCTCACCCTTGCGTGTTAGCCGAGCCTTCTTGCCTGAGCGATCTAGGCTGCTTTCGACATCTTGCAGAAGCAGGACGACGAGCCGATCCCTATCGGTACTTGGTAAAAGGAAAGAGCCTGGAGAATATGGTTCAGGAAGCCAGGACGGGACAGTATGGTGAAAGGAGCTGACTGCACCATTTGTGATAGATCTCAATACACCGCTCACCTCGCTTCGGTTGGAGGAGGCTGTCAGGGATTCATAGGAATTGAGCAAGTCCATCAACGGTTCGACGAGGGCAGCACTTGGATCGTCCTGACTTGCCCTGTATTAAGTGGACGAGGGGGAGGAGGAGGAGGGGGAAGGGGAAAATGGACAAATAAAGCAATTGTTGTCGCACACTCGAAAGACAAGGCTCAGCATCAACTGACTGGCATGACAACCTCGCGCGTGACGCTGCCGCGAGCCAGCAGTACCAGTGCCGCAGCTCCGACGTCCCTGACACTGCGCTGACGACAGAGAATGTCGGCTCAGCCAGCACAAGTCGCCGCCACGCCAGATTCTCCCGGCGACACTTCCCAAACACCCCTGCCAACTGGCCTGCAAGGCGATGTCGAGCTCGAATTGATCGGTCTCGCAAATGCGCTGTACAACCTCGGCACGACTGTGGTCAACGACTTAACAAAGGAGCGACAGCAAAGTGCGAAACCCGGTGATGCTGCTGCTGGCAAACCAGTTGGTCAGAGAGTCAACGATGTTATTGGACATCTTTCCACGATCGAGGACTTGGCGGAAGGATTGACAACCATGATCCCTCTTCAGGTTCTTCAGTGAGGCCTCATGTTTTGTCACTTTAGCTGAGACTTATTTCGCGTGCTACTCTATCCAGGGACATTGACAATGCTCGCAACCCCATGTTCTTGACGAAGGATAGGCTGGAGCGCGCAGCGACCGAAAACCAGTTTATGAATGGAAAAATCAATGCCATCGAGGTATGTATGACTTGTGCCACCAAGTACCATGTCTAAGGCACTCACTGCGTGACTGTTGCCACGATTCACAAAGTCATACCGTTCTCTGCTGAATAGCTCCTTGTCGGAGCACTTTCCTGAAATTGGCCCTTACCTTGAGTTAGACGACGAGTCCCGAACATCGACATCCAATGTACAATCTGAAATGAATGTAAAATCCGAGGTATAATGCTATGATTGCTATCCCAAGAAGTCTTCGTACACGTTTGCGCAGTCAAGGTCAGTACAATTCTCTTGCCAAGTGTTTGAGGGTGCTTTGGCGGAGGCGGCACACGGTGGCGTGACTAGGCGTCGATCATTTCCTACCGCAGTGCCAACGGATTACTGTCGGTCCATTGCCACTGCCAACTTCCTCACCAGTACTGCTTCTCTCATCAAGCGATGCACATTCTCGCTGCGCGCGAGCACAATGCCAAGCGTTCTAGTCTGGCGACGCGCTCCAAGTCGTACCATTGCTGCTGCTGCTGCGTGCTGCGATCATCACCTCACGCGCTCGTCGACCGCGCCCGCGGTCGCTGTTGCCAGTGATCGTTTCATGTACCGCAGCGCTGCGCGCTAGCCTGGCCTATTTAAACCTCGCCGCCCTCACTCCAATATTTCTTCTCCACGAACTTTTATTGCTCTCTGTCTACGACCAACCTAGTCAAGATGGACGAAGAAATTGCAGCGATTGTGCGTAACATGTTCGAGCTTCGAATGCTCATGGCATGAACTGATATGGCTTTATTCCTTATCCAGGTCATTGACAATGGTTCCGGCATGTGCAAGGCAGGCTGTAAGTTTTGCTTTCCAGTCATAATGGCTCGTCGAAGCTAACTCAAGGATTTTGTATAGTCGCTGGTAACAACCTTTTCCATAGCCTTCTCCTCACCGTTCTGAACGCGTCCGATAGGTGATGATGCGCCCCGTGCAGTCTTTCCGTACGTTTCATCACGCCTTGTATCTTGAATTCCGAATTTCGCATCCTAGATTTCAATCTTCAGGTCGATTGTCGGTCGTCCCCGTCAACAAGGTGTGATGGTCGGTATGGGTCAGAAGGACTCCTACGTCGGGTGAGCCCCCTCAGCAGTCATCTTGTCGATCTACTGACAGACGAACTATGCAGTGACGAGGCGCAGTCGAAGCGTGGTATTCTGACCCTTAAGTACCCGATCGAGCACGGAATCGTTACGAACTGGGATGATATGGAGAAGATCTGGCACCATACGTTCTTTAATGAGCTCCGCGTCGCCCCGGAGGAACACCCCGTGCTGCTCACCGAGGCTCCGCTGAACCCGAAAGCGAACAGAGAGAAGATGACGCAAACCATGTTTGAGACGTTCAACGTGCCTGCGTTCTACGTGCAGGTCCAGGCCGTCCTCTCTTTGTATGCATCCGGGCGCACCACTGGTATCGTCCTCGACTCTGGTGACGGCGTCTCGCACACGGTTCCGATCTATGAAGGATTCTCGTTGCCGCACGCTATCCTGCGCCTTGACCTTGCTGGTCGCGACCTGACGGACTACCTGATCAAGATCCTGATGGAGCGTGGCTACCCGTTCACAACTAGCGCGGAACGTGAAATCGTGCGCGACATTAAGGAGAAGCTTTGCTATGTCGCGCTTGACTTCGAGCAGGAGATGCAGACCGCTGCGCAGTCATCCGCACTCGAGAAGAGCTACGAGCTTCCGGATGGTCAGGTCATCACAATCGGCAACGAGCGGTCAGTGGATAATAACTCTTTCTTTCCCATTCAACCAGATATTGACATGTCGCGCTCAGCTTCCGTGCCCCCGAAGCCCTCTTCCAACCGTCATTCCTCGGGCTCGAGGCAGCAGGCATCCACGAAACGACGTACAACTCGATCTACAAGTGCGACCTCGACATCCGCCGTGACCTGTACGGCAACATCGTCCTCTCGGGCGGCACGACGATGTACCCGGGTATTGCGGATCGTATGCAGAAGGAGCTCACGTCGCTGTCGCCTTCGTCGATGAAGGTGAAGATCGTTGCGCCGCCGGAGCGCAAGTATTCGGTCTGGATCGGCGGGTCGATTTTGGCGTCGCTGTCGACGTTCCAGAACTTGTGGTGCTCGAAGCAGGAGTACGACGAGTCTGGTCCGGGTATCGTCCACCGCAAATGCTTCTAAGTGATTAAATGATTTATTATGAGTGTAGAGAGAGAGGAAGGGAAGGAAATGGACGAAAGATTTTCCATAGTTTTGTTCACCGTCATTACCTCTCATAACTGTTTCTGCTGTTCTGCTATTGCGCAGCTTTTTCACGATCATTTGCAGAGATAATGATGTTCCTCAGAAGAAAAGGGTTTATTGTAGGTAAAGGTTGGAGAGCCACACTTCATTAAAGGCCGTATTAATTTCGAAGATATTTTCTCCTCTAAGGGATTGTAGCAATCTATATTGTAATCGATGAACTAATGGTTTGTGCTTCAATGGCTCAGTTGGCTAGAGCGCCAGTCTCATATTTATGTATGAGCTTCTAATTAGAAGTGTGATCTGGAGGTCGCAAGTTCGAGCCTTGCTTGGAGCATATGATTACATCAATGGACTTTTTTTCTCAAAGTCTTCAGCTTACATGATTTTCCAAGGGAGACAAAGTACAAAAAGATAAAGTCTTATTTAGTGCATGTTTCTTTTGGAAGAGACAATTGGTTGAGTAGCTTGTTCTACATGAATTGATTCCAAAAGGATGTTTTGATGGATTAAATATGGAAAATAAAGCACAAATAAAACATTACCTCACAAATCCAAATCTCCCTGGCGGGGAGTCGAACCCCGCTCTCGCGCGTGACAGGCGCGTGTACTCAGCCGATATACTACCAGGGACTACGCCCTATTTTATATGTAGTATTATTGTAGGCTTACACCTCAAACCTCGACGAATTCTCTTGGGACAAACACTTCCCCAGACGACATACTGACGTGCCAGGCTGTATATAGCATACTACACTAGTGCCATTTGAAGGGTCCGAGCTGCGTGGCGAGCTCGACCTGGCTTCCTTTGCGCGGTCGCCACATCATGTGCATTCCCCCGTTCCTTTATAAACGCAGCTGTCTGTTAAAGTGGTCTGCAAAACCTGCCTCACCTTGTTGCTCCCGGAACACAAGTTCTATCGAGGCAAAATGGACGGAGATGTACCAGCTATTGTGAGTCATTCATCGGAGAGCGCTCCTCCAGTCATCGAAGTCTCTCACATTGATACCGCAGGTACTTGACAATGGCTCTGGGATGTGCAAAGCTGGCTGTGAGTTGTTTCTTTCTTGTGTGATCATGCAGTAGTTTGAGACTCATGTGCACTCTTTCAGTCGCTGGTAATTATGCGTCGAGGATTTCTTGCTAGTTCTTGCTCTAATGTTTGTGCTTTCAGGGGACGATGCTCCTCGAGCCACCTTCCCGTGAGTGGAAGCTTTCTTACGCTATACCCCCTTTGTTGACAATGAATGTCTTGCAGTTCGATTGTTGGGCGCCCTCGCCACCATGGAATAATGATCGGAATGGGTCAGAAGGATTCTTTTGTCGGGTCCGCTTGTTCTACTTGTTACATGCGGACAAATCTGACCAGGTTTTTAGCGACGAGGCGCAATCGAAGCGCGGGGTCCTATCACTGAAATATCCACTCGAGCACGGCATTGTCACGAATTGGGACGACATGGAGAAGATCTGGCATCATACGTTCTACAACGAGCTGCGTGTGGCGCCGGAGGAACGACCCATTCTCATGACGGAGGCGCCCCTCAATCCAAAGGTAAACCGGGAGAAGATGACACAGATTATGTTTGAGACGTTCAACTCGCCGGCGTTCTACGTTGCCATTCAAGCGGTGCTGTCTCTGTACGCCGCGGGGCGCACGACAGGTATTGTTCTCGACACGGGCGACGGCGTCACGCACACTGTGCCGATTTACGAGGGCTTCTCGCTGCCGCATGCCATCCTGCGTCTAGATCTCGCCGGCCGTGACCTGACTGACTACCTGAGCAAGACTCTCCTGGAGCGCGGACACAACTTCACGACGTCTGCGGAGCGCGAGATTGCGAGGGACATCAAGGAGAAGATGTGCTACGTGGCCCTTGACTTTGAGAAAGAACTGGAAGTTGCTGCGCACTCGTCAGCAATTGAGAAGACCTATGAGCTCCCGGACGGACAAGTAGTCACTATTGGAAACGAGCGGTATGCGCCACTTTCTGTTTCTGCCCTTCGAGGACGCTATTTGAACTTTTGATTTAGGTTCCGCGTTCCCGAGGCGCTCTTTGACCCGTCGATTCTCGGACATGAATTCCCTGGCATCCACATGACAACTTACAACTCAATAACTAGGTGCGACGTAGACGTGCGTCGTGAACTGTTCGGAAACGTAGTCCTCTCTGGCGGCTCCTCGATGTTCCCCAGGCTTTCGGATCGTCTAACTAAGGAGCTCACTGCGCTTGCTTCTTCGTCCATTAAAGTGAAGATCGTTGCTCCTCCTGAGCGCAAGTACTCTGTCTGGATTGGTGGTTCGATCCTGGCGTCGCTCAGCACATTCCAGAACATGTGGTGCACGAAGCAGGAGTACGACGAGACAGGACCGGCCATTGTGCATCGTAAATGCTTATAACGGCTTGCTGCGCTGCAAGACTGGACAGGAAAGAACAATCAGTATATTATCTATTACTTACTATCGACTATATGATACCACACTTGTATATTATGTTTCGCATTTAAATTGGACTCCTTGACGCCTCTAGGACATGACGCTTTTCATTGCTACAAAGCTAGTGACGAGTTCGTCTACAACGGCGTTCTGTTTTAAACGATCTTTCTCTAAGGTGGTGATAGCTGGGTCTCCATTCAGCTTGTAATACTGTGCGGTGAAATTCATCAGCGAGGATTATTGTGACCGATGAGTATAAACCTGCCTTCTTGATGAATTCCCAGTCTGTGATTTCGGTCAATGCATCCAAAGAGACGAGATCGCCTTGGACTACGCTCTTCATTTGACTCTCAAGCTCGCTCTCAGATATAGTCCCTGGCCCAACACGGACGATCAGAAGTGAGGACGAGTCGTCAGATACGCCAAATCGACGAAGTGCCTCTGTAATCTTAGGTCGCCTTCAACTGCCCTGGTCAAATCCTGAACGTACAACCGGAGACTGACATTGTTGGTAGGATTCAAGCTCCAGATGATCTCGGAATGGACCGTCTTCGTCTTCAGTGCATCCTGGGTATCTGCGAGCATAGACTGATAGATGGCAGTTTGGAGATGTAGTCTACTTGTCACCTAGTTGCTTATTGCGTCAGACATAGATGTAGATGAAACGATTGTTGTCGGCAAAACGTACGAGCTTCGCCTCGATGAACGCGAAGTTGAGTGTATCTCGCTCGGCTTGCCCCTCTGGACCCTCCGTTGTTGCTGCTTTGACAATCCGAGAGCGTAGCTCAGCCGCATTTCTTACGGCAGTGAAAAGGGCGACGTGTACAGCAGATATACGGTCTGGGAAGTGCTTGTATGCGTAGCTTTCCATTTCTTTCACTTGGAGACGGGAACAAAGTGCCGTGCCAGTGGACGCGTCTCAGTCAATCAAAAAGCTGCTGACACGGCTGTCACACCGCCTTCCCCTCGATAGACACCCTCATCACGCTCGCTGGTCGCAGCCTTTTCTTCTCAACTGTCACCACAATCATGAAGCTGCTGAGCCTGTTTGCAGAGTTGCCAACCAGTTTGCTCATCGCATCGCTCGCGCTGGCTGCGAGTGCGCTGCCCGTCGAGTCCGTCGAGCTCACGGTGCTGACGCCGGACAACTTTGACTCTACTGTTGCTGATGGAGCTTGGTACGTGCATTCCTCAGTAATTTGGCGTTTCCGAGGACTCAGGAAACTCGAATCCTCTATAGGTTCATCGAGCATTTCTCGCCATACTGTCATCACTGCCGCGCTTTCGCACCGACATGGGAGAAGCTCGTTCAACATTACGAGTCCATGGACGACCCTGGAGTTCATCTAGCACAAGTCAACTGTGCTGCCAACGGAGGTATGCAAAGCTATTCTCCTCGACTATACGAGACTCTGAAAAGGTTCTTGCTGTGCACCTTGTAGACCTCTGTAATAAACACGGCGTGACTGGCTATCCCCAGATGAACATGTACACAAACGGCGAGATGACCACACAGTTCAAGGGCGCACGCGAGTGGGATACGCTTACGTCCTTCATCGATGAACATGCTGTCCATGCTCCCGCGAAGGAGAAGGTGCACGGGGAGCCGCTATCGCAGCAGGTCCAAGCTTCTGATGCTCAATCCTCAAAGCCGCAGCCGAATCCAGAAGGCATGGTCAAGGCGCTGGACTCTTCGAGTTTCAGCGCAACTCTCGACGAAGGGCCGGTCTTCGTCAAGTTCTATGCGCCTTGGTGTGGGCATTGCAAGAAGCTCGCTCCTATTTGGACCCAGCTTGCCGCGCAGCTCCGGCACAAGCTGAATATCGCAGAAGTGAATTGTGATGTACACAAGGACATTTGCAAGGCACAGGGCGTACAGGGATATCCTTCGTTGTTTTACTATTCTGGAGGAAGCGGGTCCGGTATGCACAAGACGGAATATACGGGAGGAAGGAAGTTTGACCAGCTCAGGAGGTTCGCTGAAATGGCGACAGCACCGTGAGTAACTCATCTTTATCGCAGAGCGCTGTGCTCTGATGCTATCCACCTCAGATCTTTATTAGAGGTGGAATCAGAAGCGGATTACGAACACTATGTAAAGGAGTCTCCAGTGCTATATATATTCCTTCATTCTCCTGGTAACAAGCAAGCCCTGGTATGGACCTTCCTATCTATTGGAGAGCTTTACGTCTGACCACAGACTCAGAAACAGCTAACACAAGCTTCTCACATCCTCCTGGGCTCGCCTCAAATCCTTACCTCTTCCAGCACCGAGCTGCGCCGCCGCTTTTCCCTTCCAGCAGCATACGCGTCCGCCCCCGTCCTTCTCTCTATCAAGGACGGCATCGCACACGCCTATACCGCCCTCTTCCCATTCTCCACCGCCTCTCCGTCTCCCTCCGCAGCCAAAGCAGAGAAAGAAGTTCTGCAGGAGTGGCTGCTGCACCACCGCGTCCCGTCCGCGCTCGCGCTCACTCAGGACACGTTCCAGGACGTCATGGCCGCACCGCACCACCCGCTCGTCGTCATCGCCGCGGTCTCGCCGTCGGGCGAGGCGCAGGCGGCTGACGCGATCCGCGCGGCAGCGCATGCGTGGCGCCTCAATCTTGATCGCGAACACGCCGCTGCGTCCGCGTCCGCGCCCGCGAGGGACGTCGTCTTTGCGTGGATGGACGCAGAAAAATGGGCCAGCTGGATGAAGAGCATGTACGGAATCAAGGGCGCCGAAGAACCCTCCGTTATCATCGCTGACCATCACGTACGTATTTCGTTTTTTTTTTTCTCCGGCAAGATGAAATTGGGAGTGTGCTCACGAGAAGTATAATGCAAGAACCTAATCTATTACGACTCGGACGCAAAGGGAGGCAAAATCACCCTCGAGACGCAAAGCATCACGAACGCGGTCAAGGATGTCCTCGCCGGGCACGTTCCGTATAAAAATTCGGAGAATATGATCGAACGAACTGCACGGGTCAGCAATTCTCATTTCTTTTAGGCTACCAATCTCCATGCTCACACACATCTGCATGCAGCGTATCAACAATCTGCTCATCTACCTCGAAGAAGCCGTCGTCTCCAACCCATATCGTTCTGCCCTCATCTTCGTCAGCTTCCTTGTTGTCCTTTTCCTCGGTATCAAGCGGCTCATCGCGGAGGACACTCCATCCTACGCCGACTACACGCGCCTTCAGAAAGATGCAAACCGTCTAGATTGATTGCATTGAATCGTCGTCTCGTAGTTAATACATGGAGGGGCACTATAGATCGTATGCCAGGTATCCTGCCTATGCCAATTAATGGATGGTAAGGAAAAGAGAGTCCGTTCGGTTCCTCTAAGTTATCGAGTCAGTATTTTTGTATACTACAATGGATAGAGGGAAAGTCGACGATGGTGGTACAGGGCAGAAATTGCGCATGTCGAGCAGGATGGCCTTGGAAAACTATATGGTGCCATGGATGAGACGGAGAGGGAAAAAAATAGAATCGAAGCAAAAAAAAATTAAAACAAAACAAAAAACAGAAAATCGAAGTCGAAAAGCAGTGCGAGAAAACCAAGTGACGGGGTCTTGCGAGGCGAAAGATGCAAAAAATGCGATCATTGAGGACTGTGCGAACCAGACGAGGAGTCCAAATTGACATTCATAGGTGACCAAGGCGAGACGGAGTCATCAAGCATGATGCCGCTGATACGCGCATATACAGCCGGAGGGAAGTGTCTTCAAAACCAAGAATCAGCATCGAGCGGACAATTATACCATACTAAATCTACGTACCGTTCCTGCACTCGTTGTAGCAAGGCAGTCGCCCGATCGCGATTACCATTGCCGAGTTCAGCACGGACCATTGCCTCCCAAGTCGAAGGCTGGTGAACAAACGCATCAGAAGGGCGTCTTGCAGTAGACGGCTGCAAACGGGTACTTACCTCCCTGTATACGGGAGCAGCCGGAGAGACAGACATCTGACCGGCGTGAGAGTGCGGCACATGGTTGTTCGGCGCCGCATGTCCTACAGGCGGGTCCTGGAGACTTTCAAAGACTTGACGAGCGCGCTCGAGGTCTCCGCCCGTCGCGTAGCCCTTGATGAGAAGGTTCGCGATGTACGCAGTCATGTGGATACCAGACGTGGTCAGTCGATCGAGGTACGAGGAGATGAGATCCGTGCGGCGCAAGGTGACGAGTACATTGATCATTGACTCATAGACGATTGCATCGGGGAGTGCAAGACCGGAACGCTGAGTTGTCGGATGCGACGCAATAGAGTCAAATGTACTGATTGCCTTTCCGAGGTCTTTATGGACACATCCCCAAGCGTTGATCAGAGCAGCCCAGTGAACGCCTTGAACTTGTACGCGTCTGTCCGTGATGAGCTTCAAGAACACGTCTTCCATAGAGTCGACATCCGCAGGCTCAATCGTACCGTAGCAGTCGATGAGAAGCTGCAAAAATGAGGTACAAGTCAACAAAAACAGCAAGTTCATACACAGGTTATGCCCATACCTTGTACGTATGCGCAGTAGGAGAGATACCAGCCGCCAAGAGCGCACCGAAATAATGCAGGGCACGCTCGCGATCGCGGACAATGTGGGTGTAGAACTGGATCATCGTGTTGTAAGGCGGTATCCGCGGCTTGAAGTTCTTCTGCGAAGTCATTTCCTCAAACAGGACCTCAGCGGACTGCGCATCGCCAACACGGCAGCACGCGGCGATGACCGCACCATACGTGACCGACGACGGACGCACAAAGTTCGCCTTCATCTGCTGGAACAGCTCGAGCGCAAAGTCTGCCTTTCGTGCGCGAGAGAGCTTCGAGATGACCGTGTTGTACAAATACAGATTCGCGACGACGCCGCGCATCTGAGCCTCTTGCCAGAGCGCAAGCGCGTTCGCGCTGTCATCTGTCGTCTCGCGCACACACTGGATAAGCGCACCGTATGCGTCCGCAGACGGGTTCCCGCCCTGGTCGATAATGCGCTGGCGGTGCACGTGTGCCTTCTCGACCTGCCCTGCGTGAGCGAGGGCGACAATCATCTGATCCTCGATGGCATACCACCCGACGGACTGCCGTTCCTTGTCACTTTCGTACGCGGCAAGTACACGCTGGCCATCCTCGTAGAGCTTATGTACCTTCTCAAGGTCGCCCAGCCGACCGAACGTAGCTATCAAACGACCCATTACGTCCGGCGTCGGATACATGTTCTTCGACACTCCAGCTTCGTAACGTGTCCACGCCATTTGCGGCGAGACGCGAGGATTAGCGGGGAAGTACTCGTCGACGCTGCGGCTGTGGTCCTTGTCGATGAGAATCGAGCCGTCCTTATTACGAAGAGCTGGAGAGGCAGGAATGTCCAATTGTTCGCCTGGGGAAGCAGTTTTCCCCCGCGCGATGCGCGTCCATTCCGGGCCAAGCAGCTCCAAAATCCGGTGCGCTTCCGCTTCGCCGTACTGCTTCGTGATCCAGTGGCACAACAGAGGCGAGGCGTGCAGCCACGTACTCCGGATATCGTGACCTGCGTTGGCGACATCCTTGATAAACGCCTTAAGCTCGGCAAGCCCAATGGCTCTGGTTTGCTTCAAGTACCGTTCATCCGAGAGGAGACGAGCCGCAGCCGTTGAGAACATCCGCCACTGGCGCTCGGTAAGCTTCGAAAGCTCCCCACGCGACTTGACCTGGGCGTACAGCTTCATGAAAAATTGGCTGTGCTCGATATTCGGGATATAGAGGGTGCTTTCGACAGCGCTCTGAAGCTTATCCACGTAGTCCACCGAAGGGTTTGCCTTATTGAAAAGCATCACAGGCAGGATCTGTCGGATAAGGTCGTGCAGGCCCTTACGCTTCATTGCAATCTCGTCAGCGTTCGCATCCATGTCCGTCTCTAGCGCGCGCAACACGGTGAGAGTTTGCTTTACGAAGCGCTGGAGGTGCTCCACCGCCTCGTCCGCTCGGTCACGCTTCGCAAGAATGGAAAGGAAGTCGCTGAATGCCTTGACCTGGTATTCCAGACTGCCGAGAGGGTGCGAGCCGTCCACGTATGCCTCGTCGATGATACACTCCCTGATGAACTTCACGCGAGCGTCGAACTCGGCCTCGTCAAGATCGCGTAGACTTCTGACGTTCAACTCGAACACGCTGATACGGTCGTACATGCGGACGCTCAAGCCGTCGACGTCTGCTGCCTTGACGAGCTGCTTGTACTTCTCGTTCGCCTCGGCGAGCATCCCGCGGTCAATGAGCGCCTCGAGCAGCGTGTTCCACGCGTTCTGGTCCGGACGGGGTGTGCGCGCGCTCGGCATGAGAGGGTGGCGAATGACAGAGTCCTGCTCGAGCATGCGGTTGAACCATCCGAGTGCGCTCTGGATATCGTCGCTCTCGATGAATCCGCGGATGAAAGCCGAGTAGACCGAGGTGCACGGTGGCGGGACGTCCGTAGGGCCGAACGCGAGGCTGGCCGACGAGTCCATCATCTGCTCGAGCATGTTGAGCGCCTTGACGGGTTGACGCGCGCGGAAATGCGCCTCGATCATCTTGACCCACATGAGCATCTGTGCTGCGCGTGCCTTGCCCGAGCGTGCTTCATCGGAGAGGATGTGATTCGAAAGCTCGTCCCTGCCTACCTCGGGCCAGCTGATGCGGTCCTCCTTCGCTGCCAAGAGGAACTCACTGAAAACATCCTGTGCAGATTCAATATCGTTCGCAGAAGTGTAGGCGCCGAGTAGATGCAGGTAACAGGTCGCGTCCGGCACGTATCCACGCAAATCCTCAAGTGCGCCCCACACGCGGACGGCGGCATCAGTATTCGCGTGGATCATGCACGAGCGCAGCAGCGCACTGTAGACCTCTGGACCAAGAGAAAGTCGCTGGTTGTTCTTGTCGCGGAACAGTGTCTGTGCCGCTTCAAAGACCAGCATTGCCGAGCCGAAATTATCCTCCTTGCGCAAGAGATCGAGCTGCCTCCCATCCGTGTTATACGCATTCCCAGAGCCACGGCCAGCGATCCTGCGACGATTCTGACGCCATTCAATCTGTGAGCAGACGCGCTCGACTTCTCGATCGCGTTCACAAAGAGCGAGAATCATCGTCTTGTACGTGCGCACATTCGGGCTGATCTGGCGCGTGAGCATCTCATTGTACGTCTCGAGGATGAGCGTGATCGGTTGGCCGCCTTGACGCGTCGCGACGAGAGCGTACAGCGCATTGTTGTAGTCGCGTACGCTCGCGCGCACACGCGAAGACCGGAATTTCATGACCTCTGAAACGACGCGCGCGTAGTCACCCCCATAGCGAGCCGCCTCCAGACGCTTGAAAACCTCGGCATTTCCTGGCTCCCCCGCGTTATCACGAGCGTCCTCTAATGCAGCATCGCCAGGCGGCAGCACAGTCTGCGGAGCACTAGGGTCCGTGGGGAGAACATCGTCCGAGGTAATGACAGCCTGCTTGGTGGAGACGGGATGGGGGGAAGCTTCGAACGAGGACTCGGGAGTTTCGAGAGATTCCAAAGACTCGAGATCAGACACATTTGACGCCGCTGTAGAGTTTCGGCGGACCAAGACACGCGAAGATGCAACCGCGTCAGAGCGCTCGTCCTTCGCGTCAACGTCGTCCGCGCCAATTGCCTTGGCAAGAGCGTGCGTGTTGCGAGTCTGGTGAAGTTGCACCGTTTGCAAAACGCCAAACGTCTCTGCGCGTTTTTGGCGACCAGTGCCGGTAAGGTGAACGCTGCTGCTGCGAGGACGAGGACGAGACTTGATGACCAGTGCAGAGCGCGTAAGAGGAAGATCCTCATCATCGTCTGTGCGACCGTTAGAGTTGTCATGAGCCGAAGACGAATTTGCTTGTGTGACGGCGCGTCCAGCACCCTAAGCGAAGCAACCCAAAAAAGCGAAAAAAAAAATGTAAGAAAACAAAATCGAGACAAACCCGACTCTAGTCCATAGAACAGAGTCACGCACGTTGTATCCCTGATAAAATCGAGATCCAGTATTGTATTTGGCGCCGCCAGCGCTGCCCCAGCTACTCCCACTGGCAGCATTGCTCCAGTTGCTCAAGGGACCGGTAGACGACGCGGACGAGGCGCCCTGGTTCTGCAGACCGAGGACATTGCGGAATGCATGGTTCTGAGCGGCGGCCTGCGCGGCGCGCTGTGTGTGGTGGAGGACGTGGCTTGCGAACTTTGGCAGCATCGGTCACTGCTCAGCTGTCCGCGCGCGCGACGTCGGGCTCCGAGTGTGTTATCGGCGAGCGCACTGCGACTCGCTGTTGCTTCTGTGGTTGAGACGAGTGAGGCTTGCTCGCTGTCAAGGTCGACGACGAGGAGCCTGGCTGAGTGGGGGTGGGTAGTAGTACAGCGCTGAAGAGGCAGGGGTGATTTGTAGAGGACTGCCGATCTTACGCGTTTTCTTAAAAAACAGTGCCGTTCACCCGGGTGCACCCGCCGACACTCTCCGCCACTCAGCTATTTCCTTATTAATCATCTATTATTTCCCTTGCATATATGCAGCATATACCCATATGCATGCCCTTTCAAAGCTGCAGGTATCCTCCGTGAAGAATAGAGAATATCTCAAGATTAAAGGAGAAATATCGCAACTAGATTGGATTTTATGTCACGTCACGTTCTTCCGACGAGAGTGGACGCAAAGTCAGAACACCTTATCTTGACCCTTTGCTCGAAAAAAAAGTATCATTTGAAAGCCGTAAATAGCGTAACAGTAGAAACAACCGTAAGACAGGCCCGCGTCTCCAACGAATTAAAGACTACTAGTACTAGCAGACTTTAATACATTGCAGTGATCACGAACCAAAACATACATCGTCCTTCGCCTTTTTTTCCTTTCCTACGTTCTCCGCACCCCTCCGCATCCACACCGAACCACTCAGAAACACTTGCGGTGGACGATACCCGGACCAGACTCGTCGTACTCCTGCTTCGAACACCACAGGTTCTGGAATGTCGACAGCGACGCGAGAATCGACCCGCCGATCCAGACCGAGTATTTGCGTTCCGGCGGCGCAACGATCTTCACCTTCATCGACGAAGGCGACAGCGACGTGAGCTCCTTCTGCATACGATCCGCAATACCCGGGTACATCGTCGTTCCACCCGAGAGGACAACATTGCCGTATAGGTCGCGACGGATATCCAGGTCGCACTTGTAGATCGAGTTGTACGTCGTCTCGTGAATGCCTGCTGCCTCGAGTCCGAGGAACGATGGCTGGAAGAGGGCTTCGGGGGCACGGAAGCTGAACACGACAAGTCAATATCCGGCTTGATAATAGTAAACTGTAATATGGACTTACCGTTCGTTTCCAATCGTGATGACTTGACCATCTGGAAGCTCGTAGCTCTTCTCGAGCGCGGATGACTGCGCAGCAGTCTGCATTTCCTGCTCGAAGTCAAGCGCGACGTAGCAAAGCTTCTCCTTGATGTCGCGCACGATTTCACGCTCAGCGGTAGTCGTGAACGGGTATCCGCGCTCCATCAGGATCTTGATCAGGTAGTCTGTCAAATCACGACCAGCAAGATCAAGACGCAGGATAGCGTGCGGGAGCGAGAATCCTTCGTAGATGGGGACCGTGTGCGTAACACCATCACCAGAGTCGAGGACGATACCAGTTGTACGACCGGACGCATACAGAGAGAGGACGGCCTGGATAGCGACGTAGAACGCAGGCGCATTGAATGTCTCGAACATGATTTGCGTCATCTTCTCTCTGTTCGCCTTCGGGTTCAGTGGTGCCTCGGTGAGCAGCACAGGATGTTCCTCCGGGGCGACACGGAGCTCGTTGTAGAACGTATGATGCCAGATCTTCTCCATGTCATCCCAGTTCGTAACGATTCCGTGCTCGATCGGGTACTTAAGGGTCAGAATACCACGCTTCGACTGCGCCTCGTCACTACACGGTCTATCAGTCAATAGATCAACTAAGATTGTACCGATGGAGCTCACCCGACATAGGAGTCCTTCTGACCCATACCCACCATTACTCCCTGATGACGGGGACGACCGACAATCGACCTGGAGATTACATTAACAAAGCTGATCTCGAGATAAAAAAGCGGAATGCAACTTACGGGAACACGGCACGAGGGGCATCGTCACCTATCATATGCGATCAGGACAGGAACGAGAACAATAATGGACAATCATTTTTACCAGCGACTGTACAATGTCAAGATCAGCTTCGACTTTTTGACTCTTCCCAAGAGCAGTACTTACAGCCAGCCTTGCACATTCCGGAACCATTGTCAATGACCTGGATAAGAAATAGCATCGGATCAACATGTGTTGTGAGCAGTTGCAGTTTCAAGCATGCTACGCACGAGCGCTGCGACTTCTTCCTCCATTTTGGCTAGGTGATCGTGAAAAGAAGAAAAGAGAAGTTCGTGTAGAGAAAGGGGCGGAGGCTGCGAGGTTTAAATAGGCCAGTGCGCAGCAGGGCGGTGCAGACAAGACCGACAGCGGCAGTGCGCGGGGTCGACGAGCGTGTGGAGCGGCGATTGCAGAGCGGAATAGCAGTAAAACGAACATGCAGTCAGACTACAGTGCTTGACATCGTGCTGCGCAGCGCGAACATACCTTTGCTCGACGACGGCGACGGCGAAGACGTTGACGTTGACGATAGATGGACAAGGAAATGGAACGAGGGCAGAGGGCGCGTCAAGTTATCTGATCATTTTAGGGCCGGTTTTGTTACATAAGAAACGTCACAAACTCCCACAGCGTCACACAATTGAATAAGTCACGACCGCGACGCGTCACCTCGAAAGCAGAGTCCGCGAGCGTTGCTTTCACCAACGCTCCTTGCCCGTTGCTGCTGCTGCCTCCGCCTTCTGTTTATTGAAGTCGCTGCCGCCGTGTTTGACGCTATCCGCCCACCATGCCGCTCGAAGCGACTATGATAATTCTCGACAACTCCGAGTACATGCGCAACGGCGACTACCCCGCAACGCGCTTCGATGCCATGGCCGACGCCGCCCACATTGTCTTCACGACCAAGACGGACAGCAATCCGGAGAACAGCGTTGGAGTTATGACTGCTGCTGGCAAAGGTCCCGAGGTTCTCGTCACACACACGCGCGAGCTCGGGCAGATTATCCAGGGCGCGCACGATGCTAAGACCAAGATCGGCGGGGCGGTCGACATCCCAACTGCTATTAACGTTGCGCAGCTTGCGCTCAAACACAGACAGAACAAGAATCTTCGGCAACGCATAATCTTCTTCTTGGGTTCGCCACCGGACGGGCCCGGCGTCGATGAGAAGAACCTCGTTCGTCTCGCGAAGAAACTCAAAAAGAATAACATCGCGCTAGACGTAGTGGCTTTTGGTGATGGTATTGAAGAAGGTGAAACCTCGCTACTCAAGATGCTGGTCGAAGGCGCAAACAGCGGGGACAACTCGTGAGTCGCTTCTTTCATTCCTTGGGCCCGTCTAATGCGGCGTCAATAGTCACTATATAGCGGTTCCTCCAGATCCGCGTCGTTTACTTTCCGACGTCGTCATTTCGTCCTCTGTCCTCTCCTCCGACCGTGGCGACCGTGATGCCACTATGGCCGACATCACGAACACCGCCGGGCCCTCCGGCGAGGGTGGATTTGATGACTTCGGTGGCATTGATCCGAGCCTCGATCCAGAACTCGCAATGGTGCAATCCTCTTCTAATATCTTGTCTATCCGCCGCCAACTAAGTTCTCCTAGGTTATGCGCATGTCAATGGAAGAAGAACGTGCGCGTCAACGAGCCCTACAACAAGCCGCAGAAGGCGGCGCAGCTCCAGCAGATGCGCCAGCTGCTTCCGCTCCCACTTCTGCTCCCTCTGTCTCAACACCACAACCTGCTACTGCTACTCCCGTAGCACCAGTGGCATCCTCGTCGGAGGAAAATGAAGAAGAGGCGGCATTGCAGGAGGCACTGAGGCTTTCGCAGCAGCAGGAGGACGTCGAGATGGAGGACGCCCCCGCTTCGAAACCTGCGACGTCGGCACCTGGTGGGGAGGATGAGGAGGACGAAGATGAAGAGGCCGCAATCGCGAGGGCTATTGAGATGAGTATGATGCCTGAGTCTGAGCAGAAAAAGCAGTAGAGCATATGCATGATACCTACGTTTTCTCGCATTTATTTTTTGCTGCATTCCACGTGGATTGAGTAATATGCGTTACGTAATAAGCACGACGCCAGTCACTCGTCCAACTTTGCTCTTGGACGCTAATAAGCAATTGGACGCTAATAAGCAATGGCGAGTGCAGCAACAGCGTCGCAGGCAGAACTCAAGGCGAACAAAGTGCCTCTTGGCTGGCGGGACCAATGCTCGTCGTATGTCTTCCTGAATCTAACAAATACAGCGAGTTTACTGTCTTCGACAGGCTACTCATCCCACTCAACGTTTGTCGGCGCGATAATTTGTACGCGCCCTGGAAGTGCGAAAGCGAGCGGCACACATACGAAGAGTGCGTTTGCTATGTTCTACGTTACTATTTCTTACTGACAGCGAATTGTGATGTTGCAGGTGCCAATACAAAGAGTGTGTCTTCCTCGTTCATTTGTGCTAGACGTAACACTGACAGTCTTTCCAAATAGCTACATGCGCCGGATGAAGGTGCTTGCGAAGCAGAAGATCGCAGCATTGGAGGATGCAGAGTGACCGCTTAGAATTACAGACGCAATAACATTATTGAAGTTCGGACAACAGAGTGGTGTGTGTGTGTGTGTGTGTGTGTGAAATTAATGCAACGTTCGACGTCTTTCCTATCATGTCAGTCGCCCATGCTCCTCCTTCCACCTCTGTACCTCCTCCTGCACCTTCTTCACGACGTCCTGCACGGTGTTCACCTTCCCGAACGCCTCGACGAACTCGCCCTCGGGGTCCATCAGGTAGAAGTATATCGAGTGGTCGACGAGGTAGTCCGCGTCCGGGCGTGCGTCCTTTGGTGTGCTGAAGTACACTCGGTACGCCTTGCACACTGCGCGTGTTTGCTCGTAGGTGCCCGAGAGCCCGACGAGTCGCGGATGGAAGTCCTGCAGATAGTGCGCGATCTGTGCAGGCGGATCTCTTGCTGGGTCGACACTGATGAAGATCGGCTGCGCTATGGGACCGTACTGCTTGTCTGCATGCCGTACGTACACTGAGCTACATAATCAATGAGAATACGAAAGAAAGCGCGCACCGAGTACATGTACGACTTCGGTCATTTTATCAAGCTCCTCAGGGCAGATGTCTGGGCAATTCGTGAACCCGAAGTAGACTAGAGACCACTTCCCAAGCAGGTTCTTCTCAGTGAACGGCTCGCCCTGTGCGTCGTGAGCTCGAACGGCCCGCCGACAGCAGCTTTGCCCCACCTCCGCGACTCAAGCTCTTTCCCTATATTTTGAATTGCGGGTCAGCATCGGCTGCACGGAATCACAAAATGCTGAGCGCAACTCTTCTGCTCCTGCAGCTTCTGCTTTTCGTAGTTGAAGTAGAAGTAGAGACCGACGCCAGTAAGGACGAAGGCGGCGGCGGCCTTGGGCGTGAATACGCCGACGGCGGACTTGTCGCGTGCGCCGGACGAGGTCTGCTGGGTCGAGTTGTGCCGCCGACAGACGCGGCTGATGGCGAAGCTAGAATGAAGACGAGGAGGCCGCCATGAGCGTGAACAGCGCGTACTGAGTGCTCTTAGTTGTGCGTTCATGAAGAAGAGCCTTAAGCACTTTTGTAGTTAGACTACAACTTGCGTTGTACACTTTTGTTACTGCATTACAACTCGTCCCTGATGGCAAATTTTCAAGTTTTATATATAGTACTACTAATAGAACGACTGCTTTACCTTCTTCCCTCATCTCGTCGCCCCACCCTTCCTTGTTGCTGCTCCCTCCCGTCGTTAAATCGCACACTCATTGCTCATGCCCGCCGCCGTACCCACGCGCCGCCGCAGACACTCGGGCTCCTCCGAACTTGAGTCCGCGCACGTACTCCGCAAGAAGGCGCAGTCCATAGAGCACCTCGAGGTTTTCCTCCGCCCCGCCTCCGCCCGTCCGCTCGGCGCAGACGACGATGCCCCTGAGGACTTTGCGCACGAGTCCGAGGACTCCGACAGCTCCAGCTCCGTCGACGCCGACAACGCGACCGCTATCCCTGTTTCTGAGCGGAAGACGAAGCCGTTGCCCGCGAACAAGAAGCAGAAGGGCGTAAAGACGGAGAATGTTGCGATTGCAGCGCCGGCGCCTGCACGCCCCGTCCCGCTTGTCGCGAACCCTTCCCTCATTCCGCAGCAGGCTCGTCCGCCTGCGGCCAACTCGCAGACGAGGCGGCTCATCGTCGTCCTCGAGCAGGCCTGCCTCGAGTCCTACCGTGTCAGCACCGGCGGTGGTTCTGGAAAGAACAAGGGAAAGTCGGGCGGCGAGGCAAAGTACACTCTGCTGAACTGCGATGACCATCAAGGCATCCTCGCCAAGACCGGTCGCGACATCGCAGATGCGCGGCCGGACATCACGCACCAAGTGTGTATCCTCCCTTTTCATTATCTCTCTAGATGCTTAAAACTAAGTGGATTATAGTGCCTTCTGACCCTACTTGACTCGCCGCTAAACAAAGCTGGCCTGCTGCAGGTGTACATACACACAGCCAAGGGCGTCCTCATCGAAATCAACCCACATGTGCGCATCCCGCGTACCTTCAAGCGCTTCAGCGGGCTTATGGGTACGGCATGCACACCTTTCCTCTCCTCTCCCCCATCTCACTTCGCAGTATCACTTCCCCAGTTCAATTACTGCACAAACTCTTTATCCGCGGAGTCAACGGCCCTGAGAAGCTGCTCAAGGTCATCAAGGCATGTCCTCTGTTCTTATCTTCTCAGTTCGGCTGGTCTCTGACCATGTACCTAGAACCCGGTCACGGACCACTTCCCTGTGAACACGTACAAGCTCACGCTTTCAGGCGACGCACCGACAGTGCGCCTCTCACAGTTCCTTCCGCGCCTCCCCGAGACGCACTCCATCGCCGTCTTCGTCGGTGCGATGGCTCGCGGCAAGGACGACTTTGCCGACGCCATCGTTGACAAGAAGATCTCCATCAGCGACTACCCACTCAGTGCTAGCGTCGCATGTGGGAAGGTGCGTCTGTCTATATATTCTCTTACGTCTTTTTTTATATCTGATCTATCTTTATTCAGTTCTGCTGTGCCGTCGAAGAGATGTGGGACGTCATCTGATCTTTACCCCAGGACGACTCGCTCCCGCACCGTCATTCGCTTTCTCTTCCTTTCCCTTCTTGCTTTCTTCTCGTGTGTTTTATCGTCCCATTCTGTCTGTACCAGCACGTCATCTCTCGCATATCTGCAAAGCGCATTTCAACCTGCATCAACATAAATACTAGGTTTGTAATATCATTAAAAATAGTCGTCGCCTAGGGTCGTAGGCCTGAAGGAGGGTGGATGGATTGGGATTGGAGTTGGAGTTGGAGTTGGAGTTAGGGTCGAAGTCGGGATGTCGGGGTCAGGAGGAGTGATTACGTAGGATTAATAGTTAGTACAGAGTACAATGTCAATGGAAAGGAAGGAGGGAAGGGAAAGGCGCTCCGGACACCTGATGGCGACTCAACTCGCCGCAGGCCTTCGTCCGCGATGTGTCCGATCTTCCGACTCCGTTTATATGATCGTACTCCTGGTTTCCCAAGTTCATACAGAATTCACTTGCGGCTCCATCTTAAGGTGCTCGCAATGTCCTTGCACCGACACGTTTCCTGTATTTACAGACGCCGGCCTAGGCGCATTGTCCCTCGCCGTATCCGAATCCGCGATCCGTCGCAAAAAGAAGCAGCCAACGAGCGACAAGCACGCCCACGGGATAAGCGAAATAAAACTCCACCGCACCCCGTTCCTAAACGCATTCTTCACAAGCTCCTGCGCACCGCTCGGTAGCGCATTGATCTGGTCCAGCGACGTCAAGTCCGCAGTGCTGAAGGCCGTCGCGTTCGTCCCTTGCAGATCAGCCAGCGCCGACGCGGGGAGGCTGGTGAAGTATGCGCGGACCTTCGCGTTCGTCACTGCGCCGCACTGTGCCAGGCCGACCGTGCCGCCGAGTGCGCGGAAGAAGAGATTGAGTGCGACAACGACGGCGACGCGGGAGCTGGGCTGTGAGAAGCGTGCATGCAAGGAAAGCGGGCCGAAGGTCATCCCGACGCCGACGCCGGCCAGGGCCATGAAACTTCGGCCAGAAGCAATGAGCGAGGATGGCGGTAAGGATGAATGCGACGCAGACATACCCATCGATCAGTCCCTCGCTATTTTTGTTGATTGCACTCGAAATGAGACCGAGTGCGATGGGAATTATAGTACCTCCCACGATAATAGGGTACTTGGACTGCCGAAGCCGTTTTACCATCTGGATCGAAAGCATCGTTCCAATGCCCTAGAGAAATACATTAGGGGCTATTTGAAAGGAAGTGGCCGTGGCACCTACCATTCCAGGCGCAAAGTAGATCAACTGCACACCCGCGTCGGTGGCGCTCTTCCCAGAGACGATCACGAGGAAGAGCGCAACAAAGTAGAATATGACAAGCATGACCATCCCCGACGTGAATGCCGCGAAGCTCGTCGCGAGGACGTCGAAGTTGCCGAGGACGCTCAAGGGCAACAGGGCCGATGCACGGAACGGCGCCGCAAGGTGCGCGCGCGCGGCGAACACATCCTTCTCGATGACATTATCATTACCGAGCTCGATGATATCTCGGTCTTCAGACCGGATACCGCCTTGCTTGTGCTCCAGGATAGCCTCCCAGCCGAGAGTCACGCCGACCAGCAGCGCCCCAACCAGCAGGCTTATAATCACCTTTGCACTTTTCCATCCTTCGCTCGATCCCCAATTCAGGCCGAGAAGAAGCACAATACCGCCGACCGTGAAGAGCACGGAGGCTGTCCAGTCGATATGGAGCAGTTTAT
The DNA here is from genome assembly GCA_002794775.1 of Porodaedalea pini. Classification (NCBI taxonomy): domain Eukaryota; kingdom Fungi; phylum Basidiomycota; class Agaricomycetes; order Hymenochaetales; family Hymenochaetaceae; genus Porodaedalea; species Porodaedalea pini. Next base: position 355,698 of record NBAY01000041.1, on the reverse strand, counting down.
CTGCTGCACTAAGGTTCTGGTCCACGAGCGGGCGCTTGGTGTATGACCTGATGAGGACGAACACCAGGACCATGGCGACGACACAGCATGGTAAACTAAAGGGCAAACATTAATTCAACCTCGTCGTCCAGCGAGTGGTTGAATGTACTTGATAGCAAACACCCATCTGAACGATATGTCCGTCAGCGCACCGCCGATGACAGGCCCCAGACAGAATCCGATAGTATACAAATACGTCAAGATGGAAGACTGAAGATTGTTATCGTTGAGGGAGTTGGAGTCTGCGAGGATGACACGGACGACGGTGAGCAGACCCGCTGCGCCAACACCCGCGATCCCGCGTCCGGCAAGCATCATGGGCATGTTCTGTGCCGCAGTCGAAAGAGCACTACCAATGAGGAAGAGCAAGATGGAGAGCTGCATTGCCCAGTGGCGTCCATAGACATCGGAGAAGGAGGCAAAGAGGGGCAAGAAAACGGTCGACGTGAGGAGATACACCGTCCCAATGTAGCTGCAGGCGCAAACGTTGGCAAATGGTCGGTCATAGAAAAAGGAAGATCAAGTCACCTCTGAAGATCCAACCTGTTGAACGCAGACTGGAGAGACTCGATACTGAGTTGAAAAATAAGAATGACTACTGAGACAACCTACAGCAATATGAGGCTGAGCAGTCGCAACAACTGTAAAGGAAGAATCATTCGTTCGGGTCCGACATTTCAAGAAACAAGATGTTCAACTCACCCGTGTAGTCCAGAGTCTCCAGGAAGACTGGTATGGCGAGGGCAGTCATAAGGCGTATCTGCCATATGCGCTGCTTCTTACGTTCCTCGGCGGTGAGTCCATCATCCTTGGGTACCTTGTCTTTCTTGCTCCAGCGGAGATAGTTCCAATAGCTTTTCGAAGACATCAGGTAATTGTAGCGTGAAGGATGGTCTTGTCAAGAGGTATGGATCAGGTAGGTATTTTTGTGAGGCTCATTGATGCTTATCATCTCGCCCTTCATATCACTTTCAAAGACATGAGCTGCGCGGACGTCATGCTGCTGTGTCAGACAGACTACGGCGGGATTGCGAATGCCGCTCGCATCTTCTGTGAGCGGTGACTGTGAAACAACGTGGCTGATCTCTAGTAATATATCCGAGCGTAGCCGTGTCTGTGACCTGCTGCGGGTACATGCTATGTCCAGCGAGAACTTGGTATGTTGCCATATATAGACAAAAAGAGCACATCCGCCGTTGAATAGCGTAAAAAAAAACAGCGCCCGACGCTGGAAGCGCATCATTGATCCCGAAAAAAGTTGTTTGGTGAATCAGAAAGCTGAGTTCCGCAGGAGTTATCAACCACATAAAGGCAGCCGTCGCCGCTTCTTGGAGCTGTGCATTTCGATGACCTATATTCACCTTGAGCCTTTTTCAGAAATTCCTATGGCAAGCCGCCGATAAGAGTCCCATGTTGATAGGCTGTTGCTGCGATCATTCACATTGACCTCCAGAAACTGCGCAGACAGGCAGCCGACGCAGCCGGTACGCAGCTGGCTGTGATTGATACGACACATCATTGCATGAAAGAGCAACACGCCGTCGCCTTCTTTAAGAGTCTTGACGATCGATAGCTCCCAGTGAAGCAGAGCATCTGATGGTTTCGCACTTCCATTGTTCTTATAGTAGGGAACAGACTAGTCCTAAAACTTAATCATCAATGTCATTTGCAGATAGTAGGAGATGTAAAACAAAAAAAAATGCAACGCACACTGTTTGCCAGTCTGAGCGCTGGTTTCCTCGAGTGTGTACTTCATCTCGGAAAGAGATCTGTTCGACAAAAGTAATGGTTCAGAATGGGCAGTTTCCCATTCAAGCAGCAACAGAACCACGAAGTCCCACCGGTCTTCGAGAAAACAGAGCCTTCAGTACAATGAGCTCTTCCACAGGGATAATTTCTTAGTCGATAAGTTCATTGATGACGCACATTGGGATTCAAATTGTGACAATGTTCAAGGGTGTTCAGACTTCAAAGGTGTTCAAAAGCAGGACAGGCGCACGTGCTGAGGAGCAGCGCGTCAGCGCGAAATAAACACAATCGATTAATATTGAGCTTAACCTCGACGACCATCACGGTCCACAGCACCAACGACGGCGACGGCCGTGGCAGCAAGCAAATAACGACGGGAGCCACTAAGGAAGTTTTTGTCTTCGAACGTTATTCGCCACCAAATCCCAGGGCATAATCCGCTCGCGAGTCGCGTAGCCGAAAGAAAGAGGTAGTACCAAGCCCACGCCGCCTCTTCACGCCTTTTCCTTCATCACGCCGGTTCCTTTCACAACGACCACCACGTCGAACCCCTTCAAAGCTCCAGCATAGAAAGACAAGCTCCATCATGACCGAACCAACTCCCGCATCTGCTTCACCAATGCCGCCAGGTGTGACGGATCCGGACTACAAGCCCCCTGAAGGCCGTCTGGGAAACCTCACTGTTCTGCAGCAGCATGCGCTCGAGAAGTTCAAGGAGGAACTCAAGAAGGAGGGTGTGTTCGTGGAGGAGCGGATGGACGATGCGATGCTTTTAAGGTGAATTGGCTTTGCTATCACATCAGCATTCAGACTGACTTATACGTTCCAGATTTCTGCGTGCACGGAAATGGGATGTGGCGTTAGCCAGGCAGATGCTTTTAGATGCCGAGAAATGGAGAAAGGATGTGGGCGTGGACGACATCGTAAAGTGAGCAATCATCATCGTACTCTGTTGGCCGCTTATCATTTATCCGCCGGCACAGAAACTTCAAGTTCGAAGAGAAAGAATTGGTCGACAAGTACTACCCGCAGTACTACCACAAGCAAGACAAGGTAAGCTCTATTTTTGCACAATATACCAGCGTTTCGATTGATTCCATCACAGGATGGCCGTCCGTTATATGTCGAGCGTCTTGGCAACGTCAACCCGACTGAACTGCGCAAAATCACGACGCAAGAGCGGCAAGTCAAAAGCCTCATACTTGAATACGAAAAGTTCCTGAACCATCGTCTGCCGGCATGCTCGAAAGCGGTGGGCCATCCAGTCGAGACCTGCACAACGATCCTCGACCTCAAGAACGTCGGACTCAAGGCATTCTGGGATGTCAAGGGCTACGTACAAGAGGCGAGCAAGATCGGGCAGAACTACTATCCAGAGACGATGGGAAAATTCTACATCATCAACTCGCCGTGGATGTTCTCCACCGTCTGGAGCATCATCAAGGGGTGGCTCGACCCGGTCACCGTCGCGAAGATCAACATCCCCTCCGGCGATGGCACAAAGGAGCTCATTGCGCAGATCCCGGAGGAGAACTTGCCATCGGAGTTTGGCGGGAAGTGCGTATGTCCTGGCGGTTGTTCGCTCAGCGATGCGGGTCCTTGGAATCCGGCGGGCGCAGGCGTTGTGCCAGATGGAATCGTGGACGCATAGACGGCTCTTGCATTTTAGGTGGCACATTTTTATCCTGAGTGATGTACCATAATGCGGATGAATGGCTAGATGTTAGCAAGGACTGCCTTGAGACGGATGCACGCGCCTACTTGACGTCGTTTCCTGGAAAGCGTACAGTTTGAACTTCAGGAACTTCAGACTCAAATGCAAGACGAACAAGTCAGCTAACTCCCTCTGTGTTATTCCGAGGCGCTTCCGGTTAATTGTCCCTTAGTTGTTTCTAATTTCATTGTGTCATAAAGCTTTGCTGTTATAAGGAACAGTCATGAACACCCTATCGAATAACTCATCATAACATTTAGCGCTGCCAAATGCCGAACTGGAGACTGAGTTAGAGCCTGCTCGTGTGGGGGTCAAACTTCCTAACAAATCACTTCTGGGGTGTGTTGCCATCCATGTTTCAACCAAGATATGAACTATTACACGACGCGAAATACCGGTTCTATAGGAGAGAAAGGGACCGTGAACCCGCTTGCTGTACTTAGGCTGAGGCTCTGCATAGATTTCCATTGACATAAAAAAAAGGGAATAAAACCATCGTCTTTGTTGAGTCGCATTCAAAGCCTTACAAGCAACTTCATTCTACAACGCATAGTGTATGGTTTCCTCTTCGCTTTAATCATCATCCAGATGAACCCGAGCCACAATTGTGGCATAGAATACAGTTTTTTCGCTGATCTTCCGCCCATCTCCAGAGTATTCCTCTTCTACACGCCTGTCGTAATGCCAGTAGGGAAGATCCGGATCTATCAGAAGAGATTCCGATGCCTGTGGTTTCTTGAGAGCGCCGATAGACATCCCCGGTCGACCATCATTTGTCTCATCTGAAATATGGCCAAATTCAGTGCAATCCAGCTAAACATATTGGAAACATGCGCCATACATGACTTGATGTTATGCAAGAACCGAGCCCCAAGCCAAGCAAAAGTAGGCTTCTGTTCCTCGTAGCCGACGTAATACCTGAATAACTATTGAGCAATGATAGGTGGGCAATACGAAAAAATGAAGGCGTACCAGGCGGAAGCTCGCACATAAGAAGTTATGTTGCTCTCACTCAAGATTCCAGGGGATCCTGACGATCAATGTATCAAGCTGCTGTCAGACAAACAGCGCGAGATGAGACAAAAGGTCAAGGGCCACTTACGAGGGAAATATTTGTCGATGAAACTAGTTTTGTACATGTCTGCATGCGAAAGATCACATCTTGTTCGACGCCGTGAAGACTCGTCACTGTCGTCCTCCTCTGTAGGCATTATATGTCAGTTTATTAATGACTTAACGGATTATTACAGTTCACCTCGGTCATCTTCATCTTTATGGATTGCATTAGCCAGCCCTTTGTTGAATAGCTTTATAAGCCTTTTGCCCTCATTATAGTGCATATCCCATGCTTGTGGTCTTTGTGTCCTCAAGCTCAGATCCGGGTCGGGCTCGTAATAAATCTCCCTGTCTTCCTTGACGTCGGGAATCAATCGCCTCATGGTATACAAGTTGCTTCGTCTACGCCTGATAGAACGACTTTCGATCCTGTATTCTGAGCAAAGCCTAAAGTAACGGTCCCACAGAGCTTTGTAGCTGCCTCCATTCTTCAGGATGTCCTACAAAGACGTCAAGTTTCACAAGTACACATGCAGCTTCGAGATTGCCTACCAAAGCCTCTTCGATTATGGCTGCAAGCTTTTTCGGGTACCTCGCTCCTTTGTTCTGAGGGGGAAGATGGTCGGCTCCCAGCAAACAAAGTACATATCACCGTCCAGGTCGCTGAATGAAGTGTACATGTAAGGAAACATTGTATAGTGAGAGGCACAATGAGTAGATACCCTCCGGACATGGATCCAGGAATGGAGAATCGTCCCCGTTGAGGGAACACTGCCATTAACGACTCATTAGTAGCCTGCGGATTTTCCCCACAATCTTTTTGGCTCACCGATGCAGTTGGTAAGGGATCTCAATTCCGGCTTGTCCACTGCTCTCAACAGTCGGATATCTGCGAACAAAAAATATCAACCACAATGTGCCTAGAGCTGGCAAGAGAAACGCCGTACCACTCGGTTTGTACGACGGGTGTCTATGCAATATAGAACAATCAGATTCCCACGTTGTTTTCAAGCCTGCTCGCTAACCTTGCAATCAATACATCCGAAACAATAATCCCCTCACGCTGCGGGAGTTGTATGTACACTTCATGATCCTCCAAAACACCTAGTTCATCGACGACTCCGTATACATAACATGATTTCTATAAAGCTGCATCAAACTATGAACAAACCCCGATTAGTATGAAACATTTACCGGGACCCTGATGTTTAATTTCTGCCGCAAATTTTCGTATTGTATTCGCTGGCATTCGCGCAATTTTTTGCGTAAATAGGCATCGTCCAAGGAGTGGCCAGCACATAGCAGTTCATAGACTGATCTTCCCTTGAGGTTTGCAGCGATCCTTGATAATGGGCTTCACTTACGCTCTTGATGAAATGAATCGCCCTGTGCGTCGAGCTCCCCTTCTATATTATAGAACGCTTCTTTCCGATCATAGGCGATCATATCAATGCTTCGCAGTTGCACTCTGAGGAGCGCTTTGAATCTCTGTAAAGAGAGTCAAGAGCGCATTTGCTTGAGTCATTGAAACCGTACCTGAAGTCCTACGCCTAGACTCATAAGGATGATGATAATCGAAAAGGCTGAGACGAGCGCTTCTCGCCGGCTCCGAAATCCCTTGTATTTCGATATGTGTAGGGCCGCCGTGATACTTGTGCATTGAAGGTCGATAAGCAACTTTATATTCGTTTGGAATATTCAATCTATTCCGCCTGCATATCTCGTCAAACTTGACATCGGGATAAGCCACGAGTACACCCTTGATTCCTCCTTTACGTATCTGAAACACTGCGAGGATTATGCCACTTATTCTGGGAGAATCACCTTATGAGCAACGTACCACTTGTACTCGAATCAAAGTTGTGCCTCGAACAGATAGCCTTTGCGTATGCTTCACGGATAATACCGCATCCGTCTGTCGTTAGAACTCCATTTTTTGCCTTCAGGTCGCTTATTTGTACGACTTCAGACGGAGAAGGCTTGAGACAAGGGTAGAATTAGCTTTCTGCTCATATGAGACCTTGTTGTCAGGACGTACATTGACCGATTCTACAGTGGATGAGAAAGATAGACCGAGTCTTGCTACGTATTTCCCGGGCCCATCGTTATCGAAAACATCCTGCAGATCGCCGAACTTCTGCAATAATGAGTTGGGGGAGGGTACCACATCCCCCGAGCCAACAACTGTCTTCTGCAGCAGGATGATTTGACCCGATTTGATGCCAGATTCCGTAAATCCAAGGAATTCGAACATCAAGTATCTGTTCCTGTCAGACCGCATAGATCCACTGACGTTCAGTGCTTGTTAGCACAGGTAAACTCGGGCTTTTCAGAAACGATGGCGCACAGTTCGAATCTCATAGTTACACCATCGCGGATGATATTCCTCAGAGCTCCCCTAAGAGCATCGTCGGGATACTTGCGCGAGACCTTCAGGAAGAGAAACCTCATGGAATCCTTCACGAGTCTGAATGCGCGGCAGGATGGCTGCGTGCCGCGTTCGCCATCGATAACTGCTGGATTCGTGTCATAATTCGTCGGGAGAGATGCTTTCCAGACATAGCAAGGACTCTTTTCGATCATTTTTTGATGTCTTGTCGACGCGACGGTGAGAATAGAGCACACGTGATGCAGAGGTGGTGAGTACTCGACCTGCTGAGGTATTTGTACTGTAAAAAATAAGCGAGAAATGATAAGAAAAGAGGGTGAAAAGGAGAATCGGCTCCAATCAATTCAAAAATCAGCTCGAGTCATCGGCCGTCTCGCAGCAACGAGCGATCCATCAATATAAGTTACTACATTAGTATATAGTGTAAGGGCTCCGCGATACGTGACCGTGGGTAATTACGTGCACGCTTTATTCCTAAAAAGCATCTCAGGCTCCTACGTCCTCAGCTCCAGAAAGAAATCAAAACATTTGAATCTCTTGCAAAATATCATACTAATAAAGAATATCAAAGCCTTCTCGTCGTTACTCAGGATTAATATGACTCAAGATCGCTGAGTCTGACTGTTGCTATTCTGAGCACTCAGCCTCGTTTTCTTCATTTCGTTCCTATCGGGACTGTAAAACGAGGTATGCACCACTAACATGCTAGAGGTCGGCCAGCTCAGCTCAGTTATGCCTCTCAAGCAAGCTATGTTTATACCTTCGAGTCTCCCTAGCCTACGCTTCTTAGGCAAATTTGCCCTGTTACTCGCTTTACCTCTGACTTATGCTTTCTTGAAGAGCAACTCACCTAGACTGCTTTCATCAAACCCCGTAACGCGCATGATTCTGAGAAGCTCGGAATGTCTCACTGGTCTGAGACCTCTCTGGGTCTCGTTATGGAGATCTATATGTTCATTGTACCCATGCGCGAGCCCTTATGAAACGTACGAAACACCAGAGCAGGAGGATGCTTATTGGAAGAATGCCGAGATCGCTCAACGCGAACTCTCATTCTCTGACGCTCGCTCTGCAAGACATTCTTCCAGTACAGCATGGAACTCCCGGAATGAAAAGCAGATTTTGTACTACACGCCGCGCCTTCTCCCAGAATACAGGGATAAGCAATCGACGAGTGGTGATGAACGGATTGCCAGTATTCCAACGAAGGCACTAGTGAAGTGGCATTGGCTAATCTTCCCCTATAGAGTAAGTAACTCACGTCTCTTCTACGGTAGTGGCGGAAGGACTAATGCTATTAAACAGCCTCACCCCACGTTCCTGCAAGCCTCTCGACTCATGAAGCGTTTCAGCGCCCGCGACCTTCGCGAGATTTACCGCATCTCTAGGCTTGTGCATTCCACACAAATAGGTCCGAGCGATCACAATCGTTCACCTCACGATTTCACCAAATCAACCCGACAAACCAGACACGATCGTGGATTAGATTTAGGGAAGGGCCCCGCTGCAACTCACACACAACTCTGGCGTGCTTGGCTTCAGAATAAGGCTCCAGATCTCATTATCTGCTTCGAGGAAGAAGGATAAGGGAGTGAGTAATCCTCACTAGCCTTCGAGCATCCCTACAAAGGTGTCACTGATGTATGCAGACAGCGATTCGATTCAATTCTTATAACGATCCCCTTTGTGTTTCTCCTCCCACTCGAACATCCTTGCCCTCTCCTTAGGAGGTGCTTATACAATAGTCAACTCTAATCTACTGTGCTTTGCGCTATACGGAGACATTCAAAGATCGACAATGAGCTCCATTCCTTCGGAGAGCTGTAGCCGAGTGATCTCAAAACACGGGATGCATTAATGTGTACTGTGACCGGGGCTACATTGAGACTGGTATTCGTTCCAGGAACGTTCTTGCCGCATGTATAGCAATATGACATGCTAGTCCTGAAGCATGATAATTTCGTTCTCAGGTACGGACAAGGCAAGAAGCTCGAATCGAGTAATGGTACAGACCGCGATATACGTGCACCGAAGGAGAATTTCCCGGGTTCTTAAGCGTGGTCATTGCAAGATCCATCAGTGCTAGATGTTCTGCAAGACATTGTCTGTGCTCGCCATGCCTAAGCTAGCCTCACCAAACTCCACAGCTGCACCACGATGCTTACAACAAAGAAAAATGCGGACGTATCGTTCGCCTGAAAGGCGCACGCTGTCAACCTACATCGGACGCTCAACCAGCGGGATGGGATCTCAAACCGCCCGGAATATTATGAGACGTCTCTTCCTCACTAGTCTTCATGGTCCTATCGTTTCCACGTCTCGGTAGGCATGCTGAAGTCTTCCTACATTGATGGTCTCTAGTGAGGATCTGGACTGGACAGAAAGCAGCATATTCAGGGCATTCATTTTGTGATCGACGGTAGAGACCGTCATCGTACAGACGCATTCACCTGGTCAGCGCCATCATAGTGAGTAAAACATGGTGACGATGGCCATGTATAGAAGTTTACCTACTGAATGAAAGAGGGAAAAGTAAACACTACGAGCGCATTCAAGGCAGGATTATAATCAATTACAACACCTATGGTCAGGTTGCAAATGATCTTCATTATTGTATGGGAATATCAATCCACTCCAAGGCTCGACGATGTTTTGAGATAGTGCATGGAAAAATAAATAACAATCCGAGACGATGCCATTTTGGTTTGTAAGGAGGACCTGAGTAGTGCCAACGTCAGTTTTGAAGAGAAGCAGATAGCAAATTACTTACTGTAGGCATCACCTATGGCTTTTCGCCTTCCCCTTCACCATAGTGAAACCGTCCTCGTCTATTTCAGGCTCTTCACGATGCCTTTGTTCGCGTGAGTCCAGCAGTCGAGGAGCCTCATCGGCGTCGTCCTCGTCGTCCTCATCTTCCCATTCGCTACCACTCCCGTCAACTTCTGCATTCTCATGAACGACCTCCTGCGATACAAGTTTCTTCCCCTTCAGCCTGTTAGCTTGTTCTTCCCAGTTTTCAACTGTCGTCTTTGTTCGAACTTCCCCTTCCTTCACGTCCCACAAGTTCACAATGTCCCGCGCGACCGCCTCCGTGCTTCCATCCTCCAATATCGCATCAAACTCGTCCGCCATGATTTGCAGTAGCATCTCTTCGACATAGTCCACGTCTGGTGTCTCCTGCGACTCTGCTGGATCGAATGCATCTACGATCACGGACGCAATCCACATTCTTTTCTGTGCAGACTCGGGGCCGCCCCATGAGTGATCGACGGCGAGGCGGAGGGCGGGCCAGAGAGCCAGACGAGCAATGACACCGCGCGCGAACAGCACTAATGATGCGTCAGGTGTAGGCGTCGGCGCCGTGGCAGATGATGTTGAAGCCATTTAATTATTTTATGTGTGTAGGGCAATTGTGGTCGCGGATAGAGTAAGAGCGTCTAAACGCGCAAATTTTTGAAAATGTTGGTATGCTCAGTGCCATCGCCGCCCGGAAGGCAGCACAAGCTGCAAAGCTCGCTACTCAGTCTCAGCTGCTTCCACATACGTCAAACAGTGCCGCTATATCTGAACATTGCTCTGGCTCGGAGTCTGAGCGCCTTGAAACGATCCTTCGACCTCAGAAATCCAAACGCAAGTCGACCGAGGCTGCGAGCTCGGAGACGTACACAACGCGCAAGAAACGGCGCAAGAGAACCGTAAAGGTCGAACCACCGCACAGTCGCTACTATGAACCTAGTAATGGGAATGCTGAGACTAGTGAAAGATTAGGCAGTTCATTGAGTTCTGCGAGTGACAGTGACGACGAAGCCATCCGCGAAGTGCACTTTGTCGACGGCGGCACTGAAGACGTTATCTTGTCTCAACAACCTCGGAGACCCAGCGAGCTTGGTCTCCGAGCAATCCGCCTCCCGACTCATCTGATGATGAGCTCGATAATTCCACTGCAGGTCTCTCGCTACCGCCATTTCCTACCGCTGAGCGCCCTGCATCAATTTCGCATTCTTCATGGACGCAAGGCACGGGCTATCAGGGCATACAGTCGCTGTCCTTTACTCCTCATCCAGAGGAAAATGTATTTTACCTCAACGGGCTCGACCCTAGCTTTTTATCAGGTCGGAAAGGCACCGTAGTCATTCTGGCGGAGAATGAGACGATAGCGCTGCTTGGCGTATACTCTCTAACTGTTCTTCGAGGCACTGTTTCTCTCATGGGCGCGGAGGTACATGCGTCGGAATCAAATTCGTATGCTATCTTCGCTCCGAAGTGCTCTCCCATTCCAATCATAAAGGCCATGCCTTCAGGCAAGCCGTCTTCATCCTCTCCAATACCGGACAGAATTGCGCGTGCGGTCAGCCCGAATAGTGCGGTTTTAGTTCTTGAAGACATATCCACTGGTGTTGAAGGCCTTGGACAAGTCTGCAAGACATTTGAGGGTAGTTTCGAGGCGACATCGCTCGGCGAAATCGTCTTCAACCTCACTGGCGCAAAACTGGTCAGAGCTTCGGTCATCTAGCTCTTAATAAAATACTTATTTACCTTACAGCTACCTTCCATAACCCGTTCGCTACAGGCTTTCCAGATCCCGGCATCTTGGCGAACTGCCTTCACATCCCTTCCTCCTTTGTCTTCAGTCGAAAATGACGACGAAGACGACGTGGAAATTCCGCAACCTCTTACCCTGCTTATACGGGGACAAAAGCGGACTGGGAAAAGCACGTTGGCGCGGACTCTCGTGAATCGGCTTCTAAGTAAGTATCGACGCGTTGCGTTTTTGGAATGTGATGTAGGGCAGACGGAGTTCACCCCGCCTGGCCTGGTCTCATTACATGTTGTCGATAGGCCAATATTCGGTACGTACATTATTAAATTACTGGAGTACTCTTTTGACACTCATCTACAGGGCCGCCGTTCACACACCCTCTCCTTCCTTACGCCTCTCACTTCATCGGCGCGTCTTCGCCGCGAAACGATCCCGCACACTACATGTCTGCGGTATCCGCCCTCTTGCAGACCTACAAGCTCGAGTTGCAGTATCCAGCCCCAGAGGATGAGCTCTATGAATCCGATACAGATGATCGCAGGATCACAGACGTAGTTCCGTTGGTCATCAACACAATGGGCTGGATGAAGGGACTCGGTGCAGACCTCGCAAAGCAGATCGAGGAAGAAGTAGCGCCTACACATATCTTTTCCACGCAGTCTCCAGGTTCAAGTGCAGATGGGGCCTTCCCAGCTGAGGCTGTCGCTACCACTGTAGGCGTACCGAGCGGAAGCAGAACTACACTGCAGACTTTTGAAGTCGAGGCGATCACCCCAGGCACACAGTTTGCTCGCTACTCAGCAGGTGACTGGCGCGCGATCTCCCTAATGTCATACTTTCATTCTGTTCCTTCACCTGCGCAGTACGAGTTGCTTCCTGCCCACATTCGGGCCCCTGGCCCTCTGTCTCGCGACTTCCGCGTACCGCTCTGTACGTGGGATTGTCGACTGCCTCTTGTCGCTCAAGCACCGTTCTCAGTGTCACCTGCTGATGCATTCGATAATATCATTCTTATCGGCGCAGGCACTGAGGACGTTGTCCCGTCTGAGATCCACCGAGTATTGAATGGCGCGTTGGTCGCACTCATCTCGTGCCAGCTGGACTCCTTCGAACTTCCATTCCATGAAACTCGAGTCTCAAACCTGCCATATGTGCAAGGGGTGTCTCCTCCCGATCCTTCTACTTCGAACTGCATCGGCCTTGCCCTCATCCGGGCCGTCTCTCCTTCGCTTTCCGACACATCATTCCAATCAGACCAAACGAGGACAGAAAACGACGTTCTGCACCTCCTGACACCGCTACCGCCAGCTCTGATTGCTGCTTCCGCAGCACGGTGCCTTGTCAAAGGTGAGATCGAGCTGCCCGTATGGGGGATGCTGGATTACCGCGAGCTGGAGCGTGACGGCGTGCGTGCTCGCGAGATCGACAACGTACCGTACTTGCAGTGGAGCAAGAGCGATGCTATCGGCGCCGAGAGGAGAAGGGTAAGGAGAAATCTAATGCGGAAAGGACAAATGTAGCTAGCTCATTTTGAATTCGAGAGAAATGTCTGAACTCGCATTCGATACTTGAATTTTTTTTCCTAAATTGCAGAATTACACAGCCCGTGTATCATATGCAATCAGCCATGTAGACGACTTGCTTTCAGTTTGAGAGGCGTGTATCTACGTACCTCTTATTTCAGGGAAGGGACAAATAGTTTTAGCGCGAAGATGTTGAGGAACATGTCAGCGAAGACACGGATACTCAGATATCCAGGCATCAATCATATAGGGGAGGGGGGGAGGGGAGGTTTCGGCACCGTATGTCACGAAATGAGTATCTGGCGCATGTCCATTCCGTAATCCTTCATCCAAGTCACAGTTTAACATCTCTCTTCGTCCCAGGTACTTTGATAGGTTGTCCAAGGTCTCGTTGGGGTTGCTGTTTGTGTGGCAGGCAATAAGGATGCATGAGTTGTCGAGCATCTAGGCCACCGCAACGGCCACAACCTTCAAGCTGGGAAGTGCTCCATCAGCTCGCGGTCGACACATCCAACAATGGCAGTCAAATTCTTCGCACGGCAGGAAAATCCGGGGTTTTCCGTGAGGGAGGAGTATATCACGGAGTGTTTAGTGGGGCTCATATAATTTCGGACGGAAAAGCTGTATATGGACAATGAAACTAATTATAGTCATAAGCAAGAGGATGGAGTGTGAAAAGATTTGGAACTTAAGTGCACATGACACAATAAGATCATGTGACTACTATTTATGGAAATTAAAAATCACGTGTTATTAGGTTCCAAATCTTTTCACACTCCATCCTCTCGCTTATGACTATAATTAGTTTCATTGTCCATATACAGCTTTTTTGGCTGAAATTATATGAGCCCCACTAAACACTCCATGATATACTCCTCCCTCATGGAAAACCCCAGATTTTCCTGCCGTGTCATCTCTTTCATGTTCATAACATCCCTTCCACAATTACCGAAGTGATTATTGTGGCTTGCCCTAGAGTGAGCATGAATCTAATGTCACAGCAGAAAATCTGGGTTTTCCGCGAGGAGGAGTATATCACGGAGTGTTTAGTGGGCTCATATAATTTTGGCTAGAAAAACCTTATATGGATTGTAAATTCTCAATCAATCAAAATTTGCAGAGATTGTGCTTTATGTATTTAAAATTGTTGGCCATCAAGAATGTATTTCTGAATTCAGAGTCTGCAATCTCCTTTGCTGAAGGATAAGATAATTCTGGGATTCTGAATCTCCATTGTCAGTAAATCAAGAGAATGGTGATTATTAGATTAAGAATCTGTAAAGTCTTGGACACAAAGGAAAGAGGCTCATTGGATTTAAAATCCACATAGACTCCTTGCATAGATCCCAAATCTGAGAGAGATCTTCCATTCATGCAAGGAGTCTATGTGGATTTTAAATCCAATGAGCCTCTTTCCTTTGTGTCCAAGACTTTACAGATTCTTAATCTAATAATCACCATTCTCTTGATTTACTGACAATGGAGATTCAGAATCCCAGAATTATCTTATCCTTCAGCAAAGGAGATTGCAGACTCTGAATTCAGAAATACATTTCTTGATGGCCATCAATTTTAGATACATAAAGCACAATCTCTGCAAATTTTGATTGATTGAGAATTTACAATCCATATAAGGTTTTTCTAGCCAAAATTATATGAGCCCCACTAAACACTCTGTGATATACTCCTCCCTCATGGAAAACCCCAGATTTTCCTGCCATGTGTACTTGAAGACAATGGAGAGAGCCAGAATAGATATTGTCAGATGTACAACATGCTATAAAATCAGTGTCCTATTGGTGAGCTAAAAAAAAAGCAATACTGGTTGTTACTCACAAGGTATGAAAATGTATAGTAGACAAGCTTAAGGTGCAGCATCAAGCAGAATCAAACTGCCAAACTCGTCCATCGATAACAATCACATGATGTAGCCACGTGTTTTTACTAGCCACCAAGTCATCACTGCAACGATGTGGACTGTGGAACTTAAGCTGCTTAAGTAAAATTTGACTAAAACTCACAGTTTCTTCAGAATCAAAGTATTGCTTAGTATCTACTTCACTTGCGAAATGCCAGAAGGTATAGTACAAAGACAGCAGGAATTAGTTCATTGAATGAAATGGATCACCACATAAATGCTCACTCCTCCTCATCTGCTCAAGGGTTCGGTAACATCGTCCACTGTCTAATCATCTCATGCACATCCATACCATGTATTTGCAGCCAAGCCAGCACTCGAGCATCCCTTTTCATTGCAGGCACCTTCGTATAGTTTTTCTCTGTCTTGTCAGGATGATTGTATGCATGGCAGACAATAAGTAAACACGTGTCTTCGTCCTTCGACAAGCCTTGAGGACAGGACGTCAGCCACAACACACACTGTGGGAAGTGCTTCCCCATTCTCCAGCTAACCACTGAGATCACATTTACTGCATTCAAGATGCTGCTTATGTCAGTGAAGTCCTTCTTGGTGATGCTTGAGCTGATTATCGTGATTTGCTCCATTGTGAGCAGAATGCCAACATACTTCAACATGTTCATCTACTGAAGTATCAAAAAGCAAAGAGAGTGGGTAGTATCAACAAATGTACTAAGTGTTTAACATAGCCTAGGTGCAACAAAATGAAGTCAGAATTCAGTTTGTACAGAATGCAAGGAAACTTCACTCACAAGGGTGGATGGGCTCTGCAAGTTGAACTATCACTTCCAAGTGACTGTGTGAGACTTAAGTACAACTGAGCATGTGCCTCAGCTATGTTTTCTCAGCCATGCACTTGCTGTGCAAATTGCGACCTATTGTTTGCTCAGATTATTTTGGCTCCAGTGACTGCAGTCTGTCTGCAGTAATTATCATATTCTTGGTGGCTGATTTGATGCTGATGCTGATAAACCTCTTTCAGAAGGAGAGTTAATTAAATTTCTTCTTTCCTCCATGACCCTGATCATCATATAAAATAGAGTGAAAGACAAGCAGGAAATGCATACAGCTTTCTTCCCCTCACAAACCCCAGTTCTTCACTGTCACCAGTATGGCTGAACTACCACTGCAGAATCATCCAGCAATAGTAAGTCTACCTCTGTTAAACAATCTACAAAGCTTAATTGTGCATTATCAGCCAATCTGGGCATTGGATCGCTTGGCTAATCAGTCTGCCAACCTGCAGCTCAAGAACTCACTATATAGTCCTATCAACTTAGTGTTGCACAAGCTGTTTCCAGCTGAGCAGAACTTCATGGTCAAGGCCCAAGCATTATTGCAGAAGAAAGTAGAAGAAGAGGCATTGGAGCAGGAGCAGAATCAGGATCAGGTAGAAAACAATGAAGGTGACAACACTGATAATGACGATGTTGACAATGAGGTCTATGGCATCGGACCATTGCTTGAAGTTGATCCAAATGTTTCCACTGACTCGTATGCATGCCATGCCAGACGCCTTCAGTACATCTCAGACTTTGCAGTTGTGAAGGCCAACAGCAGTGTCCACAGTGACAAGCTCCTCAGCCTCCTTGAGTCAAGAGAAAGAAGATTCCCCAGATCACAGCTTCTGCTAAAATGATACAGTATATGCGTAGAGTGGTCAATTATAAAGAGAATATTGCAGCACATATGCTGGTGCTCTTGGTGATCCAGAGGATTGTCCTTGTCTATAAGATTGACACAGATGAGCTTGTAGAGGATGATATCCCTGTGAGGAGGGTGTATGCAATTACAGACAAGCAGTGGCTTACAGATCTTCATAGTATTGCCATGACTCACTGGAATGAACTGGTTCTGCAGGAGCTGAACAATAATGGGAGTCCGAATAATAACAGGGGACCAAATTATAATGACAACATCTTGGATGGCCTCTAGCATATTCTATGTAAAGTATGTGCAGGATCTTTGTACCCATGCTTGAAAGAGCCCAATACAATTTTGTGACCAGTCTTGTGTCTATAGTTTGCATGCATGCATCAGGAAAAACCTCCCAGCAGAATATCAAGGAATAATTTTAGAATAGAAAGACATTTGTAGAATAGTTCAAAATGGCATTAGGATGGATTTGGACCTCTTGGAATTGCACAGAATTGAGTAGAAAAAAGGATCTGTATTGGAATTTACTAGAATCGGCAAGGTGGTTTGTGAAATTGCACAAAATTGAGTAGAATAATAAAATTGTATTGGAATTTGCTGGAATTGGCAAGGTGGGTTGTGGGATGAGCCAGAAAATGTTATAGAAAATGCAGCATTTGAGCACCTCAGAAACTTGTAAAACCCATATCTCACTCAATTCTTCACAGAATCAGTTCAAAAAAGTTGCTAAATTTATGTTTCGATGGCTTCTAGATTTATGTGAGCTTAGTAGACACAAGGTGGAATATTACTGCCCTTTTCAGAAGTATTGTCACACATCAAATTCATGTGGTTTTGACGTGTCTTGTGGCATAACTGCAGAAATTCGAGTAAATGATGATTTACTGTGTCAATTCCTCACAATACATGTTCATTAAGCACTCAAAAAATTGTACTTGCTTATCCAAATCCGAATCTGTAAAAATATCTGGGGTTAGATGAATGTGTTTGTCAAAATAAGTCAAACAATGTTGATCAGCCCTGTTTCAACACCTCACCCTCACTAATGCAAAAATCATACCCCTTTCCTCTCATCCTGTAAATTTTTTTTCTCCACCTGTAAATTAGGTTTACATGTATAGCAATCCCATGCATAAGTTTGGTGTCATTCTGTGCACTATTCATGGTGTAATGGGGATGTTTCTGTTCTTCAGACACCTGCTCTCACCCGGGTTTGGACAGTCCATTTCATACAGCTCTGCCAATTTGACAGGTAAAAATACAAAACTTCTTGCATTACATAGACAATCTTATCTACTACAGCCTGGGTTATTTGGGGGCCACTCCACCTTGATTTGACACTGTAGTGGTGATTTATTTTTGACCTGCGTGCCATAGCACCATGCACCGTCTGCACATCTGAAGTATAGAAGTTGAGAACAACATGTTGCTTCATAAGTACTACTCCATCTCAAGAAGAGATAGCCACAGATATCTCACTGGCATACCAGGTGAGCATATTGGCTGCGTCAACACCGCGTGGTGCAATGGCAGAGACAGCAATGCGCTGTTCCTGCAGTACAGGTAAGCCAGCCTTGCCGGCATCTGGAATCCTAGTGCAGGAACCACTATCACTGCAGCCACTGCAGATGATGGCTGAGGTGCATACAGTGACCATGGGATGTCCGCACGATGCACGTACTCCTGGCGCGTTGGTGTGATAGGCAGCGTGCCGTACCCATACATTCCTGCCGCTGCCAATGCCGACAATTGTCTAGTTGTTAGGTGTCCATTCGGCAACTTTGTCTGCTCCTGTTTATGCTCAGTGTGCACCTGTTCATATGAAGGCTGCACAGATGGGGTGTGGCTCGACTGGTGCAAGCTGCAGGGTGAGGGCAAATGTGCCTGCGCCTGTGTCACTGTTGCCGTCCCCATACACACACCAGCACTGTTATCAACATGAAGCGTGTTGCTCTGCTCGAGCAGGCAGCACACCTGCACTGGGTGCGGCATCTGAATCTGTCTTTGCTCCCTGTCTCGCAAACTCTGATGTCTATTGAGCAGCCTGTTGAACTCATCAGCACTTGCACTCAACCTGCTCGACGACTCTGATAAGGACAAGTCATCTGGCGATGGCCACTCCTGTTCTTGGTACGAACTTTGATGCTGGTGTTGGCACCGTTGTTGGGATTGCTGTTGGGATTGCTGCTGGGATTGATAATACCAACACATGTCCTCTGGCTCCTCCGTGATCCCAGATATCCCAAACCCTGCAAAACTTGCATTCTGGTTCTGGCTTGTTGCCATAGCCATCGCTGATGGGCCATGCATTGGTCAGGCACAGACACATGTCTTAAAGCCTTGTCTTGTTCTTGCCCTCGCTTGCACACAAAATGTGCTGCAGACTCCTGGCAGACACCACACTCCTGCTGCTTGCCATAGTCATCCACAGGCACAGAGCGATGGGACTGTGATCATGACTATGCACTCACTTTCCCCTTTGCCTCACAGTCCTGCGTTGTTGTCATTGTCATCTGCAGGATACCGATAATCATACCGTTCGCTCATTCTTCTTGGGATTGGTTGTGCCATCCGTGCCATCCCCATCGCAAGTGCGTCCGCAGGGAGCGTCCTCGCATGCTGCATCCCCTGAGCCTGTGCATGCCCCAGGCCCAGCATCACCACACTTGCATGCCAGCAATGTGCAGCCCCAGGGAGCATCTGTGTGCAGCTTGCCATCCCCATCATCTGTGTGGCTGAGGCCAAGGCGGAAAAGTAGCGATCAGTGGATTCAACAGGTACGCTCGCCCACCCGCCATATGCATGAGATGGTGGGCAATGATGCATTGCAGCATGGCTGCCGCTGTTGTTGGATGTCTGGCCCAGCATCTGCACCTCTGGATAGGCAGTATACTGTGCACCACCCACAGCATCTCATTCGCGGTGCCAAGGCCAGGCAGGGCTCAGTGCACACATGTTCGGGTGCGATTTGGATAGGGCGAGCATCACTTTCGTGCTCGATTTCGATGGGTACAAGTTTCACTAGGTGACATCTGACATGCACAAATACGAGGACGATGAGGGCACGCGGGACATGCCGGCATTCACACTAATGCTCTCCTTTATTCCCGACTCAGCTCTACATTCCGTGAATTTTAAAAGAAGAAAAAAAAAGGAAATTCATGAATAAGTCTTTATTCACACCACACTATATATCAGGCTGTAGTAGATAGGATTTTCTATGTAATGCAAGAAGTTTTGTATTTTTACCTGTCAAATTGGCAGAGCTGTATGAAATGGACTGTCCAAACCCAGGTGAGAGCAGGTGTCCAAAGAACAGAAACATCCCCATTACACCATGAATAGTGCACAGAATGACACCAAACTTATGCATGGGATTGCTATACATGTAAACCTAATTTACAGGTGGAGAAAAAAAATTTACAGGATGAGAGGAAAGGGGTATGATTTTTGCATTAGTGAGGGTGAGGTGTTGAAACAGGGCTGATCAACATTGTTTGACTTATTTTGACAAACACATTCATCTAACCCCAGATATTTTTACAGATTTGGATTTGGATGAGCAAGTACAATTTTTTGAGTGCTTAATGAACATGTATTGTGAGGAATTGACACAGTAAATCATCATTTACTCGAATTTCTGCAGTTATGCCACAGGACGCATCAAAACCACATGAATTTGACGTGTGACAATACTTCTGAAAAGGGCAGTAAGGCTGCAGTAGTGAGAATATGTGTTTTTCTAGTAAACCTCCTTCCCTGAATTTCCCTGAGCTCAATTTTGAAGCTAATGACATGAAACTTTTTGGATAATGGTCTTTATATTATATTGTTGATTTTATGAGGGCTGAACTAGAGTGAATGTCTCTTGATCTGCTTGACTGTTGTGCTGAAACTCAAATTTTCTTGACTCAGACAGTCTTCAAAAAATTCCCTGCATTGTTATAAGCCATCTTAAATTCAATATACATTATATAGACCATTCTACAACAAGTTTCATGTCATTAGCTTCACAATTGAGCTCAGGGAAATTCAGGGAAGGAGTTTTACTAGAAAAACACACATTCTCACTACTGCAGCCTCAATATTCCATATTCTGTCCTCTAAGCTCACATAAATTTTAGAAACCATTGAAACATAAATTTAGCAACTTTTTTGAAGAGTTTTTGTGAAGAATTGAGTGAGATATAATATATTTTGTATTTGGAGGCACTTCAGGTGACAAAAACTGCTAAGTCCAATCCTGGATGTGTCATCCACAGAAGAGGTGTGGGAACTTGATCATGTGTATGTTGGTTTTGGCACGACATGCCACACAGTCTTCACATCTGCTACCACTCTACTATGTCTGGCGCTGACATCTTACAGAATGTCTGAAAAAACCCTCGATTGCACCCACTGCAACCATCACACACAAAGTGGTAGCCTCACCAGCTGCCTGGTGGGTCACACTCACTGCCACAGGCAACATGCAATCTGAGTTCCAACTTTCAACTTATTAGAATGCTCGTCTTCAAGCTGAAGACCATAAAATCTGCTGCAACAGTTCCTGTTGTTGTCATTGCACGCATCATCAGATCTGTTTAAAAAAAAAAATTCATGTTGGACAAGGACTCCCATGAGCACAGTCTCTTTATCTGTCCACACACATTGTTAAAGTTCGTCCACTTTCACCATTAGCACTTGATGCAAACACATTCTTAATTGCCATGGTTCTTGGTGCATTGCTCACATCATTGACTTCCCTCTTTGCTGTACATGTGCTTGCCTCTGATTCTACTGTCTTCCTCCTGGAACCACCATTACTTCATACTTGCATGCTCACAAAAATGGGGAGACCAAGCTTCACGAGTTAGATTTTGTGGAACTCAAGGCTGAGGCTTATTTTCAAAAAGGAGCTATGACAGAGAAAGGGCACGCATCTTTGCATGTCTTTCACATAATATAACTCCTAATATGCTTTGCATGGAACAGCTACTCTCTCAGAGATGGCACCTCCTTCACTGAGCAAGCCTCCAGCACAACATTCAATCTCACCAGTGATGACGGCATTGCAGGTTGATGCTGCTGTAATGCACAACTCAAATGGGACCAGAAGAAAAATAAGTTCATAAAAGGCAATGGTGAGGGTGTGGACAACATGAAAATCATAAAGACAGAAGGTGGAATGCACCTTCCCATGACATACTGCAGTGGATGTCACAATGAGTGGAAGGCAAGGATGCTACGGCACCTGTGGTATGCATGTCTGCAATTGCCACCCAGGAAGACACAATGAAAGAGGAACAGATAACCAATGGTGCAGTGAAGATTGCTATTGGTGTGAAGAAAGAGGTCAACTTTTGGGCTTGGTATATGAACGTGTATTGGTTGTTCTGTAATCCCTCACTTTGTGCTGACAAGTACTATAGGTGCTGATCAAGGTCAATATAACAAGCGTCTTCAGAGGGAGCTCTGAGCTTGAGGAGCCATAGTAATCTGTCCGACTACAGAAATGGCCATGTATCCCTACTACACCAAATGGATCAAGAGCTATTGTGATCTACCCCTCAAGCCCAACTAGTGGATCAGTGTTGCATGCTGCAAGTTCAAGAGCCCCCAGCCGTTCCTCCATACATGTGAATTCCTATAGCAGGAAGGCCACACTATACATCTCATGAAGGAGGCCAATACTGACATATGTGAAATTCTCAATCTACATTGTTGCATGTATGAGGAGCTGCTTACTGCACCTGTCATCCCAGGTGTTAAGTCTGAGAAGGAGAAGTTCACCAGTGGTCTTTACATGACAACTGTGGAAGGCTTCATTCTGATGACCAGCCATGGCATCTGAGCTGCAATGTCATATTGCCTTGGCCAAGACTTCTTGTGGCCAGAGATGTTCAACATTGTGGCCAAAGACCTAGACAATTTGTAGAATATGAGTCTGAATGGTGCAAACTATTTGTGTGGCAGAACTCATGAGGCCCAAGCACATGCACAATTGGAGTCACAGTTATGATTCATGGCAACAACCAGGGTCTTGTTGTCCCACCATGTGTTGTGAGCATCCAAGTAATCATTGTCCTCTGCAGTATCACCATGTGTACTAACAAGCAGGAGTCATACAACCACTGTGCTCAGGAAAGCCAGTATCCATGTGAAGGCAGATGTACTGGATGACTATGCTCCTGGCTACAAGTTCAACAACTGGGAACAGAAGGTGTGAAAATACATTATTCCTTATTCCTCAGTTTTCCTGTGGTCTTACAAATGGCTTTTTGTCTGGTGTGTGCCACTTCACCTCAAACTTGGTCTGATCAACATCCAGAAGAAGCAAACACTTTCTGTGTGATGTGATATGGGTGTGAAGGTGCCAATAGCACTCGCAGAACTGGAGACTGCCATACCTGGACTTCCCAAGACTATCCAACAAGAGATGTTCCAGCACGTGAAGGCTTTGCACACTCTGTACATGTCTCACCTACATGTCATAACCAAATGGGATGATGTCATGCTGACACTCAAGTTGCAGTCCTTCTATGGTGTGAAGAGAAAGTGTGCAAAGACAACATCAAGGAGCACAGTGGATGCAAGCATGTGTTTCCTCTCCTTCCTCCACTTTGCTAAAGCAAGTGTGCTGACCATTATTCTATTCTACATAGCTCAAAACCACAAGACATATGTGTGCTGTCCACAGGCACAAAGTTGCATGCCATTCCCTCCAATCAGGTGCAGTACCAACCCATCAAGTCTGGTGCCAATAACGCTCACAGAACTGGAGACTGCTGTATCTATGATCAGCACTGTGGCTATTATTCACGGTGATCTTCCTGGTGTGCTCCATGACCTGTTTGTTAAGTAAATTGAGTAATTACAGACATGCATGGAATGAGTACAGAATAGCATAATTTATATTGAAGAAATTTTGGAATATGCAAATAAATGATGAAGAAAAATTGGAATACATGAATAAACAATGAAGAAAAATTGGAATGCACAAATAAATGACATAGAATACTAGAGAAATTCTAGAATACAGGTGAAAAATGATGGAATACCATGGAATATGGAATACCCTTATAGAATCTGCCTAGTATGGAATCAGCTGGAATCACTAGCTGATTCCAGCGATTCTGCTATTTTCCTCTGGGGAGGTTTTTCCTGATGTGTTATTTCACTCTGCAACTATCAATGTATCATGCCATCAAAAGAAGAAGCCCATCTTCATCTTGAACAGCCTGAGTATTCTCTTAGCTGGCTCTGACTCTTGTAGTTGATAAAATGACAAGAAAAGTCATAGAAGTCTGAGAGATGCACTTGGTGCAAGCTGACTTCCATGATGTCGTGAATGATGCTTGGATTGATGTGGGAGAGAAATGGGTATTTCCCAGCCTTGTCGAGTACACTTGGACAACTAAGACAATGATAGTATGCACATCCACCTGGATGAACCCAGTCGAATGTACTGAGGGCTTCTGGATGGGCACATCAGCAGCAGCAGCAGGAGATGTCACCATAGCAATTGATATGCCATTCAGCTCTATTCCTCCTATGACAATCAATTTTTTTTTTGGTGTCTGCTTTGTTTTCAAAACAGTATAAGGGTATAGTACAAAGACAGCAGAAGCAGTTCATCAAATTAAGAGGGATATCCATAAAAATCATCAGTTATGAAGTCAATACCTTAGGTTATTGTCTTGAGGGTTGCGTAACACCATTCTTTGAGCATCTTGCATATGTCCATATCATGGTCTTTCAACCAAGGTAACAATTTGACATCCCTTTCATCGCAGGCACTTTGCGGCAGGAGTCAATACTCTCATTCAAATGGTTATATACATGATATGCGATAAGGATGCATGAGTTACCCGAGCCTCTAGATCAGGTGACGTGAACTGTGAGCAAGGGGTGCCGAAGCAGTTGAACTATAGTAGCAGTCTCTTATATCATTCACAACACACATTTGGTGTCTGCTTTATTTATGGAACGACATACTGCACAGTACAAAGACTTCATAAAGCAACGAAAATGGATCTCCATATAAACTCTCAGTCAAATTGACAGTCCGGGTCATTAATTTGAGGGTTCGGTAACATCGTCCATTGTTTGAGCATTTGTTCCATGTCCATCCCATTTGTCTTCAGCCAAGTTAGCACCTTCCCATCCCTTTTCATCGCAGGCACCTTGGTGTAGTTTTCTGGAGTTTCATGAGGGTGATCATATGCATGACAGACGACAAGTAAACGTGAATCTTCTTCTTTTGGTGAACCTCGAGGGCAGGATGTTGGCCACAACACGCACTGCAGGAAGTGCTTCCCCAATGTCAAGCCAACCACCGTGATCGCATTTGCTAAGGTCAGGTTCTTGCTTGTGTCCGTGAGGTCCTTCTTGGTGATGTTCGAGGTGATTGTCACGACTTGCTCAACTGAGCAAGAATCCGATGTACTTGAAGACCGGCATGTCCGCCTGCAAATGCGTTAAAAGATGTGGAAAGTGCTGGGATATATGTATATATGAGGAAATGTACAGTGCACTGCAGTTCCTTGTTTTATATCTCATGGTGGAGTTGTGTCGTGGTCAGAAGGGTAGGCAGATCATTAGAGAGTTAAGAGCGGCAAACTCAGCCATCAAAACAGTCACATGGTGTTATGGTCATGTGTTTTCACTAACGCCGAAGCCGCAAGGGTTGTGCGGAACTTAATCAAGTGGCAAAATCAAGTGGCAATAAATGTATTTACTTACAATGGTACTTTGCCAATGTGAAAAGATCACAATTTTGTGTCTGATTTGCTTTGAAATGACATGCTGCATGGTGTAGTATGGAAATAGCAGGAAGCAGTCCATCGAATGAAAACGAATCTCTGCATAACCACTCAGTTCGGGCCAACATCTTGAGGGTCCGGTAATTTCATCCACTAGTACTGTTTGAGCATCTGGTGCACGTTGTAGAGCCGTGCCAGTTGTCCCATCACCACTGATCGCTCTAGAAGCACTCGAGAACTGGTTCCGACGCATACCGATCAGTACCGGACTGAATCCGATCAGTCCGGTTTCAAATCAGAACCCTGCGATCACATCAGCAACACATTCCGAGACCTCCGAATGCATATCGGAACGTACCAGAGATCTTATCTGGACGATTAGGGATGCAGTCACATGGAGCATACAGCCAAGACACGTACCGGACTGCTGCCTGATGACAGGAGCCACGTACTGATTGGACAATCTGAGTTCTGGTGGAGCACCGGTATGGTTGGACGCGATGCGGACGTTTTTCTTCATTATGATTTATGTTTTTCCTATGTTCTTCTGATTTCTATGCACTCTATGCACGCCTCTATGACCTATGACTTTTCCTTTCGACTTCTCTATGTTTCAACTGATATGCATGTTATGCCCGTATGGAAAATATTAACTGTAGATAGATCTTTGGACTTAGTATAAATATGCACCCCATGTCGTAGGTAGAGGACAAGTCAGTTCTACCACAGAGTCTCCCTCAGATAGGGTAACTTGAGTGCGATCCGTCTTAGTTCTTGTAAAACCCGTAGTCGTTCCATCCTTGTCTTAGCATCTCGTCTCTCAAAACCATCTCTCGTCTCTTACTTCGTAACTCGAACCTTGTCGCTCGTCGTGATCACATCGTACCGGTGTTGATTACCCGCGTGTACCGACTCCGTACCGGTCAAGTACAGAGCCGACAGGAGTACCCGACCTTAGCACTCAATATCGACACGTACCGGTGCGTACCAAAGTGTACCAACGCGTACCGGTACGTCAAGTGATCTCACCGCAGTCAACCCCTAACCTCCCAGAGCAACGCGATCACGCCCCCAAAAGGACCGCTGATCCCAGACACCCCTAAGTCAGGATCATACAACGTCCATACCATTGTCTTCAGCCAAGTCGGCATCTTAGCATTCCTTTTTGTCGCAGGCGCCTTGGTATAGTTTTCTAGGGTCTCATGAGGGTGATCGTATGCATGGCAGGCGATAAGCAAGCAACGGTCTTCTTCTTTCAGTGAACCTCAAGGACAGGACTCGGACGTCATCCACAGCTCGCACTGCAGGAAGTGCTTCCTCAATGTAGAGGCGATCACCACGACCATATGTGCTATTGTCACGGTCTTGCTTATGTCCGTGAAGTCCTTCTTCGAGATCCTTGAGATGACTATCATGGCTTGCTCCATCACGAAAACGAGACAAATCTTACATTTGCATACATTTAATTGTAAGAAATGAAATATGTAAATTATATGTAAGCCTTGTGGGTAATATTGTACCCCATTTCATTGGTCGGCACTTCTTACAAGACCCACAAGACTTGTCAAAGCTCACAAGACTTATGGAGATTGTAATCCTCCACAATTCTTGTCAGACATTACCAGACCTACAATCACATGTAATTACTTGTGACACCAAGAAGAAAATAGAAAAAGTAGCTTTTTGCTTTTCTTTTCTTATTTTGTAAGATTTCCTTTCTTAACTGTTTCTCAAATTTCAGGTTCCTTAATTTCTCAGGTTTTATTCTTTTTCTTAGTGCTGCAGGGTCTTGAACTCATGACCTCTTTCTTACAATTTGCTTAAGGAACTCAATATACCACTAAACTATTTATGCTTGAATATAAGTGCAAGGCCAGTACAGATGAACTATACGGATCTCATTCAGACATTCAGACCTGGACTTAGAAAACACGTCAAGATGTGATATGTTGTTACACCTTGCTTGCTTCCACCACCATCGTGTGCACTCTTTTTGCCACAAAATTTCTCCAGCGCCAGGCCGACCTGTCCAAGATGATCTCCCAGCAGTGGCACTCGCTCTCCGTGAAGGAACACAAGTACTAGGATGACCTTGTGAAGCAGCGCAATAGGGAGCATGAAGAGATGTATCCTTGGTACGTCTATCAGCCCACATGCACTGTCAAGGAGAAAAAGGGCAAGGCAGAGTCGATGGCAGGTGGGAAGGTGAGGAAGGAGAAGGATGGGAAGAAGGAGCATCATGACTGTACCATACTACCAAGTCAAGCAGCTGTGTGTGTGGTTCTGGTGCGCGTGCCCGCAACAGTTCCTTGTGCTCCACCACCAGCACCACCAGCACCACCAGTGTCTCCTCATCTGCACTGACCGCCAACTCAGAGGACTTCAACAAGCTCAACTTGCTCTCCACCAACAGGTCTCTCTATGGTCCGTACAGCTATGCAAACAGCAGGTGCAGCAGCGTGTGCGAAGTCGAGATGGCGGATGTCGTGGACTTTGACATGAGTGAATCGGAGGGATCACAGGGCCAGGGTCAAGGTCAGACGCTCTCACTCTCACTGAGCCTCTCGATGCCCTCACTCTCTGGTGCATCTGGTTCTGTATCAGGAGCGAGCCTTGCAATCGACACGCCTCTCTCAAATCAGGCCCGCTCAGCACATCTTCCTACTGGCACTCGCACCATGGTGGACATGGGCATGGACACGGACACTTGCTTTCCACATGAATCCCGACTCAGACCACCCAGAGCCTAGTTCCTGGACTGCTTAGCTTTGTCCTTCCACAGAACCATCGCTCGACGAGCGCACCGGGTGCACCGATGCCACCGACGATGCCAGCTGACCTCTACCTGCCTGCGCCTCCTACAATCAAGATCCTGAGGCTGCTCGAGACAGCACCTGGTTCGAACAGTAGCTCGGCGGTTGGCTTGCATGCGACACATGAGGGCAGCGAAGGCAAGCAGCAGATGCAGATGAATGGCCACAGCTAGCAAAGACAAGGGGAATTTGGTGGGATGAACAGTCTCCAGTTCC
The DNA here is from genome assembly GCA_002794775.1 of Porodaedalea pini. NCBI lineage: Eukaryota > Fungi > Basidiomycota > Agaricomycetes > Hymenochaetales > Hymenochaetaceae > Porodaedalea > Porodaedalea pini. The sequence continues at coordinate 327,341 of NBAY01000041.1, read as the reverse complement.
CGAACTCGCATCTGCTGTAGATCCTGTGTATGGGTTGTTTAGGATCAGTAGTTCATTTGGGGATGTGTTTCCATTGAGTTTTGCAGTAAATATATGCTCAGTATGAGCACGGGAAAAACCCGGTACGTGTCGGTATGTGTCGGTACACGTCAATACTGTAAGGTGCTCTGGACCCGATGTGAGTGTCAGTATGGAGCCAGAACAAGCGAGATATCAACTCTGGTACGAGACAATAGCGATAGCAGAGACGAGAATGAGAACGAGACAAGAGATGAGACTGAAGACAAGGTTGCCATGAAACTAACTGTTGCAGAGACTAACTGCACGCACAGAAGCTGCCCTATCTGAGGGGAACTCTGTGGTAGTATTTCCTCCCTTGCTACCTACGACAGGGAAGTCCCTAAATACAAGGTGCAAGAGATCTATCTACAGGAAAATTATTCCAAAATGAGTATAATGTGCATACCGGGTGAAACATAGAGCGTCGGAGAGAAAACATTTGGAATGTAAGAGAAACATAGAAAATCAAAAGAAACCCTGTCCATGTGACAACTTCCCCATTTGCATCAGTCCATCATCCGGTCATATCACAGCTCCACCGGAACTGAGATCCTCCAATCAGTGAGTCGTCACCCATCATCAGGCAGATCTCTGGTACGCATCCCAACTGACTCTGATGACATAAGCTTTCCGGTACGTCCCGAATTGCCAGGGGGATCTTCCTAGTGATCTGCTGATGTGATGTCGGGCAAATTGTCCTGTGTCTGGTATGTGTTGGGCAAACCATTCTGAGTCCAGTACGCGTCAATACTTGTCGGAACATGTGATGGATGGCCTCTAGAGGGATCTGCAGTGGTTGGCCGCTTGTTGGAACTCTACACCGCAGTCCATGAGCTATGGTATGCCAGGGCAGGTCTCCAATTTCTCGACTGCTGGCGGTGAGATGCAGGTGTGTTTTTTCTGCTTCTCGTCATAGCGCATCTCGATGTCTGATCATTTCTTGTTCATCGTAAAGCATAACTCCGTGTTTTGGGTCTACGAGGAGCAGGTGCCCGTCACTGCTAAGCCTTGCCCTTACGCGCTCATAATAATAATATTGTTGCTTAAGACTTGTCGTGCCCTTCTGTGCAAATGTATTCAAATCCAAATAATTTTATTGTGCATATAATTAATTATAAAGTGCATAAAGTACTTGTACAAGCTTACAATTAAGTTAAGAGCCTTGTTATATGATTACATTGAGTCGCAGTGCTTGTGGATAGCTACATTCAAATGAAAGCCTTGTGGTTGCTTGTCAGTGCTTGTAACCACATATAGGCAGTGCTGATCCTTGCCTAATGCGTGTCAGAACTAAATGTCACTACCAGCCGCGGATAGTTTTCGTGATGTCATGTGTGAGCAAGACGCCGAACACAGGCATGTTTGTCGTAGCGCGTCAAGAAGTGAAAGAATAAACATTTGAACCGAGCATACGAGACGTCCAACGTAGCCTAGCCAAGTCAAAATGAAGCCAGTATTAATGGTGTATTCACGAGACGAGGACCAAAGTTTGCTCGTAAGACAGGAGTGGAACTGAGATCGTAAAGTCGAATATTGCAGAAATTGAGTCACATGATCATGATGAAGCGATCGCACAAATCTATGATTAGCACGCATACACGCGTTATCTCTGCGATTGACATGTCGTCGAACAAGCTCGTCTTCACCTCGGATAACGTGCTTTTAGCTGGCTCAGATTCATGCAAAGCCGCAACTCTTGTAATCGATAAAGCGACAGGCAAGATTATTGAAGTCCGAGAGACACACTCAGCGCGCGCTGACTTCCCCGATGTTGCGGATGATGTCTGGATCGATGCGGGCAAGAAATGTATATTGCCCGGTCTTGTCGAGTACGCTTAGACATTTTTTCGAGAACATTTGCGGCTAAGACGATAACAGCACGCACGTCCATCTGAATGAACCCGGACGAACGGACTGGGAAGGGTTCTGGACAGGCACGCTAGCGGCCGCGGTGGGAGGTGTCACCACAGTAGTCGACATGCCGCTCAACTCTATTCCTCCTACAACGACCAAGGAAAATCTGGCAACGAAGCGAAATGCTGCTCAAGGACAGTGCTGGACTGATGTAGCATTTTGGGGCGGATTGATACCGGGGAATGAGGCATGTCTGCTCCTCCTTATCTGAGGGGATCCAAGCTCAACGGAGATAGACTACAGTATGAACTCAAGTCAATGAGTGAAGATGGTGCCAAAGGGTTTAAGTGCTTTATGATTGAAAGCGGAGCCGATGTCAGTTCCATTACTCTCCGCATCAGCAAAATATTGATCATAAATGTGCAGGAGTTCCCGTGCGTTACGGCGGAGAACATTGAGAAAGCAATGCAAGAGCTACAGGTAGTCAACTTGCTCTAAGGAATCGTTGCTCTGATATTTAAAGTGAATGTAGGGCACGGCATCCGTTCTGCTTTTCCACGCAGAGCTTGAATCAGAACACACTCACGCGGAGGCAAAGCCAGGCGCCGACCCTACGTTATACAATACCTTCCTCGACTCCCGGCCTCAGAAACTCGAATCTGACGCCATCGACCTTGTCATCGGCCTGCAGAAGGAATACCCCTCCGTGCGGTGTCACATCGTGCACCTGTCAGCTGCGTCTGCACTACCCTCAATTCGCGCCGCGCGTGCAGCAGGCGCCCGCCTAACTGTCGAAACGTGCTTCCACTACCTGGTGCTCGCGTCCTCGTCGATTCCAGATGCGGCGCCGCAGTACAAATGCTGTCCGCCGATCCGCGATGCAGGGAATCGCGATGCGCTGTGGGAGGCCCTGCGCGATGGTACAATTGATTGTGTTGTGTCAGACCATAGTCCCTGTGTTGCGGAGCTCAAACGACTGCAGGATGGAGACTTTATGGGTGCATGGGGTGGGATCAGCACACTCGGTCTGGGTCTCAGTCTGTTATGGACTGAAGGCAAGAGGCGCGGAGTCGGCATCGGGCAAATCATCGAGTGGACGAGCGGTGCCAGTGCGAGGCATGCATCTTTGGAGAATAGAAAAGGAGCCATCAAAGTCGGGTTTGATGCTGATCTCGTTATCTGGAACCCAGAGGAAGAATTCAAGGTAACACCGCAACGTTTATCTATATAGCCTGAAATAAAGTGCTCAACGATTTTACCTTAGATCACGAAGGATAACCTGCACTTCAAAAACAAGCTTTCTCCGTATGAAGGACTGACCGTACAGGGCAAAGTGGAGAAGACGTTCGTAAGGGGCCAGTTGGTTTGGGATGCAGACGCCAAAGGGGAGGGCCTTGATCCAGTAGGTCAGCTTATATAGCTGGAATATAAGTTCAATGTATTATCAAATGTAGGTATAAAGTTTGAAAGCATTGTTTCCCTCGTAAGTTGTCTGAGTAGGCTTGAGGCTACTTTACTATTCTGAGAGCAATCTTTCTGCAGCATGGTTCAGCTGAATGTCGACAGAAAGGTACTCAGATTCGCTATGCGTAGACGACACAGCTGAAAAGAACCTTGCAAAGCTCGAGAACTGGAAGAGAACAAACTCGAACAGCTCAATAGAGTATGAGTAGATCCGTGTAAACGTGGCATGCAGAGGAGAAATCCGGAAATGGTCATAGATTTTGATTGCCTCAGCATGTTGCATCTAGGTGCCTAGTGCTATCTACTGAATTGCAGTACATCTGTGAAGATTAAACGGCAGCACAGAGGACCTCTCTACTGCGCCGCGAAAGCCTTGCCCTTCTCGATGTTCTTCTTGAGCTCGGGGATCGCAGCGTCAAGGAGCTTCTGTTCCTGGGCAGTGACAGGTCCGACAGGGTGGATCTTCTCAACACCGTTTTTCTGCATGAAATCAAGTTAAGAATTGCAATAACAATGAATAAAGACTAAGCGTACGCCAAGCTCGACGTTAGAGGCGAAGAAGTCGACGCCCTTATCCGCATAGAGATCGCTCTTGACGAACGTGGGGGTAATAACACCCTTCTCGCCATTAAGACCACGGAGGAGCGCGTTGGTGAATTTCGCACCAGCGTACGCCATCGAGAGCGTCGCCGATCCAGCGCCGTCCTTCGCTTTAACGACCTCGTCACCGCCGAACTGGATGCGGTGCACGAGCTTCTCATAAACCTCGCCGGTAAGTGCCTTGCCGTGCTTGTTCTGGCTGAGCAGCGGAACAATCGTCACGCCTGAGTGCCCACCGACGACGCTGATATGCGCATCTGTGGGCGCGACATTCGCGGCGCCGGAGACGAAGCGCGCGGCGCGAACAACATCGAGCATGGTAACACCAAAGAGGCGGCGGGGATTGAAGACGCCCGCTTTCTCAAAGACGGACGCAACGATCGGAACGGTGGAGTTGACGGGGTTGGAGATGACGAGGACGTGCGCCTCGGGAGAGACGCGGGCGACGGCGGCGGCGAGGTCGCGAACGATAGAAGCGTTCGTCTGAGATTCCGACACGTGTCAGACAAAAAGAGTTCCGGAGCGAAAACGATAATCCAGGCGCCATAAAAAAAGCGACACTCACGTTGAAGAGGTCGTCGCGAGTCATCTAGTGTATGCCATTCGTTGGATTAAGTGCTCACGGTAAGTCAGAAAAAAAGTGCTCACACCAGGCTGTCGAATGACTCCTTAGCTCCTGAAAAACAATGAAAGATAGATATGTTACTTACCTTACGCGGAACACCAGCTGGAATAACCACGACCTTTACACCATCCAGAGCCTCGTCGAGCTTGTCGGCGGGATAGCCCTTGACCTAAATAAATTGAAATCAGTGCTGAATAAAATCGCACCAAACGCTTTTTACATGAGATACGTACCTCTCCGGGAGTGTCAACATGGCTAACATCGGCAGCAACACCAGGTGCGAGACGGATATCGTACAAGCTGAGGGATGACACAAGCGGGTCGAGCTTCAGCAGCAGCGATAGCGGCTGCCCGATACCTCCGCTGGCACCGAGCACAGCGACCTTCGTCTGGCGCGCTGCCGATGAAGAAAAGAGGCGGGCATTGCTGGTGAGCACGCGGGCTGCTTGTCTCGAAAACATGATGAGCAAGAGGTCGTGGACGTCGTCAAGAGCGTTGGGGAAAGCTTGTTCTCAAGCGCGTCCTGCGGTTTTATGCGGATTTCCCGCTCTCCGGTATTGTCCGATCACGTTCCAATTATGTCATGTCACGCGATCGCATTAGCGTCGCGATATGAGTCATCACGTGATGGGAAATTATCGCCAATCTAATCGCGTGATTTAGTGGCGGGCCCGGGTTAGCATTGCACTGCTCTTGCACACATTACTTTACCAGAACTCCTAACTCAACATCGCGCAGCTTGAACCTGAAGAACGCTACTGGAAGGTTGGCATCATTCAACCGTGTAATCTTCAAACATCTCTATATGTCAAATTTGGTCAACTACATATCAATGGCTCCGGTCAGCAAATGTAACTTTGCTTTGAGCATTGCGACCCAGTATCATGGTAATCAGCAAATCGAGATGTAGCAAATGCATTGTTTAAGAGTGCTGATAAATCTTCAAGCCCACTTGGCCAGTGATGCTACTCTTATCTTCGGGAACCATCTGGTATACGCGGCGCCATGGTGAGGTGGACTTTCAGTGCTTCTGATGTGCCCAGCGATATCTGGTGGCGGATCATGGCAGAATGCGGGCCTGAAGAACTAGTGTCTCTCGAGAAGGTTAGACAGGTTTACCACTACCACCTTCATGTTCGACGGAGCTGACTGACTGATACTTAGTGCTGTAGGTTGTTCCACAGCCTCGCGAAAAACCGCACAATTTGGCTCAAGTGCCTGCAGAATCTGGGTCCAAACGAGCCCCCCAGTATACCGACGCATGTCTCTCCAGCTTCATTTGGTATATCAGAGCTACGTAGTATTGCAACAAACGCCCGCAGGCGGAGTTCAGTATGGGAAGGCGAAACATCTCCCAAAGTAACGCGCGAGACTGTCATTTCATTAAAAGATGCCAACCCTGATGAGGTGCTCGGAGAGCCTGTAGAGTTTGGGTTACAACTCTTCCTTCTCCCGGGCGGGAATTACCTCATGATATACTGGCCGGCGGGCTACCTTCAATGCTGGTCTGTGCGAGATAAGACTTGCCTATGGGTGTATCCTGACCTCCCGGAAGGTGCATCGGAGGACAGGCCTAAGCTCTTATGGAATTGTGACTTTGACATGCAACAAAATGGAGATGTGCATCTACTACTGATAGACGAATTTCTTCAAGACGATCAGATGGGAAATATGTGAGTCAATTGCTAACTTTTTCATCCTTATGCTTTGTTAATGCAGTAAACAGGTATCCAAACATCATGCGATTCTCACCCGGCACCTCAACCTTTCGGAAGATTCACTCCGGCAGACAATTGAGTAGGGAGTATGGGGTACCGACTATTGTCAAGCTGCGGGGAAACGTGACCGTCATGTACCACGAATTTTTTGGGTCATCCTTTGGCACGCTGGTAATATACTTCCAAGAGGAGGACAAGTCTCTAACGATCACCATGGTGAGTGGAAATTCGTTACTATCCTTATCGGATACTGATCGTCTACAATAAGGTCAGCATTGATTGTCTAGAGCTCACAGACGACTTCATGATATGCGTGCGTAGAGTGAACGGCGGAGACAGGTCACTGACCGTCGTACCATTGACTGGACTTCTCGGCACGGCGATGGGCGCAAGTCAGTCGCAGAAGACTGTATCTCTAGCTGATGTCGTGTCCTCCTCTGTACTTCTGGAGCCCAAATCCTTCAGCCTACGAAAAGCACAGTTGACAATCAACACTCTGCACTGGAAAGCCAAATGGGACCGGGATAGGATATTCATCACGGTCCTGTATGAGGATACAATCTCTGGGTGTACCCCCTTTGCTCGCCTTGTTTTGCATAAGACTCGTGATCCTTCTGGTAGTTCTGACTTGCCGCACCTCGAGACCTTCTCTTTTGACGACAACAATGATGTGCCCTTGAAAGTCTCTGATCGAACATTCGCCTCGTACACCACTCTCACCCCACCGACGTTATCTGGTCAGTCTCTGGTTCTTCTTCACAGCAGCCATGTGCCAGCTAAAGGTGAAGACAAGCTTGTGCTGGCAACCCTGTCTCGTGAAGGAACGATGAAATTCAAGCCGCTTGACCTGGGTGTCGAATATCCAGCATTGCGGGCGCTTTGCACAGAGTTCTATAGCGGGGCCATCCTCTTCGCGACAAAGGATTACAATTCTGTAGTGATAAAATATTTCGACTAATGTCTATTTGCGTTACTGTATTCGTAGAGCGTCCGCCAGTGTTTGTAGGATATGAAATGAGAATGCAAGCTGTCCGATGTCCGCTACTCGTCATAACTTGCCCTTATATCGCATCTATTATCCGACCCGACCGCAGAGCTAATTGTCCAATTCCTCGACTTGATCATTTGCAAACTCCATCCGACTCAAAGTCAACGCACTATCTTCGCGGTGCTCCAGGAGCCTCGGCGCCCCTCGCATATTGAGTATCATTCGAGCAGTGATCACGGAGTGCAATACACGCTGTAGTTTGTGCGTGTGCCTCTTTCGTTCATACTTGGTACTATATTGCTCAGCAGTAACTTGCCACTTACTCCAGAAGTAGGAGACGATAATCGTTCTACACAACCAGGTCAGCCAGCCCTGATCATTAGTTCGTCAGCTATGGACGTGTCGCTCACTACATGAAAGGGAAGCACAAAATTTGCTGCTGTCAGGGCTGAAAATAAGAATGACGTCAAACAGGGTAATTTGGTAACACAAATACTGGCGACTCACTAAACAGGCAGACAAATGCTAAAACACCTGGTATAGATTGAAGAACGTGAGGTATCGCAAAACCATCGTATTATGTAACATAGTAACAGACCATCCCTATGAAAAATGAAGATGAGATTGCTTGATCGGATGCTCTGGTGCCCTGATAGAGTGGGTTATTTAGTGTCTCGTTCACTGAAGTATATTGCATTTCGATACTGACATTGAGATATGTCCTTCCAAAGTGCAAGTACCATAAAGACTGTGATTGTCCCATTAATTGTTCAGAGTACCTCAATAAAGTGAAAGAGCGAATGATTCACTTAATTCTGAGGCTAAAAGTCCCCCATATTCAATCAGTCCCCGGGTTTTCTCAGTCACGAAACAAGCGAAGACTTCTCCATTAAGCTCGTGGAGGACCCTTTAGGAGGACAGATCAGATCAGAGTGCAAATCTGAAGCCTTTGATAGTACCGACGATTTAAGGGCTTATATTCAACGTGCCTTTCTGTGTTTACTTGTACAACGCATACCAAAACCAGGCTGATCTGTAAAAGTGGTTAATTCCGTGTCGCCTATAAACGACTTACGAGACATGCGAGCGTCACTTACTACGATACTAGATGCCTGGAGAATAAGCATATACCGCGGTCTCCCGTACAGAGCATAGACCCGCATTCCCACAATAACTAGTCATGGTTAGAGGCAAGTCGGGTTAGGCTGAAGATATCATCTGATCACAAACCTTGAGCGACAAATGTTCCTGCTGTTATGATGACTGATTCGCAAGTTAGCGCGTGGACGTTTGCCTCGGTGATCTACGTACAGAGTGCGACACTGAATGTCATCCTGCAAGCCTGTTATCAGAGACGCGTGAGTAATGAACCACTTGCATAATACATTTATGCAGAATACCTCCTCACTCATCCCATGGTGGAACAAAACTGTAAATCTGAGTACTCATTACGTATAGTAGAGGATTGATATTGGCTTACAAAAAGCATCAAAGAAGCGTCTACAAATGTCAAGTATCTTGTCAGGAAGAAGAGCAATTTCCCCAGGTTCCATTTCGAACGCCAGACAAACTCGAGCTGACAGGACCCGTTCAGTCTTAGATCTTGTACAATGAGTAGCGACCTACCTCCGCCGAGAGAGTTACAGTGTAGTCATAGACCTAGACGCAAATTAATGATCTTGCACGTCGTGCGCGCTCTAACGAAAGCTGACTGCTTACCAAAAGTGCCACACTTGAGACTACCGAAGTGCATGAGCATAACATATTGACGATTTGAGAAATCTTTGTACCTGTAACGTACTGCATGACAATAATGAGCTGATGAATCTAGAACACTTTTCTGTAGAAATGTATACTCACGCAGATTATTTGTTGACGCTGTGCGGAAGATGCTATCGGGTCCGACATTTCAAACTCGGTGGTGGTTGGAAGCTGCGCGGTAAGAGGCCTCGGAAGTGAAATTGTAGTGGCTCCAGCACCTCGTAATATATTGGTCATATAATGGAGCATCAATCATTAAAGGATACTAATTAGATTGCAGTCTTTTTTTGCGACTGATTTCGCATGACGCGAAGCTATTTACAGAAGATGACCACAGGACCACTTTCATCATGATCATCAAGGCTTGTTCACTGGTAGTAAAGCTATGAGCAGCTGTCCCACTGGCATTCGGAGAAACAAGCTCTCAGACATGCAAGAGAGTATAATTCCGGAGGAGTCAGATGTTGCCATCTGTGCTGGTCTGTTGATGAGTGCGAGCAAGAGATGCAAAGACCCGGCTGTGTTTTTGAGCCGTATTGGCTAGCTCAAGTACCCTGAGGTGTGGATGGAGAAAAATGTAAGGATGTTGTTGTTGTTGTTGTTGTATTGTTTCCTCGTTGAAACCGTTTCGAAAATAAACAGAAAAAGGCGCATTGAAAAACGCCCGTTTCGAGAGAAACGTCGATCATCGGAGATTGCAAGCGTGCATACCGCGCGATGTCCGCCATGCTTTCGCGTCCTACTCTATCTTCACGACGACGACAACGACGGTGCTTTCAACGATGGCCTCAACAGCTTCTCCGACGACGCAGACCGTTCCCGCCGCGATCCCACCTTCAGTTTTCACGCTCCCGCACACTGCGCAGCTCGAGGCGCTGTACACCATTATCCGCGACAAAGATACGTCGCGCGGCGACTTCCTCTTCTACTCAGATAGGATCATCCGCTTGCTCGTCGAGGAAGGGCTCAACCACCTCCCCGTCGTTTCAAAGACCGTCGAGACACCCACGGTGCGTTTTCGGCTTCTCGTCATATCGGCGAATCTATGCGGCTGCACCCGGCGGTCTATATTTACTGACTATTTTGTTTCTGTCTCTGCAGGGCGCAACATACAACGGCGTTGGATTTGAGGGCAAGATATGTGGCGTATCTATACTGCGTGCGGGTGAGGTATGTGCCCTTCCCGTTCTCGGAACTATGGCGTATCTTGCGTACTCAGTGTCTATCAGGCCATGGAGGCCGGGCTGCGAGAAGTCTGTCGTAGTGTACGGATAGGAAAGATTCTCATACAACGGGTATGCATACTTATCGTCCGAACCTAGAAGTAATATTGAATGTGTTTTGAGTTTAGGACGAAGAGACCGCACAAGCAAAGCTTTTCTACGCAAAAGTCAGGCGGCCTCCCTTTCTTGCCGACTCTATATGACATTTACGCTGCTCCAGCTTCCTCAAGATATAGCAAATCGTTATGTCCTCCTTCTCGATCCAATGCTCGGTGAGCAACCAGGCTGTTCTTTTTCTTTTACGTGATTCTAATACTAACGCGTTCACGCATAGCGACGGGCGGCTCCGCTATAAAAGCAGTCGAAGTGCTGCTCAGCCACGGCGTCCCAGAGCACCGCATCATCTTCGTCAATCTCGTACGCCTTTTCTTGACCTGCGCTTACCCTCCGAACCTGCTCTTATTAATTAAATTTATTCGAATATCAGATTTCTGCGCCAGAAGGTCTTCAAACCTTCTGTACGAAATTCCCACAGCTGCGTGTTATCACTGGATGGATCGACAAGGGCCTCGATGACAAGGCCTACATTATCCCTGGCCTGGGTGACTTTGGCGAGAGGAGGTACGCTCTTCTTTCCGTCTATAGAAGCTGGGGGTACTGATTTGCTCAACAGATATTGCACCTAACTATACCATTTCACTGGAAAATAGGTAGTAAACAACGATGAGAGTCGTAACAAGCAGGACAAGAAGTGGCTATATTCTCTATCGAAATGTACATCATACGTATCTGTTCACGTTATCCGCAATACATCTCATACTCATATACTGCGTTCCAAAAAGACACATGTGATTCAACAAACCCACAGGTTAGATAAGATTGCGACAGGAAGGAGACATAAATAATTACGATGGTGGATGCAGTACATAATAGCAGTTTAGGGGGTCCGTGAAATCTCGAGATTTACGCTAATTTTTTCGAGTGTAAGGTACGGATGCCTACTATGCCTCGTCTGCGAAGAGGTCATTGCGTGCAAGTTCCGCCTCCTGCTCGTCGTGCTCTAGCGGGCCTAACGGCTCGTTCACTGCACCAGCCGCCTCAACGGCACCCTTCGCGGGAACGGCATCTTCCGCCGCAGGCTTCACCTCAGCATCAGCAGGTGGGGGAACAGCAGCAACAGGTTCCTCGCCAGGCACCTCCTCCTTCGCGGCAACAGTTGCCTCTGCCTTCGTCGTCGTCACCTCCTCCTCCATAACCATCACCGTGCTGATTTCCTTCTCGATCTCCGGTCTCCGTTCCTGCTCCTTCGCGACCTGCGCTTGGCTCTTGATGTCCTTCACGTCATCGACGTTCCCAAATGCGTTGTACCCTGGCTCCGCTACCGCACCGCGACCCTTCGTCGTCTCGCCGTCTTTTGCCGGCGCAGGAGCCTTGCCCACCGCCTCTCCCTCGACAACGACCGCTGCACGGCCGGCTTCCTCGCCGCCGACGACACTCGCAGGGATAGCAGCGCTCGTCACGGGGTTCGCCGCGTTACCAATACCGATCCCGCCGTAGCCAGAGTAGTCCACTGGGAAGTCGTTGCACGCAAAGTCCCATGTCTTGAGCCAGCGCGCTTTCTCGCATGCGCTGCGCGTCCATGGCCCTCCGTACGCGAGCGGGCTGAAATAGCTGAAGCTCCAGATAGCGACGAGGAGCAAGCCAGCGGCGATGTACAGCCGGACGCGCGGGCGAAGGGAGGATGTGACGAGGTCGAAGACACAACAGCACATCAAGATCGAGAACCAGAGCGCAGGGAAGTAGTGGTGCAGGAAGAGCTGACGAGCCATCAAGTAGAAAGGGAAGTAGTGCAGCGCCCATCCCATGAAGAGGAAGCCGCAGATGCTATCATACTTGTTTACTCGAGCTGAATAATTTGAATTAGCGCGTACGTGGGAAGAAAGAAGAAAAAGAGCGTACTGCTCTCGAAATCCCGGAAACCACGCTGTTGTCGGAGGATGAGAATGCCCCGTACGGCCGCGTACGCGAACACAGCGAGTGAGCTAAGCCACCAGACTGTCGGGTTGCCCAAGAGATAGATCTGACTATGATCTTTGACCCAGAAGTTCTAGGAAGTAATCAGCACCAAGAAACGAAGAAAACGATAAAACAGATACTAACAATACCGCGGCGAAGTCTTGGCCATGAGCTCGGGCGTGAATCATACGTGTGACGGTCCGTGAGCCCAGCGTTGGTGATCCACATCACTTTCTGCAGTTCGAAGAACTTTCCAAAGAAACCAGGCAGTTTGTAGTTGACTTTCTCCGCGTCGGGGGACACTACGATTGGCCCACTTCAGCGTTTGCATGAGACATAGATGCTGATTTCACTTACATTTTTGATGCGTCGCACTCTCGATGTACCAAAGGCTGTTGGCCTTCTTCGCATTTTTGTTGCACGTCACTTCCTGCTGCTCCCATCCCCAATCCGGAAGCTTGACCTTGTGCGAGAACAGATAGCAGTTCTGGAGCTGGTGCCTGAGTCTGAACACCGTCCTCAGAGTACGCACACGTTTCGAGCTTTCAGGGTCTTCGTTGGCGCCATACTCGATCTCGACGACCCAGTTGTCGTTCGCATCTCCCCCGAAGTTTGTGGAGCCATAACCAGACACTTCATTCTGAAACTCAACTTCGGAAATGGGGGACGGACATCGTGCGAATGCAGACGCTTGCCAGTCGTGATGTGCTGCAGCTTGATGACGGAGCCGGCCGATAGGTGTTTGAGCGGAGCTGTTTGCCAAGTCTCACCCTCCTCGAAAATGTCGGCAGTCGCATTGTCAATGCGCCAGTTGTTGTTCGTGTCGCGGTGCGGGTAGAGCGTGATTTGCTGCTGCTTGCTGCCGCCGGGATAGTCATGCGCGTGCGAGTGAAGGTAGCCGCCCTGCGTGTTGACATGGCGGATGGTGATCTCCGAGCCGTAGCCAACGTCCGCGAAGGTATCCTGCATCCCGCGTCCGCTGAGAGTGTGTTGGAACGCGGAACTCATGAAGCCGTCGCCATCACCCGAGCTCTGTAAAATTTGGAAATGAATCGCGAACATGGCCATGTAGAAAATGATCGGAACAGCGATGAGACAGAGTGCGCGCGCAAGGAAGTGTTTGATGAAAAGACGAGGCGAAACACGAAGGTCACCGAGGAGGCGCCACAGTTGAACAATCGTCGAGAAACCGACAGTGGCAATGGTGAATAGGCCAACCCATTTACAACTGACGACAGCGCCGAGACTAAGACCAGAAAGCGTGAGCCAAGTCCACCACTGCTGCGTGAAAGGCTTGTGTCTGTCCTCGTTGCAGAAGCCGACCCAGAAGAACGTCGCGAGCGCGGTGAAGAAAATGAGTGGCGAGTCAAGGAGGATATGCCGAGATTGGGTGATGAGCCCGTTCTCAAAAGTGACAAAAAGAGCGCCGAGTAGGGCGGTTGTCGCGCGACAGTCGAGTGCACGGAGGGTAAGGTAGGTGAGTGGGATGAGGAAGAGACCTAGCGTGGCGGGCACCATGCGCATTGCGACATACGGTACACCGGCTTCGTAGTATTTGCCAATGTCCTTGAAGTCGAAGTTGCCGTTGTAGCCAAATATGAACGCAGCAAGCGTGATGAGCAATTTGGCCAGAGGAGGGTGTACATCGACATAGTACTGCGTTTTGATGTACTTGGATGCGAACTTGCCAAAGTGCACCTCGTCGAAGCTGAACGTCCATTAGGACAAGCATACACAGGAAACATAGGACTCACACCACGCTATTTGGCCTCGACAACCTAAAGAGTCGGACGCCGGCCGCAATGACCATAATGAATGCGAGCAGCTTCCACTCGCCAATTGTTAGCTTCAGTCCTCCGGGCGGATAATAATTTCTAGGCCGCGGGCCAGCACCCTTCGATGCTGCCGCTCTACGCTCATCGGCATCCATATGCTCCTTCGCCGCGTACGGGAAACGCTGTGCATGTATTTGCGGTTGGACGGGCGGCGGTGACGCAGGCCTGCGCGCCCGGAAGCTGCCATTCTCCATTTCAGACGCGAGCGCTGCTCACCCTATGCAAACAAGCAAGTACAGCAGAAACAAGTGTCCGCGTCCTCGTCGAATATGCAGGCGATAGTCGAAGACGAGAAAGATGGATGGAAGATTTGGAGTAGCACTCCGACACGTTTGAGTTGTAGATGGCTTACGTAACTTTGCGCAGTTGCCAGCACATTCCGTCCAAATAATTCAAAAAGGATTAAAGAAAAATGAATAATGGAATATTCCGAGTGACCGTATTTCTAGAGTTCTAGTGTCTGCCAGAGAAATCGACGCATGAAATATATCCTACAAATTGTGGACTACAGATTTCGTACTTTCGCTGGGCCGTCTTATGAACGCGTAAATAGAAGTCAACAACGCGTCTTGTCGATTTGCGGAAGCAAGCTTTCTCGAGACTGCTCACGCATATTATTGAAGGGCTCCACAAGGAATAAGCTCTAAAGATTTGATTGTTTTGAGGTTTAAAGTAAAAATATTTTTAATCGTAGTTTCAGCAGTCCTCTGAAATGCACTGTCTCGGATTTGCAGTAAGTACTACTTTTACGGAAACCACTTTATTTCATGTCAAAGTTTGACATGCATTAAATATCAATGTGTCATCGATGCTTTCGATCAGTGTGGTTATTTATTGCCAGATAGGCTCCTGGATACGTTGTCTATGATTGAATTTGCTTTGCTGGTTGAAGAATATGAGAAATACAAACCTCAGGCCATGACAGACAACTTAATTCCCCAGCCATTCCCTACCATACCCTCAGCATTGAAGTAGACAAATATCCTCGTTTGCGAGAAAGAGATGTTTTGGCACAGAATTTACTATAGCCACTGAGAGTAATACCTGTTTCCCTTGGTCGTTTGTCGAGTATGCCCTCATGCAAATACTTCTTCTTCTAAAAAAAAATGATGACAC
Source organism: Porodaedalea pini (assembly GCA_002794775.1). NCBI lineage: Eukaryota > Fungi > Basidiomycota > Agaricomycetes > Hymenochaetales > Hymenochaetaceae > Porodaedalea > Porodaedalea pini. The sequence continues at coordinate 312,081 of NBAY01000041.1, read as the reverse complement.
AGCGGAGGATCAGCTTGCCATCCAACAGATCAAATATGAACATTTGCGACATTTACGACGGTGGCGTCTACAATGACTTCGTTAAGTTCAGTGAAGGTCATTCTTGAGGAAATGGCGAGCAGGACATGCGTATGCAAAGACATCTCAACGTAAGACAGTGACAGACACGCATATAAGAAGGACGTATGATATTTGGTAACTGAAGTTACAAAGTCTCAGGCTTGGATTCCATCTGTAGTTCTGAATGGTTGAAAGTATCAGGAAGTTCACATGCTGTATAAGCAGAAATGTCAGTCGTAAGATGTAATGGGCCTAAGCAAATATCACCCCTGCCTGGCTTTGTCGGGAAAGCGTCACGTAGCTGGAGCCTTTGTGGACATCAAAGTCGACTATGTTCAAAACATTTCAAGTATCAGTAGGTGAGAACGTTAGGCAAATAAAAATAAAAATGAAGCAGTCCTACAAGAATCCCAGGAATGAGGCAGGAAAAAGTTTAAGCAGCAGTTATCGGGATAATGGAAAGTCGAGAAATACTGCACCAGAGTTTGGAAGCATCGAAATATCCTAGACTCGTACCACCACGTCCCCCAAGAGATGAAAAACTCTAAGAGAAAAGGCTCGTCCGAGTCTGGTCATGAAGGAAGGTGAAAACAAGCTTGACCAGTATCCTCTCCAGACATGTTCTGGAGTACCAGCTAGGACGAATGCATGCAGTTAAGTGTCCCACTCAATGAAGGCATGTTTGTCTCGCACAGTATTAATATTGTTCTGAGCTAGCAGCGACGAGGATTGAAAAATCGAGGCCGACTTGCCCGTCTTCATAATTGAAGATGCAGAGAGCTCACAGTTAAGAAGGATCGTAGAGCATATTGTTGCCTCCAAGATGTGGTTGCTTGAGGTTGAGACACTGAAAATGAAAATAGGATCCAGGCAGGATGTGGTGACGAATCTGACGATATTGACCCCGAATGGGTTAAAGAAAGTTAATTGGTACATGGGAGCAACCTTCCTTATCAAGATCGTTGCAGGCACGTCCTCTGCGCGTACACTCTGCGTTTCTCGTTACTTTCTACTATCATACGATGTCCGTAAACATTTTTGGCGAAGAGGTACGTAAAGTTTGAACCTAGGTTGAGATTGCTCTCTGATCAACTACCCAGGCGACTGAGGAAAAGGCAGAGACTGCGCGTCTCTCGTCCTTCGTCGGCGCGCTCGCGCTCGGCGACCTCGTAAAATCGACACTCGGGCCAAAAGGCATGAATAAGATCTTACAATCGGGCTCGACAGGCGAGATCAACGTGACGAATGATGGTGCGACAATTCTCAAGTCGATACAGCTCGACAATGCGGCGGCGAAGATTCTGGTGAACATCTCGAAGGTGCAGGACGACGAGGTCGGCGACGGCACTACGAGTGTCTGTGTGCTTGCAAGTGAGCTTCTGCGCGAAGCGGAGAAGCTGGTCATGGCAAAAATTCATCCGCAGACGATTGTGGAAGGCTATAGAATTGCGAGCACGGCAGCGTTGGAGGCGCTCGAAGGAGCAGCAGTTGACCACTCGTAAGTGCGCAAGCACATTGTGAGCATAAAAATCTGAGTGTTTGGGCAACAGATCAGATCCCACGACTTTCCGTGAAGATCTTTTCAACATTGCACGGACAACACTTTCATCCAAAGTCCTGTCGCAGGACAAGGACTACTTCGCGAACTTCGCTGTGGATGCCGTACTCCGGTTACAGGCAAGTAAATCGGTCTGCATAGACCCAGCACGCACTAATCAGAGGATATCAGGGCTCGACAGATCTCGACCACATTCAAGTCATTAAAAAAGTCGGTGGGAAGCTAACTGACTCTTACCTCGATGAGGGGTTCATACTCGACAAGCCCATCGGCGTCAACTGCCCAAAACGCCTCGAAAATGCCAAAATCCTCATCGCTAACACCTGTGAGCTCAATTCTGGATTGAGGTGATTATTTACTTAACATGGGCATAGCTATGGACACGGACAAAATCAAAATATTCGGTGCACGTGTGAAGGTCGATAGTACGGGCAAACTCGCTGAACTGGAGCGCGCGGAGCGCGAAAAGATGAAGGACAAAGTGAAGGCAATCGCAGCGCACGGAATTAACTGTTTTCATTAACCGACAGCTGATCTACAATTATCCGGAGTCGCTGCTCGCGGAGCATGGGATTGTAACGATCGAGCACGCGGACTTTGAGGGTGTCGAACGGCTCTCGCTCGTTACTGGCGGAGAAATCGCGAGCACGTTTGATCAGCCAGATAAGGTGAAGCTCGGACGTTGTGAGCTCATTGAAGAGATCATGATCGGGGAAGACAAGGTCTGTCAATTTCTGTCCAAGTAACGACACATATCTCATTCTTCTGCAGCTGGTCAAGTTCTCCGGAGTCGCTGCCGGTCAGGCGTGTACGGTCGTACTGCGCGGGTCAACAACGCAGATGGTCGATGAGGCAGAGCGCTCACTACATGACGCGCTCTCCGTCCTCAGTCAGACTGTCAAGGAGACGCGCGTGACGCTCGGCGGCGGCTGTGCGGAAATGTTGATGAGCTGCGCAGTCGAAGGGGCCGCACGTCATGTTGCAGGCAAGAAGGCGATTGCTGTCGAGGCGTTCGCGCGGGCTTTGCGCCAGATTCCAACCATTCTTGCGGACAATGCTGGGTACGACTCGAGCGACCTCGTAAGTCGTCTCCGGGCGGCGCATTACGATGGTCAGCGAGATGCAGGCCTCGACATGAACGAGGGTTCTATTGGCTCGATGCGCAAGCTTGGCGTCACAGAGAGCTACAAGCTCAAGCGGCAGGTCGTCATCAGCGCGAGTGAAGCGACGGAAATGATTTTGAGGTGCGTCTATTATCTTGTCTTGTTTTTGTGTCTGCTCGATACTGAATCCCTACGCAGGGTAGACACGATCTTGCGCGCCACACCGAGGAGACGCGAAGCACATTAAATCATGTAAATTTAGTTTTGCGGCATACGATAGATGAATATACGCAATCATTCAGTGTACTCACTGAGAGAACATATTTTGTACATTGGCCGAAAATGGCAAGAGTTTTGAGAAACGCCGATTATTTTTCTGCTATAAAGGGGACGGAACGACGCGCGTCGTGACGCGTATTCACCGCGCAGGCCTCTCTCTACACACCTTTCACCTTGACTTCATTCTCCCTTCACTGCCGCTGTTGAGACATGGAATGCTCATTTGCACTCGCTGGGCGCGGATACGTCATCATCGCGTCGGATACGACGGCGGCACGCTCAATCGTGAAGATGAAGTCGGACGAGGACAAAACGAAGACGCTGGGTCCTCACCTTGTCATGGCCTACTCTGGCGAACCAGGTACGCACACGACGAGCGTTAAAATACGGAAAACCGCTAATTAGCCTCTCGCAGGTGATACCGTTCACTTTGCAGAATACATCGAGCGTAATCTACGCCTACACCAGATCCGGCACCACCACGAACTACGCCCTTCCTCAGCTGCCTCATGGATCCGGCGTGCCCTCGCTGACTCGATCCGCTCACGCTCACCATACGCTGTCAATCTGCTCGTCGGCGGCTATGATACTAGTGCTGCTGCGATTGAGGAGGGCCAGGAGGAACTCGGCGGCACGCCGAAGCTGTACTGGATTGACTACCTCGGGACACTTGCTGAAGTCCCGTTCGCGGCACATGGGTACGGAAGCTACTTCGCACTGAGTTTGTTGGATAGGTGTGTCTTGTATTCAGTAGGTTACAGAGTGAAGACACTTGTGCTGATCGCCACTGATAGATACCACGACCCCAACGCCAGCCTAGAAGAAGGCCTGGCAACACTCAAACGCTGCATCGACGAGGTCGCGAAGCGTCTGATCGTCGGCGGATATAACTACAAAGTAAAGGTGGTCGACAAGGACGGTGTACGTGAAGTGTCCCTCTAAACACGCTAGCTTCCCTGTGTTTCTCTGTTTCTTCTATTAATGTATAGCTACCTCTGCAATTCCGGCCTTCGTGTGAACTTTCGGAGCCTTACCAGGATTGTGGGCAAAGCAATGGACACAACTCAAGACGGTGCATTGTGAGTTGCAAGGCAGGCTGACGATATCAAGTAGATCTATTTTGCTACATACAGCAACTTCTATCAAGACTGCGGCGTCAATGGCCATGGCATCAACGCAAATTCTGGTAGAAGAAAACTGGTCGAAGGACAGAAAAAGCTGGAAGGAAAAGAAGGGAGGGAGCCAACGTCCTTCGATCCAAGTGTGCTCAACGAGTCAATCTATCCAAGCTCGTCGCTCAAGTGTAAATATGTAAGAATTCGAAATCTTCGGAGATACGAATTTTTCTAATACGCTCGATTCTCAGTTGTTTTTCAATAACCTTGATATCTGTTGCTTTACAAAGGTGACAATGCTCGAGCCAGGCCCTACAAACTACGAACCTATTTATTGCCGTACTTGGTTGCAATTCTCAATGAATTTGCCCTTTTATGCTCATCGCTACTTTGCGTCTATACCATCTGATAATATCACCATCTCAAAATCTACTTGATTTATGCTTGCTGACTTCTCCGGGACTCGCCGTTTCTATGCCCGACTGTTCATGTTACTCAACAATATCACGATCGGAGGCTTTGCTACCAGTGATCAATTTCTGATTAATGTTGAATGCGATCGAAGCAGCTCCGGAGGTTACTGATTCTTGTAACCGGTGAGCGTCGTTTTAAAACAGCCATGGGAGAACGGGATCTCATTGGTATCCTTCAAAAGTCGATACATCGCTCCGCAACCAACAAATCGCGATGTGACGGGGTCCTCCAAGGAAAATAAAAGGTGGCATATCTGGAGCAGTCCGAGCTCCCATCCCTCAAAGCTTCTCGCCAGAAATTTATACGGCCTTTACATACCAGTGGGCTCGAGATGTCAGAGTCGATAACATCTTTCGTACACCAGCAGCAAATAGTCCAAGTGAGAATAGGACATCTGCAGTCATTATGGTGCAGACACTTCGGAAGGGTATATCTCAATGTTAGTTCCGGGATAGGAGCATCCTTCTAATGGCAACATACTAACTAGTGCACTACAAGAACGCCAAAATATCCGTCACAGCACCCTCATTTTGTTTCTTTTTATAGGGATGGTTCGAAAGTATCACGTTTCCAATCATATCTCAAACTTACAAGTTTATAACAGGTGTTTTAGCCTTTATCTGCTTATTTGGTGAGTTTTTTCTTCCAGCTATGTTTATATATCACTTGACGTTAATTTATTTTCAAAGCTCTGACAACAGCAAACTTTGCCCTCTCACTTCACGAGGTGAGCAATAGTTTCTTTCTCGCTGCTGTGCCTCCGAATGGGATTGGCTAGCGTGGCTGCGCAGGGCAACTATCGCTTCCTACTTCTGGAGTGAGTGGCACGTTGCTACTGGGTAATAAATTGTCAAATAGGAACTGAAGATGCACATGTGCAGACTACAACGCGTACTGCACTCCGAGGTCACTGCGCGAATGATACTTAATATGCGAGGGGCGTTGAGGTTCCTAGATCACCGCGAAGATAGTGCATTGTCTCTGAGTCGGATGGAGTTTGGGAACCATCGAGTCGAGGAATCGGACAATTAGCTCTGCGGTCGGGTCGGATAATAGATGCGATATAAGAGCAAGCAATGACAAAAGCAGCGGACATCGGACGGCTTGCATTCGCAGTTCATATCTGGCAAGCGCCAGTGGACCCCCTTGCGAATAGATCAATACGAAATACATTATTCGAAATGTTTTATCACTACAGAATTGTAATCCTCTGTTGCGAAGAGGATAGCTCCGCTATAAAACTCCGTGCAAAGAGCTTGCAACGCCGAATATTCGACACCCAAATCAAGCGGCTTGAATTTCATCGTTCCTTCACAAGACATGGTTGCCAAAGCAAGCACGTTTTCACCCTGAGCAAGTATGTGACTACTGTGCAGAAGAACCAGAGACTGACCAGACAGCGTCGGCGGGGTCAGAGTGGTGAATGAGGCGAATGTTCGGTCAGAGAGTTTCAAGGATATGTCATTGTTGTCGTCAAAGGTCTCGAGGCAGGGCAAGTCGGAGCAATCAGAAGGATCACGAGTCTTATGCAAAACAAAACGAGCAAAGGGGGTACCCCTAGAGATTGTATCCTTGTATAAGACCGTGATGTAAATCTTATCTTGGTCCATTTTGGCCTTCCAGTGAAGACTGTTGACTGATAACTTTGCACTTCGTAGGCCGAAGGATTTTGGCTCCAGAAGCATAGAGGAGGACACGACATCAGCTAGACATACAGTCTTCTGCGGCTCGCTCGTCCTGGTCGCCAATTTGAGAAGTTTAATCAATGATATGATGATTAGAGACTTGTTTCCGTCGTTCAGCACGCATACACATATCATGAAGTCGTCCGCGACCTCGAGACAATCAACGTTTACCTTCATCTTTAGCGGTCAGTACCTCAGACTGATGTGGAGAAGAAATCCACTTACTTCGGTAACCGTTAAATACTTGTCCTCGTTTTGAAAGTATATTGTCAACGTGCCAAAGAATAAACCAAAGAGGCTCTGGTACACGACGGATATGTTGGCCCGAAGCTTGACAATACTTGGCACTCCGTACTCCCTGCTTAATTGTCGTCCGCGGTGAAGTTTTTCAAGGGTTGATGTTCCGGGTGAGAAACGCATGATGTTCGGATACCTGAATAGAACGTTTGACAAGGCATAAAAGACGAAATAATCAGCAATCAGCGTACCTATCTCCCATCTGATCACCTCGAAGCAATTCGTCTATCAGTAGTAGATGCACATCTCCATTTTGTTGCATGTCAAAGTCAAAATCCCATAAGAGCTTAGGCCTGTCCTCCGATGCACCTTCCGGGAGGTCAGGATACACCCATAGGCAAGTCTTATCTCGCATAGACCAGCATTGAAGGTAGCCCGCCGGCCAGTATATCATGAGGTAACTCCCGCCTGGGAGAAGGAAGAGTCGTAACCCAAACTCTACAGGCTCTCCGAGCACCTCATCAGGGTTGGCATCTTTCAATGAAATGACAGTCTCGCGCGTTACTTTGGGGGAAGAATCGCTTTCCCAAACTGAAGTCCGTCGACGAGCGTTTATGGCAACGTTACGTAGCTCTGACACACTTAGTAAAGCTGGAGAGACGTGCGTCGGTATACTGGGCGGTTCGTTCGCGCCCAGATTCTGTAGGCATTTGAGCCATATACTGCGACTCCTCGCGAGGCTGTAGAATAGTTTGCAGCACTAGACATCAGCCAGTCAGTTATACCACATGTGTTAGCGGTAAGAGGGAAACAGCCTCACCTTCTCGAGGGACGTGACCTCATCGGGCCCACAGTTCGTCATGATCCGCCACCAGATATCGCCGGGCACGTCAAAGCCACCGAAAGGCCGCCTGTCCATGTTGCCAGACATCTCAGCTGGTGCGCAGAATTTTCGGCAACATTGTTGAGGGAAGTGCAAAAGGGATATAAGAAAGCTTGTAGGACACAATGCACTTGCCGCATGCCGGTTTGCACTTTAAACCTGGACCCGGGACTCAGAGCTCCAAGCTCTCCGCAAAGTTACATGATAATCTTAGACGCTCATTGGTAGACTGGAAAACTTGACGTCAGGCGACGCGCGAAGTCTATCAGTAGCAAGTAGTACAGACATCTGAGGAGTGAGTGTTCGAGCTCAAGTTGTGCAACTTCAAGCAAAGAGGTATATGTACAGTGCGACGGCAAGAACCTATCTTCTCCACCACGTGATTGTGCGCGGCACTGACAGTGACATGTCACTCGGACACTCCCACGCATCTTTGCTGTTTTCTGTGCTGTTCACGGTAGAGTTGGGGGACTCTGGAGGCTGTGGATCATTAACTGTGGCTACTTGGGGGGACGGTGGTGGTTACCACGTTGAACTGTAGGAGATGTTGTGTAAGCGTCAAATATAGTAATCTGTAAACAATGTTGCTCCCGAGCACTTGAAATTTGCCGCTTCCATCAGTCTCCCACCACTTCTGCAGAACCGCATGTCCGGAACTCTGTATTAATACATCCACCACAGCCACAAGACCCAGACCTTGCTCCTTAAGTTTTATACCAATTTGGCACCCTTCTGGACATAAAGCAACCTCCAGTGCATGATTCATGGCTCCATCTATGCTATAATTTTCAACATCCTCAGCAGGAAGACTGAATGATTTAGCATCATAGTACTGATTTGAGAAAGGAAGGTTATCCGGGAGACTAGAAAGATAGTAGAATAGCTCTTGAAACTTAGTTTCAAGCTCTTGAGGACCTAGAATGCTGACAGACATAGAAAAAAATGTATGCCCCTCGGCTCAAAATGTTTTTTGATTAGATTACCCTACACTATGACATAAGAAATTATGACTAATACATCTAATTAGGTTTGCCACAGGCCATTTTTGACAGTGCCCTGTGGTGAAGTGGTTAACCCCGTGGGAAACCACAGTGGTTAACCACTTGGTGGGTAACTCCGAGTTTCCCCTCCAACTCTAGTTCACGGCTTCATGCCACACAAGCAAAGCAAATATATGTACATATGTCCAAGGTTCGACTAGTACTCGGAGCGATCCACGGAATGTGCTTCGGAATAGGTGTCTATAATGATTGTTTCCATCTTGTTCATCGATCACATCTTTGCCGCAGTTTTTACTTCAGCGTTTTCAGTGAAGTTACTGATGTGTGCAAATAATAGTAAATATCAACAACGGTTACATCGAACAAAATTCCTTCCGAGTCGTCTACTTATGATCAGGTTCCACTCAACTTCGTCATCGTGATAGATAGAACTCAGCACTTAAACTCGATGAAACCCGTCAAATCTCTATAATTTATCACTTGTAGTCGCTAGCGGCCGTCGACAGCTGTCATTCAGCCCAGTCTGCTTCCGCACAACATCGCCTGATCATCGGAGAACGGAGAACGAACTCAGTCTGTAGCCTCTGTAAGTATTCAGTAGATTTAAACTCCCTTTGCTAATTCACAATGTAGTAATTCAACCGCACTATACTTCTCATCCAAGGACAAACGAGTCGTCATTCTGTTCCTATAATGGGACTGTGGGGTATCAGGCATGCTTGCCACTGATTGTGTTGCGAACAAGATGATTATATTTCATGGATCAGATGAGCGCATCTTTGTTGATGCGCTCATCTAATTAGGTTCCTATAAATTCTTCAGGTCTTCCTTCTTCCTTTCCTTACCCTTAACCTATCCTCCCGTAGTCATTGTAAATGTCAAGCCTTATAGATGAAGTTTCAACTTTGGCTTCCCACTTTCGAGGGGTTCAGGTGAGCTGTCGTCCAATGAACTTAGTCCCACAAATTATTAACATGTAACCGAAGTATATGATAGTCGCTAGTACAGCACTTCTGGTAGGGATGTCTTGTCTAGAGTGCTCGAGCAAACTAAATGCCTCGTTCTCAGATTTACGATACCATGATAGTGTTCTCTGATGAGGTAAACTTCCACGACTCTTTCGAGTATTTGTATAACTATATATTTTGATCACAGGTAGAATTCGTCTGGCAGTCAAAGTGGAGCCTGGTAAAATGCCTTTACTTCGCCACACGATACCTCGCAATCATCGATTGCTCACTGATGCTCGTCTGTAAGTTAAGATTCAAGTGAAGATCTGAAGTCGTGTTCAACATCAATCCGCTATCAGATCTGCTTCTTCCAGGACTAAACAGTATCGTGCGCTCATAAGTTTTTAATTATTCATCCATCTGACAAGGACTGGCAGACTTGCGGTCAGCTTGCCGGCGCATTTATTTGTTCGTTAACGTTTCTAGCATCGTCAAACACTGCTAATTGCCTTCTGGCAGACTTGATTCTAGCTGGTGTTGCTACTGCTGAAGGTGCATACATTTTTCAAGCAGCCTAGACTTCGCTAAACTTCGTCAGTCATATTATTGATTCGGATTTATGCATTATGGTGAGGATCACGCTGCATGCTCATCAGGCTGATATCATTCTTATCTGTGAGTAGTCTCGCTCTACTTTTCCAAACCAAATACTCATACACAATGTAATCTACGTCAGGCTTGCTTCATTTTCGCCATCATAGCCTATTCGACAAGCATAGAGAAATTCAGCATGTCAGTACCCATTTATTCCTGTCTCTTTCAGTACCTCTTAAACCTTTCCGTGTCCTAATATAGGGAGGCTGACGGACATACCCACAATCTTGCCATGCGTAGCAACAGGCAGTCCGACCAGAAATGACATCATGATCATGTTCGGCATGCTATTGTTTTTCTACTGCGGTGAGTGCTAGCCAACTTCCATGAAGCTTATAATAAATACAGATTTCAATAGCCATTATGCTCTTGACCCTATGGAAAGGTGTAGCTCAGTGTATGTATTGTACTTGGACAGCGCTCTGAGATACATATACATGACTGAGCCTTATTATAGGGCGCCATCAAGTACATCGGAGTCCACTTATCGACGTATTTTATCGGGATGGTTAGTAGCAGCTTAATTTTTTTGAACAACTTCCAGCTTACTTTTATTAGGGTTGTGGTACTTTGTATGCCTCTTCGGTAAGAATATGGTTAACTATGAGGAACAGAGTACTAGCGTCTTATGATTTCATCGTGCAGCTTTCTCAACAGCCAACTTTATCATCAGCTATCTCAATATCGGAGGCGTGAGATTTCTATATTTCCGACCACACTATTCAAGAAAACTCATCAATAGACACATTTGCTTCCATCACACCATCGTATGCAGGGAGACTACACACTTCTGCTTGTTGAGTCAGACTATTACCTGCTACCTTACTCTGTATTATTGATTGATAGAGCGCTTTTCTTTATCAGGATGCAGCACGTGTTACATTCCATTATATCTGCTCGCATGATACTTAATATGCGTGGAGCTGCTGCTGCAGACTAGGGCTCGCACCTTCTCGACTCACTAGCATAAGATTTGCTAGCCGGATTGTTAATGCGCCTAGTCCCGACGGACATAGGTGCTCGAATAACGCAGTCGAGATGGCAGACGTGTACTCCTTCGACTCGCACCACAGAACTGAGATTTTAGAAGGTGTCGTATCGAGTGGCTCTCAGGTAAGTTCCTCTACAGTAAACCAAAACGTACAAAAAGGTTACGAGCTCATCTTTCATTCTTCAAGTCTGAGGCAGCCTTTGATCAGCCGTGATGGACATGTCCGGCTCCGGACGATGAGGCATTATTTTCCGCCTTCAATCCATCGCCGTCTTGCTGGCTTAAAGGAGACCCTCAATCCCGCTACATATTTCAACGGTCTGCAATACAAATACACGAGCCTATAACCATCACTTCAATGCAGTCTCTGCCCTATAGTGCTAAGGAATATCTTCACGAAGTCTTCTTCGCCGTAAGCGTGTAAAAAGAAGCAAAAACTCCAGAATTCTCATCCCATTCTTTTTTCGCGCGTTCAATCACTTCATCCACTTCAAATTGTGACTCGCATACTCCAAGACCGCCTTCAGCCATCAGAGCGGCCCCTAACCCGCGAAAAATCACTTCATAGTTTCTCGCACCCTTCGACCCTATTTCACCCCATTGCCTTCCAAGCGGTGCACGGTTTTTCTCGACGCGTATGTCAGAGAATCCAGCCTCCTTCAACAATCCAGGAAGCTGGCGTCCGCACTCGAAGCCGAGCAGATCGCGCTTCTGCATGATAGCGATAAATATGTCACTTGTTTTCTTGGTCGCCGGGAGCGAGTCTGACTTGTAGAGCGAGTCATAATGTCCGTACTCCATGAGCTGGATGGCGCCTCCAGGTTTGAGGACTCTAAACAACTCGGAAAGCGTTGTTCTCCAGAGAGAGACGGTGAACGCAGCCAGCAGCAAGCGTTGACTGATGAAGTCAAAAGAGTTCGACCACTCAGCTGGCAAGCTCGTCGAGGACATCTCATAGAGTTTGACATTGCCAGGGTGCTCTTTCGGAAACATAGCCGACGAGATGTCTACTCCTATGAGCTCTGTGGTCTTAGGTACCTCTTTCGATAGAGCGAGGACCCAGGAGCCTGATTAGATGAGATCAGACTTATGTTTTCTTCCAACGAACATAAGGTTAATTACCTGCACCGGTTCCGCAGTCCAGGACACGACACCCTGGTCTGAGCTGAACATTCTCGTCGATGATGAGATGCCCGCAGAGCACTTGCGTCAAGTACACATGCTGAGCGTCAAGCCTATAACGAAGTCTCAGACTTGATCACAAAAAAGCGCAAAACTAAAGTACCTTTCTTGTTCTACTTCATTCCTCGGTAGGGCGTATCTATCGCGTATGGCGGTTTGAACCTGAGGTGGAGAGAGGACCATCGGTGTCTAGCAGGCGGTTTACTTTGATGACTTTAGTGTATCAGAGCTAGAAGTGCATATATATACATATAGAAAGGATCTAGAGCTGTACATTTCCCGCGATAGTCGCAGTGGAGCTGGTAGTCCTGATTGTTCATCGATTCATAATAGAATGGTCTGGAAAAAAAATGCAGCATACGACCTGAGATACGGATGTGTGAATGGAAAAGTCTTCACGAACTTTTTGAGAGGCCTATCCTTTTGCAGCATTGTAACACAGCCTCCATTATAACAACTGATAAGGATTCTGCGACTCTAGGTCATAGGGCTTGACTCGGAATGGATTTGGCCTTTGTCGTTGCTATTCTTGCCTTTTAACGATGGAGAGGGCAAACAGATCCTTATAATGTAAAAGGAAAAGGAGCAAGATGAAAACCTTTGTGTCGTTGAGCCAAGAAACTCCGATCGCGTAAATACATGTAAACAACGCGCAATCAGTTGGTTCGCACGCTTGCTCACAGCCCCACCGGGTGCTCTGAGACAGTACTAGTGAGGGATCCGAGTCCCGTCGTATCCGACACTGCTCCGCTGATACGTAGGATAAGGGCCTCACTTCTCTACTGACAATCATGCACTGAAAGCTCTAATCCGCCGAGCTCGAGCTGACGCGCATGCAATTTGGAGTATGTCGATGCAGTGTGCTCCTTATTTCACTCCCCCCCTCTTCCTTCGTATTTTGCTCCTGTCGCTGGTTTCTTGGGTAGCCTACAAGCCTCAGTGAAAAGGGTTGCTCATTTGCGAGGGGTTGCTGCTTATCTGCGATGCAGATTTCAGTGTGCTCTAACGGCGACGTCAATATAAACTATCATTTTGCTTTTCCTATCTTCTATCCCAACCCCCCCCCCCCCCCCCCCCCCCCCCCTCGGGTTTAGTTTCTCCATATCCACTAACGAGATGGGGGATACGTCTGCTAATCTGCAATGCAGATCTCAGTGTGCCCTAACGGCGACGTCAATATAAACTATCATGTGCTTTCCTATCTTATCCCCCTCCCCCGCTTGTTTAGTTTCTCCATTCCACTAGCTAGATGGGGGATACGTCTAAAACTGAAGCTAGCTACAATTGAACCCAGCAAGAGGATGTTTTCTAGACCGACTCGAATATAGTGCTGATTTTCAATAGGTCCACATTGCCTCCGCTAAACACGAGGCCTACATTCAGCTCGCGCAAGTCCTTCTTGCCTCTCTTTTGGGCTACTGCTCGCAGGTTGCTCTTGAACTCCTGAGAGAATAGCGCGACCGCTAGCGTGACTGCGGAGCTGGGTTCGATGACAAGTTTCATGCGCTCGTATACCAGTTTCATAGCGCGGCTAGTGTAGACAGCCGCATATGATCAGCTAGAGCGAAGGTCATATGAAGTCAAAGGGCTGTCTCACATGATCTGCTCTTCAGTTACTGTGTAGATCGCGTCGACATGTTTCAGGATTAGCTGGAAGGTGATTTGTCCCAAGGAGGTACGCAGACCATCAGCGATAGTGTTCGTATTCACGGCTGGGACGAACACCTTCGAGTTGAACGATTGATATGCATCGTCTGCTGCTGCAGGTTCTGCACCGATAACGCAAATGTCCGAGTCAAGTCCCTTCGCTGCGACTGCGCACCCAGAGAGCATGCCACCGCCGCCGACAGGAGTGATCAGTACGTCTAGTGGACGTCCCAGCTCATTTGCCTGCTCGAGCAGTTCAATGGCTAGCGTTCCTTGCCCTGCAATGATGCGGACGTCATCGTACGGAGGAATAAGCTCGACAGTCCGACCAGCACCTCGGAGTTCATCGATGATGGCTTTAGTGCAATCCTCGCGTGCCTGAAGAGTCGGAATGCATTCGGTTACGATAGCGCCATATCCTCTGACTGCGTCCTTTTTGACTGAGGCAGAGTTGGAGGGCATGACGACCTGGCAGGAGACACCGAGCAAGCGCGAGGCGTACGCAAGTGCTTGTGCATGATTACCCGAAGAATGGGTAATGACAGTCAGATCAGATGTTCCTTCTCCTGATTCTTTCAAGGACTGCATGAGAGTGATTACAGCATTGGTGGCCCCTCTAATTTTGAAAGCTACGGCGAGAGATCAAAGTAAGGAAGCGCGTCATTACAGGCAAAGCACGTTACGTACCGCCGACTTTCTGAAGATTCTCACACTTCATGAGGAGCCTAAGCTGTACATCGTCAGCTGAAGCCATTTCATCGAGAGTAAGACAAGTGGCAACTGGAGTGCGATGAACATAAGGCCTTTTAATTCATGACGATACGTTGGATCGATATATGTCAAAAGCGCTCGCCTAATTCTTTCGGCTGCTGCCTGCACGTCAATTGAGACGACTTCCTGAACCATTGTTCCTCAATGATTGATGTACAAATAGCGACTTCCAAACTTCCACGCAGTCGTGCTAAATAGTCGTCTACAGGGCATAACTCGGTCGAGTGGCATGGAAGATAAGAAACGCGTCAACAACAGACAACAACGCGTGCGACTACTGATTATTCCCACGTTAATATTCTTGCAATTTTAGTTCTACTCATGGAATTAGAAAGACAAACATAATCGAATGGCTAGCTAACACTTACGTGCGGTAAAAAACTTCTACATGTTACATGCTTCCGAGTTTTAAACATAGAACAGTCTGCTTTCTCGCCCACTCACCTACAGGCGATTCCCTCTCACCACATAATGCCCTCCAAAGCAGAAGACGACTGGACAACTGATCCCAAACGGGTCCTTGCACACCATGCTTTAGTGACACACTCCACAAGCTTTCGACGACCTTCCCCCAGGTTTCTGCATTATTCTCAAAGGCGATCTGATGAAGTCCGAAACTGCGAAAAGGCGGGAGATCGTCTTGAGTACTTTTCGTGTGATATCCGAGTGCCGTATGCAGCGACCCATTTCCCGAGCTCTCGAATGCTCTCAGACGCACCAGAGCCGATTCTAGCGCACGAGAGATATTGGGCGAGCTGCGAAGTCGTTCACTGGTCAGCCTCGATATAGCGCGGGCAACTAGGCGGAGCAAAGTGATGTCTGTAACAAGCGAGTCACGGCATGAACAATATTGAACGAAAAGGCCATGACTGGAGACAAACCTGCATCATTTATCAGGCTGATTAAACATCTGAGTAAACCGGCTTGCCACTCTCCCGCTGTAGTCTGCTCGATCCATTCAGAATCGGCAACCACAAGAATATTCTCAATAATTTTCGCCCAAGCAATGCTCTCGTCGCTTTTTATCGTCAGCAGCTGTATTTCCACCCACTGCACCAAAGAAGATCTTAGAATGAGAGAAGTCGTTGCCTGTGCTTGACAAGTCAGGTTGGCCATGACCTTGATAAATTGCCCGCGTGAACACAACGATCTCATGACACAGAGACAAGCAAATCACACCTCTAGTATCAAATGGCGCAATGATTTGTCGCCATATGAGCCCTGGAACAAACTCGCAAGCAGGTCCCACGTGTGTCGACGTTTCAGTAGGCGCCAGTCCTCGCTGCTCAACATACCGTCCGCGAGGAAGCGCACCATCCAACCTCGTTCTTTTTTCCAATCGTCCCCGCTGCTATACAACAATCCATACAGCATCGGGACATCATGGATGTCCAACTCGGGTCGCTGCAGCAGGAAGCGCGCAGTGAGCGGATAAATGAAGTTCGCTGGATAGAAAATGCCTCGAAGCGCGTGCGCGAGGAATAGTGTCGTATAAGATGGAAGTCGTGGGATGTCCTTGTCGCTTTGATCCGAAGGCTTTTGGAGCTGATCGCGAAGGAGATCTAGCAGGTGGATAATATGCTCTTTCTCTTGCATGTCCGCCGTCTACACAAATTGTCAGATCCAATAACGTCCTTGATAACGAAGAGATACCAACCTGCATCAACTTATAAAGCGATCCTAGTTGTAACAAAGCGATCTTGCGAACAACGGGATCTGCCGAAGACAAACATCGTATCACAAGGGACACGACATTCGTTCGATATAGTGATACCCATGTAACAGCGGATCGAGGAGGACATTCAACCAATGTCTGGGCAAAAAGCAACAACAGAAAAACGGGGTCGTAAACCAGCTCGTCTTCTACACGGGAAGTAGATGTCTCGTGCTCGGTATGCACAGCTACACTTCGCCTATCAGGGAAAGACAAACACGTTCGAAGAACACGGGAAGCGTCCAGATTTGAGATTGCATCCAAACTTGTCCACTGATCGGTGGTTTTTCCTTGCGACCACTGTGCAAAGATAGAAGCGGCGGATGTCTTGCGTTGCTCTTCAAACAAATGGAAGATGGCAAAAAGTTGGCGGTCCGCGAGGGACAATGATCCCGAATATAGTTGTACTAGAGGTCGGATATGGGAAGGCTGGCAGGTATTAGCGGGATGCGTATGGAACACCGTGAACAGTAATTTTGACACCGCTTCCTTTTCTTGACCTGTAGGATTAGATGCTACTAATCTGCCGAAATTTACGTGTTGCAGAACGCTCTGGAGATGACGGTTGACGTTGACAGGCTGCACGACCATTGAGTCACGAGTTCTCAAGAAGTAGAGGATCGTACCTTCAGAGTGACATTTGCGAAGAGAGCCTCAGCCAAACGCATAGACTGCGGATGGCATAGGTGATGATGTATAGCAGCTGCAATGACTGGCTCGGCGAAATGGGGAGCAATACTTTTGCCAAGACGCACCACATTAGCTGATTTCTCGGTCAGTCAATACATGCTTGCGAATTATAAAAATTCACTGACCGATGTCGACAAGGGAGGATGCATTGATTTCAGATGAATCTAGAATTCCAGACAGATGTCGTACCGCCCACTGTAGCGCATGGCTGACGATCGCTTCTACGAAAGGACTCACGTCCTCCGAAGGGACATTGATGAGATGGACCAAGCGAAGGGACTCAGGATACAGTGCATCAACAGACAATGCCGATATCCTCTTCACCAAGCTTTTTATGAAGCCCTTCCTCTGCGACAGACAGTTTTCCAACATCATTGCAAGGCATGCAGCATGTATCTGTGCATCACGCTCCTCCATAGCACCACTGCAAAACTCTTTGGTTAAGGCGCTAAACAGCGTCTTCACAAAAGGATCATCAGCTACAGCGTCCGGCTCTTCATCAGAGCTCGAGTCAAAGAAAGCATGAACAGCAGGGACGAGACGCCCGAGGACCGGCTTTTCTGACAGTTCACCAGAACTTATCCATGACCAAAAAGAACGACGAGCATCTGGAGAGCGATAAATGAAAGACGCAACGGCGTAAGAAACATCGATACTCCAATCGATCCCGCAAAGCAATGCGTTCACTGAAGCATTCCGTGGCAAGGGCGACAGGCGAACCGCCCAATGCATATCCGCTGTGCTAACCAAGCTTTTCAGCGAGATCCCCTCGGTCGAAATCCGAAGGCCATCGCATCCAACCGGGATGGTAGCGCTGACAGAGCGAGAGATGATCTC
This sequence comes from Porodaedalea pini, assembly GCA_002794775.1. Lineage (NCBI taxonomy): Eukaryota > Fungi > Basidiomycota > Agaricomycetes > Hymenochaetales > Hymenochaetaceae > Porodaedalea > Porodaedalea pini. The sequence continues at coordinate 294,250 of NBAY01000041.1, read as the reverse complement.
TTCAAGCGCCTTGACCCTTGGCAGAAATCTCTGTAAGAAAAGAAATGCTGGCAGATGGTGGTTCATCCATTTCACCAGAAGATTCTCCTCATGGTGGACAAGGGAAGAAAACAAAGCCTCAACGAACCGCAGGAGCTCGTCGTTTGCCATGGCGTGGTCGGTACCTTCCCGAGACATAAATATCTGTAGGAGCTGCTCCGTGAGCGCAAGTAGATCGCTAAAGGGCATGAACTTTATCCAGACGAGCGAACGAGACAGCTATAGACAGCTGATCAGCAAAGACAGCCATTTTTAAGTTATTTATTAGACATACATCCTGCCACGAGTCTCTCTCTAAACCACGACCAATGGTTGTAACCCAATGCTTGCAGATCGGAGATGCAAGCAAACGGTCTGGTGCTGATGTTGCATCCAGCATGAGGTCTAATAGCTGGCCCAATGCTGTGAACAGATTTTTGAGTTACTATATAAAATTTTATCACGTTTACAACCAAAACACACCTAATCTCACAGAGTCAGACAAATCATCAGCACATGAGAGCAACATCATGTGCTGCCTCTCCGCCAGAATAAAATTCTTAAGCGCATAAAAATCGGGTGAGGAGAGTCCGTTTTTGGCACTCTCGACTAAAAGAGCTAGTGCCTGCAAGACGCAACCAGCGTTGGCAAAGCCGTCTTGGCCATCAAGTCGATGGATCAGAAGTCCAGTGAAACACTTGTAATCGTATAGCGTCCTGCAACTCTTTTTCAGTGCTAGAAGTACAATGGAGGTCCAACGTGGTGCTGCTAGCAGTTTTGTATTGGTGTGGAGGAAAATCCAGTCTACAGGGACCCTATTAAATGTCGTGAGTATATTTCGTCAGATTTTCAAGAACAATATCCCCACCAGCTCACAAGGTCCTCATCTGATGATGACCACAACAAGTTGGATCCGGGACTCAAGTGAAGATACAAGCTCAATAAGGCCGGAGCATGAAGCCGCTTGATCACACGGACGATGCGGTTGACAATATCCGGAGACAAAGGCTGGTCAACCAAGCGCACCCAGTCTACTAGCTCGTAAGCTTGGGACTCTGCCGACTCTCCGTCCACTGCCCGACAACCATGAAGATCACTACGTGATAAATACGTAGAAAGGATAAGGAACACACCATCCTGGAGTTTCTCTACCTGCACGACGAAGTCGATCACAGCATCCGACGGAGTCGTCTCTATCCCGTCAGCCTCGATTCCTGACACCGAGGAACACCGTGCAATGCAGGCATTCAAGATCTCACACTCTCTTCGAAGAGCTGCGGCGATAATGGGGAACATTGTAAAGACATCATCACCCACAATAGCCGTCGCCAGATTCCCAGCAAGGATACGAATTACCTCCACGTCTGGCTGTTTACCAAGTAACCCAACGATAACCTTCCTTATATATGTCGTCAGTGCAAGCGCATCCGACGGCTCAAGAGATCCGCCTCGCATCTTTGCATTCAGCTGCTCAAGAATGGTAATCAGAATAGGACTGACGCTCATTGAGCGCACTACATCGCCCGAAGACGCAGCAACAGCATCCATCTCTTCGATATAGCGGTGAGGAGTCTTCGCACAGCGCTGCATACACGTATCCAAGAATGACGCCACACATTCGCGCTCATCTGTGAGTGGGGCACCATCGGGAGTCTCTTCGCCGGTAGATCGAACGACCATTGGAAGGGCATTGAGCCAGATATGCAGCTCCTCTGGGTCATGCTGGAATAAAAGACTGTCTTTTAGCGCCTGAGTGAGGAGTGCCGAAACTGCGGTACGAATGGACACTTGTTTTGTTTTGAAGTAAACATTGAGCAAGATATTTATGCTTGATGGTGCCGAAGGGACTGTAAAGAGATAAGTAACTTTAAAAAAACACATTTAAAAAAAAGAAATTTACCTGCTTTTGCATGCCAGACGAACTGGTCGCTTTCAGTCAGCATGCGTAAGACATGGAGTTGCTGCAGCCGGTTCAGTCCCTCGATATCCGCAGAGACCTGCACACCAATATTCTCGATATCGAGGAGGCTCCGAAGCGATTTCGCAAGATCATATCTCGCTTCTGCTACTAATGACGGAACACAACGATGATACAACCACAATAGCCTCTGTGAGAGCTCTGCGAGCATGGCAGACCTGACCGTAGGCGCCGTTGTCACCCGTTGAGCGTTGGAGAATGCAATCACCACATTAATGTCGGGCACGCGCTTGCGAACCTCGCGCTCAATCTCACTTCGCCGCCGAGCCCACTGCCCCTCAGCCTCATCTTCTTCAAGGGCGCGCTCCACTGTGCGAAATGCTTCCCGCACAGCCTCACACTTGCGAAGACATTGCGCAAGTGTGAGTCCCGCAGTATGCTGCACAAGCGCGGAGGCCGACTGAAGCGCCTTAGATAGATGCAATTTGAGACTAGTTGATGGAAGTATGTTCTCGATGACGGCCGAAAGTGGAGGCGGGGAAGGTTGATAAACGCACTGCGCGGGTGCAGACGAAGAGCCCGCTGTGCCGACTGGGAGATAGAAGCTATCGATGGGAACAGGCAGGGAAACGATGGCGCCTAGGAACGCAATATTTGCAAGCCATTTGGAAGAAAGGCGAGGCTCTAGCGTCAGGCCTGCGGATTGGAGGTATCCCGCAACGAGCTCCGGACATGCGCGCAAGATCTTCAGGGCCAGTTCCTGTTGACGCGCATCGTCATTGACCTTTAGCATTTTCAAGACGTTCGCGAGGATCTTGTTGTGTATTTTGCCTCCTCTCTGAGTTATTTCACCTTCGCTTTCTTGCCGAGGGTACCAGCCATTATCAGCAAAGCAAATACCTACTCCTCTATGCGTGCAAATTGCAAGAAGGAAGTGGTGTACCACGTCTGCAGGGACATTCTCAGGGTCCGGGCCTTCTTGCGCAGAGCGCTCATATAGTTTTACGAGCTAAGCTTATCGTTAAAAGGAGTGACTTGTAGCATATAAGTCAATTACTCACATGTTGAATAGTAGTCTCTCCAAAGAATCCGACTTTCAATGTCCTCTTTATTTTTTGGTCCTGCCAGAGGTTTGTCCAGATAATCTCGAGCGCATAGCAGGCCACAGAATGCGGATCGCCGCTGAGACCCTTGAAGATTGATAGAAATATGTCACGGTGCTGCTCCAGAAACATAGTCTTTACGTGAGACGACGAAGATACGAAGGATAGGATAAATTGCAGGCAAAGAGTGCGTATATCGGGCCTGGCAGGGATGTCATAGTTGACATCCTTTCCCTTCCGACGCATGTAAAGGAGCTTGTGGAAGACCTGCGGGACGTCGGTAAGCTTTTTCATTTATGAATTCCAGAACATACTTTTATGTCCCATGAAAAAGCCTCCAGCAGACCCTTTCGCTCCTTCCCTCCTGCAAAGCTTGACAAAGCATTCAACAGCTTCAACGCTGCAAGGCATATCTCCGAGTGCGCACTGGACAGATATGAATCGACCTTTCGAAGCCACTGAGATGTGAGTAATTTTTTGATGATTGGTTGTCCCAAGGGTTGATAAATGAAATGCTGCGATGTGAGCGTCAAAAGGGATGCTAGTATGGACAAACAAATTGCCGCCACCGCTGGCTTCAATGTCGTATGTCAGAATCTTCCAATGAGCATTAGTCAAAAAATTTCCATGTACCTGAGGGCCTCTCTCAAGCACAGCAAAAACATCATAAGCTCCCGTCGAGAGTTCTAACCAGTCCTTCACCAAAAGAAGCCGCGCATCTTGCGCAGACACCACACCTTCGCTTTCTTCCAAGGAGACTTGATTTCGTAAGGCCTTGAGAGCTACAGCAAGTTGTCAGCGACGTAAATGGCGTTTGTGAAGCCAATGCTCACCGTCAACCGCTAATCCCTGGTTGTTCGAACGGAATAAGTTCTGAATATCCCGACCGGTCGCAAAAGATCGCACGCTTGACAGAGTTACTGCCGCTTCGCTTGTTCTCGCGCGTTTCGTACTGTCATGCACGACCATTCCGAGTTCGAGAGTAAGGACCCGAGTTGCAGTAAAGCATCAATTTTTGGCGAGATCAGGACGGTTACTTGACCAATCAATGAAACGAAGGAAGTTGAGCAGAATAAATGTTATCAGCGCCCGTCCCAGGATAGTAGTATTGGCGGCTTGGAGAAGCGGGCAAGTACAGTAAACGCGGCGCATAGGAAAGATTTTGGGATCGCGTGCGTCACGTGACCCTAGCGCGTACGTTTGGCTCGCGCGAGTTGACCATGAAGACCTTCTCAACCTAACACTGTAACGGTTAATTACACTGTGAGCTTGCTTCTTATCACTTATGAACGTACTTTGCACTGATGGTCTATTTTTTCTCAAGTTCGACACGTCCGAGCGTTGTGCATTTAGGCTCTAGAGCCCTCGGGGAACTTGCATTGGCATAGCTTCAGTTGAGCACTGCCGCAACAGCCCACTCGATAAAGCTCTCTCGTTATACAAAGTTTCAAAACAGCAATGCAAGAGCGGGAAGGTGTGTCCTTTTCCAAGACCTTGCTGAATATTTAATCAAATATCATCGTCGAAGCGGAGGAACGGGCTGTTCGCCGTGGGTTCATTTCGAACAAGAATCCTGATGACCCCCCTGCACGATTCTCGGACCCACGACACTGGAATTGGCTTCCTTACCCTCATACGACATCCGGCCAACCAGGGCGCTTCAACCTGCAGCGCCAATCCAATGTCGTGGTCTTCGCGTTCATGGGCCGACACATCTTCCGGCGGCTGTACGAGTGCGCCGCCGAGTTCGAGAAGGATCCCTTCCGTGCGTACGCCAAGGTCTGTGTGCATGGCTGTGCGGGCACGGGGAAGTCTCACGTACTTGCCGCGCTCGCGTTGCTGCTTACGCACGAGGGCAAGCGCGTCATCTACGTTCCGGACTGTGTGCTTCTCCTGGAGAGCTTCTTCATTGAGATGCGGGCCTCGCTACAGTTTACGTTCCCTGAGTATGCGAGCACGATGAATGCGTGGACCGGCGTGGAGCAGGTGCTTGACTTCTGCCGGGCGTGGCGTAAGAGCGGATCGATCTTCTTCGTCCTGGATCAGCGCGAGGCGCTCGATGCTGTGCCGAACGATCCGGACAGAGAGAGGAAGAACCAGGTGCGCGGGTGGCTCGATGAGCTGCTCAGCCGTAACTTCCTCGCCTTCAGTGCGTCAGCCGACTCCAAAGCGTATCGCCCAAGACCCGGAAAGCGGACGAATATCAAGGACTTCGCTATGCAAAGTGGATTCGACGAGGTTTGTTCTAATTGTCCACTATCATCTTCAATCTTCTTCAAAGCTAACTTCGAAGCAGGAAGAGATGAGTTGGTGGTGGAAGCACAACGTCAAGACCCTTCCCTCCATCCGACCCGATGAACGGAAGTTCATCGAAGAGCTCACCGGATGCACCCCTCTCCTCCTCCGGCCTTTGCTCAGATCGAAGGAACGCCAGTTCATCGACTGTAAGGACCAATTTCTCGCCTCTGAAGAGCTCGTTCATGTCCGTACCTCTGTCCTCTCTTTCCTGGCGAAGAAGCAGGAGACCTGGCTATCTACTGCTGAGAAATCGTAAGTGTTACTCTCGTTCTCACTCGTGTACAAACTGACTGATAATACTATCAAGCTTCTATAAACACATGGACGCGTGCGTGCGCGAAGTTTTTCTCTCCGCGCCAGACGACGACATATACGATACGCGTTATTTCTATTTCACCATGGTGAATGGCGCGTGGCAGGGTCATTGCCAGTGCGGGATCGTCCGCGATGTCATGGAACAGAAGATAGCCGACTACAAAGAGTTTAGCAAGAACCTAAAGCGATAGAGGAATGACTGGCTGGCTGACAACTGTTTGAGTTTCCCGATATTTTCCCTCGACATTTATTCTCGTTGTACCGCTTACTATGCTGTTGTACGCATACCCTGATGTACGCAGTCCACAACCTGTTCTGAAACGGTCTGTACTGTACAACTGCACTATATTTTTATACTTTACAATTTAAACGGCATCGTACAGCCTGCTTCCAACCACCTAGCTCTTTCCATATGCCTCCCAGCCAATTTCCTTGAGCTTGGCAACTTTGGTGTGCACCTCTTCCTCCTGTTTTTTCATGAAGGCATCCATAGCCTCAAGGAGAGACGGGATACTTGCACTAAGTATCCGGACCGCGAGTAGAGCAGCGTTCGTGCTGTTGTTAATTGCGACAGTCGCAACTGGTATGCCCCTCGGCATCTGCACGATACTATGCAGCGAATCGACGCCATCAAGCGTGCTTCCCTTCACAGGGACGCCAATAACCGGCAGTGGTGTCATCGCAGCAACCATACCAGGGAGATGCGCCGCACCGCCTGCTCCCGCTATGATAACGCGCAAACCCCGCGCCACTGCACCGCCTGCGTACTGCGCCATACGCGTTGGTGTACGGTGTGCGGAGACAATTGTAAGCTCATACGGCACGCGGAACGAGTCGAGCACGCGTGCGGCGGCGATCATTACAGGCAAGTCGCTGTCTGAGCCCATAATAATGCCCACGAGTGGCTGCGAGGATGAACGCCCTGACCCAGCTTCCGGAAGCAAGGGCGCATACAGTTCCACAGATTCCGCCGTCGCGTCCGGAAGCGCCTGCAGGAGTGGTCGAAGATGCGCGCGCACTGCAACATCCGAGTCTCCGACAAGCGTGATGTGCCCCATTTTTCGGCCCTTACGGCACTCGCGCTTACCATAGAGATGTACGGCTGCACCAGGAATCTCAAGAGCAGTGCGCGCGACGCGTGTGACTTCGTCCATAGACTCCGAATAGCCGAGAAGATTGAGCATGGCTGCACTCCGTACTTTGAGCGCCGTCGATCCAAGAGGAAGGGAAAGGATTGCGCGCAGATGATTCTCGTACTGAGAGGTACAGCACGCTTCTATGGTATAATGACCGGAGTTGTGAGGGCGAGGAGCAATCTCGTTAATGAGGAGCGTGTCTAAGGATTCAAGGAGTAAGCATAAAGGGCTTGGTGACCAGACTTCAAGCGTACCGTTCTCTAGCAAGAACATTTCAACGCCAAAGACCCCAGCCCCCGCGAAGGTCCTTACCGTCTCCTCTGCCAGTTTGCGAGCTCGAGGTGCAACATCCGGATTCGAGTGGTGGAAAGGCGCGAAAACAACGTGGCAGATATTGTCCTTGTGCACTGTCTCAACAACAGGGTACGAGCGAATGTCGCCCGAAGTTGTTCGCACAACCATCACCGCAACTTCTTTTGCCAAAGCTACCATGCGTTCGGCGTATAATGGTCTCCCTCCAAGAGCGGTGATGGCTTCTTCCGTTTTCGTCAGATCCTTTAAAACATAGTTGCCTCGCCCGTCGTATGCCATCGTCCGACTTTTCAGCATCATTGGCAGTCCCAGACGTACAGCAGCGCTCTCTATTGACTCTGCAGTTGACTCCACACGCATATAGTCTGCGACTGGCAGTTTGCGATCAAAGATGTGGTGTTTCTGCATGAGCTTGTCCTGGATTATACGGATGGTCGCGGGGCTTGGATGCACCTCGATCTTTGAAGACTTGTCGATCTCTTCAAGCACGGCGACGTCAACGTGTTCAATTTCGACGGTAAGAACGTCAACCTTCGCTGCGAGTTCCCTGATCTTCTCCGGATCCGAGAAAGAGCCATCGACGTGACCGAGATTCGTGGGCGACGAGACGATCTGCTTGGCGGGTGCATGGTTGCCGACATCGAGAATTGCGACGTCTATATTCAGCAATGATGCGGATGCAGCTAGCATGCGACCGAGCTGACCACCACCTCGACATGTATGTCAGGTAAATTCGAGAATGTGCAGCTCAAAACCTGCAACGAGTATCTCAGTTCACTGCATTTGATTAGTTTTTGATGTATTTAGACGCACTCTTACCTAGTATCCCTACTCTTCGTCTCTCCATAACGTAGGATGGCGTAAAGAGTACGGCCTAAGACTCGATCTGCACAAAATTTCGGCTTCAAGTAGGCGTGAGAATTCGCTTCTGCTTACAGATAACGTACGCGTGCTACCCTTCGTAGTCTCTTCATGGCAGCACGCTGGGGCATTGCTGGCATACTCAATAATACCCTCTCCTCGCTCTTTTCCCTTGGAACTTGCTAGAGTATGCCTCTCTCTTTGATCTTCGGAAACAGGTGCATGCAAATAAACGAAGATTCCGAGTCGGAAAAAAGCCATATAGATCAGGGCCACGGAATCCTTGCCAATCGAAATAATGGAATCTTTGTTATAATTCTGTGAAATCAAAACCTGAAGTCCGGAAATAGCTAAAGCCTATATCGTATGCTGCATTTGGTCAGACAGTTCTACGAATCGATAGACAAGCAACTGATGGCATTCAATTACTGACTCCACTGCAGCCACCGCGGGAACTGTACAGGCATTCATCCCATACTCCGTACACGAATAGCTCCAATCTATCAAAATCTTCGAAGTGACTTTCCTACTAAACATCGAAAACCGACTCTGCATCCCAGGATTCAACAGCTATACGTGAGACATACGTCCTCCCGAGGAACGAAGTAGAGAGAGAAAAGTGCTTGGCCTCGCACTTCTTCACAATTAAGTCTGACGCTTCGTTAGAGGCTCGAAGGTCAGCATGTGTGCTTGACGGGAGTGCTTCGTGGATGCCTTGTCATTGACAAGGATGCTCAGCTCAGACCAAGAATTCATGTCCTAAGCTCTGGAGCAGGCGCAGGTAACTCCCTTCTTCCTATGTCTGAATAACAAATATCGGAATAAGCATAGACGACAAAATTATTCATGCTCCTGGATCCTTGCTTTACCAAACGTGGTTCCCGAGACTGTAGAGCTCACAGGAGTAGACATCTCGTCAGCTATGTTTCTGAAAGAGAACCCAACTCTTAAAAGATGTCCTCAACGAGCCTGCCAGCCGAGTGGGCAAAGTCTTTCGACTTCATCAATCAGTGCCTGCTCCTCGCTGCACAGTTTCTCTCTGGAGAACAATGCTTTCCGAGCTGTTCCGCATTCTTAAGCGTGGAAACGCCATCTAGCTCATGGAGGGCGGACAATTTAACTCATTTACGAGCCAAACTCACTCCCGGAGACAACGAAAGTGGTGACATAACCACCGCTATCATGAGGAAACGTGACCTGCTCATCTTTGAGTGCGGACGCCAGCCTCTTGTATTGTTAGAGGAAATTGCGTTCTCTGACGCACACGAAATAAAAACAAGTGCCGGTTGGAAGGCAATGGGTGAAGTAGGGTTAGAGGGTGCGAACATTTCGTAACCGCCATCCACGGGGTCGTCGAAGATACCCTCGTATCAGAAGGTGGTCTTAAAGTCTTAGAGCATGTGAGTCGTAAGCCGAAGCTGAGGCAGTGGTTGAACATGCGAAGGAAGAGTGGGATGTGAAGTCTGGGGTAGTTGTTAATTTTCACATGGTTATAGCGAAGAAAGCTTCGTAAAGATACTTTACAGTGCAAGGATAGTAATGAATATTTAAGGATTGTACATTGTGTGGCAGACCATTAGGGTAGGTAAAGAGGTCGGGTAGTCCCTCTAAGCCTTCAAGTCGGTGATGGATACAGTATAGAGGGTAGCGATGAAGGCCTTATCCTCCGGATACAGCCGCGCTCGTCACGGCTGAGAGCCTCTCGCAATACATCAAAGGAAGTCTAGGACTTAGAATAATAGAAAGAGAAAGGCGAGTCCATAAGTACTTAGTCAGATGATTCAGAAGGATTTTACCTAAAGGCCACTCGACATGACGCCCTCGGTTCTGTGTTGCGAATCGGAAGAATACAAACCTATCATCTCAATCGAGTTATCCGAGTCTGGGACGCTGTGGCTGCCAGGACCAGACGCGTCGAGGACCCGGCTAGCAAATCTTATGCTAGTGAGTCGAGAAGGTGTTTCAAGATGTTCGCTTTTCTCGATCCCTAGTGCAGCAGCGGCTCCACGCATATTAAGTATCATGCGAGCGGATATAATGGAATGAAACACGTGCTGCATCCTGACAAGTAAATATCCTTTATCAAACAATCGGCAAAGAACAAAACAGTAGATGAGACTGACTCAAGAAGCAGATACGCGAAGTCGCCCTGCGTTAAATGGCATGAAGGAAAAAACACATCTCCATTGATGAGTTTCCATGAGGAATGCACCTGAAAATAAAACAATCTCACGTCTGCAACAGAGAAAAGGTTGAGGGTGAAGTTGGCTGATGAGAAAGCTACAGAATGAAATCGTAAAACGCTAGTACTTCGCTTCTCAGAATTATAATTATATGCTTACCGAAAAGGCATACGAAGTACCACAACCCTATTGAAAGTTAGATGGGAGTCATTCGAAGTTGTAAGCTCTGCTACTAACCATCACGATAAAATATGTCCAGCAGTGGACTTCGATGTATTTGATGTCGCCCTGGAAAGTGGCATTCAGTCGCGCTTGTTCGTTTCGGAGTTCTGCTTGAGTAGTCATACACTGAGTTACACCCTTCCACACAGTCAAGAGCACTATGGCTGTAAGGGGCCAGTATTGGCGTACCGACTTTGCTGAGAGTTTATAAGTCGGTAGTACTCACCACAGTCAAATGCCATCAGCATAGTAAAAATGATAAATACATGACCTCTGGTAACTTTGGTTTGTGTCACGCACGGCACGATTGTGGGAACGATCGTTGGCCACCCTTTATCAGAGAAAATAATAGTAGGTCAGAGGACCGTTACAACAGATGAGCACAAAAGAACGCGTAGCTGACATCCCAGGGTGTCTATCGTTATTGAATAAAAAACGATGATAAAAATAAAGCAAGACTGACATAGATTTCAATGCGCATAAGAAATGGATTCAACAAAGTAGAATGGAAGGCTCACGAATAGCAGTAGTATCAACGTGATAAGCATGCAGCGTGATCTCCCCCACAATGCATAAGTCCGTATCGATAATATAACTGTTGTAATTTAGAGAAATCTAGACTGCCTGAAAGACTGACGAACCTTCAGCAATCACAACACCGGTTAATATTAAGTCTGAGAGGACAGTTAGTGTTTGACAGTAACTCCACAAGCTTGAACGCACATATAGAGGCATTGAAAAGATATTCGCAAGCCTATCCGCCTTTGTCAGAGATATCAATGGTAAAAAACCGACGCACGCACGATACTGTCTAGTCCAGGATGAAGTAGATCTAGTATCAGATTAACGTTCAGTGCACAGGCAACTTCAGAACTTCACTTGAATCTTAACTTACAGACAAGCATCAGTGAGGAGTCAACGATTGCAAAGTATCTTGTGGCGAAGAAAAGGAGTTTCCCTACGTTCCACTTTGAACGCCAAACAAATTCTACCTGAGATTAAAATATGGTTATGCAGTATCTCGTAAGGGTCATAAGAAAGTACCTCGTCGGAGAATGCTATCACGGAATCATAAATCTGAGGACAAGGCATTCACTCTATTTGAACACTCTGAACACATAGAGTCCTACCAGAAGTGCTGTACTAGCGACTGTCGCGTACTTTGGATACATTTTAGTAGTTTTTGACAGTGCTCGTTGGATGATGACTTACCTGAACCGCTCGATAGTGGTATGCAGAAGCTGAAACTTCATCTATAAGGCTTGACATCTGCGATGACTACGGGGGGATAGATAAAGGTGAAAGGAAGAAATAAGGAAGACCTGAAGAATCTATAGAAACCTGAGCTTAGATGAGCGCATCTTTGTTGCTGCGTATCTGACCCATAAAAGATAATCATCTTGTCCGCAACACAATCAGTGATCAACATGCCTGATACTCCGCAGTCCCAGTGTAGGAACGGAATGAATGACTCCTTTGCCCTTGGATGAGTAGTCTAGTGCGGTTGAATTACTACATTGCGAATTAGCAAAGGGAATTTACAGCTACTGAATACTTACAGAGGCTACAGACTGAGTTCATTCTCCGTTCTCCAATGATTAGGCGTTGTTGTGCGGAAGCAGAGTGGACTGAATGACAGCTGTCGACGACCACCAGCAACTACAAGTGATAAATTATAGGAATTTGACGGGTTTCGTTGATTTTACGTGCTGAGATCTATCTATCATGATGAGGGAGATGATGAGTATATATGAAGAGAACCTGATGATATATCGAAGGAGTTTTGTGAGACGTAAGATACATGTGTGTTGCGACGCGTTGTTGATACTTGTTGATACTTACGTATTATTTTATTATTGCGCACCGTGACGCGAGTAATTTGAATTTTAGCCCATTTTCCTCGACTCCTTTACGGAAAGCGCTGAGGTAAAGACTGCCTTACATACTCATCTCAAAAGCGTGCTCAATGATCATGATAAATATAATTATTATAGACGTTTATTCCACAGCACATTCCGTGCGTTGGATACAAACGATGAAAAATAAGTATTTATAAGAAAGGACAGAATAGGGAGATTGATTAAGACGGGCAGTCGTTGATGTTGAGATCCCCGTCAGGGCACGCTGGGATCTGTGTTGCAGCACCGCCAGCAGCGGACAGCGTCGGGAACGCCGAAGAGCAGGCCTGCTGGACATCGTCCTGGCTCGTGCCAGCAGGGAAACTAACCAGGGAAGAGTCTATTAGATCGTGCTTTTCAATAGATAGAACCAAGTGCTTACGTGGCAGCAGAGCTGACAGGTGCGACTGGGCTCGGGATGAGCTCAGAGCAGTCGACGAGGCTGTTGCGGTCAAAGCCGTTCACAGCGAGCTTCGCCATGGCAGTCTGGAAGTTCTGCATCATCAACTGTTGATTGGCTGGTTTAGGAGTAAGCATGAAGCCTAAAAGCTAGCCAATTGTCTACTGTCACTCACCAACCATGGACTGCCACTCGCAAGCCGTGCGGGGATCGCGAGACAGCACAAAGTCGGACTGGAGACGCATCTCGCCAGAGTCAGGAAGCGGTGAGTCGACTTCAGCACCGTCTGTGTTGTTGACTCCAAATGGAACGCCCGTTCCTTTCAGAAGAACCTCGAGGAAGATCTGTGGGTCGAACGTGAACGGCGTTGTGTCGAACGGAACGGCCTGGTGCCCAGTGACGAGAGTGTCCGAGCGTGCAATGCTGTGGCTGGCAAGCAGGTGAATTGTCTCTGCATCGCTGAAACCGCCGTCCTCCATGCGCGCAAGGATGCTATCCGCACTGTCCTGAGGCAAGGGAACTGTACCGTCCTGTGCTGCGAACGTCGCATTCGCGCGGCCAGCCAGAAACTCGAGCTGCGGCGCTCCTGGACAGTTTGTGATCCCAAGTGCACCGGCAAACTGGATGAGGTCACCCGCAGTGACGTTATGGCGCGTCAAGAATGGTGCGAGGGCGTTGACGGAGTCGTCGATACCCGCGTTGGCGGCGAACGCCAGCTCGGTGTCGGAGAAGATAATGATCGAGCCGTCGGCTCCTGCGCCTTTGAGCGCGCCGGAGTTGGAGAAGCCAATAGCGTCGTGGAAGGTGAGGCGGAGAGACTCGTGGACGTCCTCGCCACACTCTCCTTCGAATAGGTTGTTCTGCAGGTCATCTCGGAGGGCGAAGAACGCGCAGCACTGAGATCAAAGAAACCAATGTTAAAAATGCCCCAAGCACCATTAAAAAAATGAACGTACGGCCTCGTTGGTCGCAGTGTTCACACCATCGGGGCAGGCAACACGCTTATAGTTAGCAGCACCAACGGATGCGGCAAGGGCAACGGTGGCAACAGCGAGCTTGAACATCGTGACTGAGCAGGAAGCGGGAGAGGAGATGAGACAACAGACAAGACACTCAAAGGAGAGTGCAGAACATAGCAGTAAGTCCAGGGGCTTTTATAGATGTTCTGTCTGAATTGTGTGCTTCAAAGGTATCACAGACTCTGAGAGAAAAACATGCACGCTTGACAAACATATCGCGAGGGCTATGTCGCGAGGGTGCCGTTCCCATCGTTGAGACTGACAATGAGCGCCCCTTCAGCCAGTCAGAAACCGCATAGACCGTAAGACATAGCTTTCAGGACGCGCGTCCTGCTAGCAACGGGAACCGAGGGCACCAAGAGAGCGGAAGTGCGCGCAAGGTGAGACGGGGACATGTGCCATCGTGGGTTCGTTCGGACTCGCTATGAGTCAACCGTACACAGCAGGTAAAGAGAGGCGGCGGACAGCCAATCGAGCACAGGAGAAAGAGTAATACCGCAGGCAGCGCAGCGTGTTTCATGAGGGCGGGCGAGAACACCGACCCGGCACCAAGGTTTTGGAAGGCGCGTGAGTCGGGCGCGTAGCCCGTATGCTCTATGTTCTTGATCAGTAAAGGAAAGCTGTACTTAAACATAAGCGATGATGTAGATCAGATCATACCAGGAGCATATGGTGATCGACTGGCAACCATTGTCGAGATTTGCAACATGCACCAGGACGAACACACTTGCGAGAGGACAGGCTTGTGATAGACGATGCACTCATACATAACTCGACATTCCTTTCCGTTGTTTTTTGAGCCATATCAGTAAGTAACAGGTGTGTTCTAGTGGAGCGATCCTTGAGAGCTTCTTCGCTGCCGATATACAGACTCGTGAGAAAGCAGAAAGAGGGTCCTAGAAACGCCTAAATCAATGTTTATTTCGAGAACCGACCAATGTGGGAATTTGATGGGGAGAACGGTGTTTCAAGACAATCAGCCAAAGCGATGGTATTCGGCAACCGGTGTCTGACCTAAAGATCCACGGATAGGTCGTAAACTCAGTACGAATAGGAGAAACAAATATTACAATAGACACTCACAAGAAGACAATTGCGAAGTATCCGGAAGGTGAACAGACGCGGTGCGCGGAAAGGAGAAGATTGTTAGGGCTCCCATGCCGAGTCGCAACATTTGGCCTTCGATTCAAGTGAAAAGGCTGCAGAACCATAAAAACGGAACACAAGCAATACATGAGAACGGTAAATACGAAACATATGAGGTCGTCATGATCATGAGAGCTTTCTTGCTGAAAAAGACGATTGTGTGGCTCAGATTATACGTGAATGTATATGTACGTCGTAGATCAACCAATAAATAGGCATCTAAGCCATATGATGGTTAGTAAAATCATGTCATCTTATTGGAGCCCATCGAAGTTGACTTACAGATGGCCAGTTCATAGCTTTGAACGCGTGGGAGCCCGTACATCTTTCCTGTCAGAGAAGCCCTTCTCTTCAGTCAAAATGTTGACGAGCAGCTTCGCAAGCGCATTGGGCGCATGCTGTGGCACCTAAACACCATTGAATAATGAAGTGAGTCAATTCCTACCAATGCACGAACCAGATGCCCCGCATTTTCGACGCGCGAGATCGACGCAAAGCGACGAGGCGACGAGGGGTCGACAAGCGCATTGTGTACTTCTTGAGGTCTTCGCACACATGAAGTTTAGTCGGTTTGACGTCAATTGCCGTTGGTTTGATAGTACGTACATGTAGTCAATGTTAGCACCGAAGATGATATGCACCGGGAGCCGAGAGCAGGCTTCATTGAGGTGCAAAACAGGCTTGATTGGGCCGTCCGCATCTCTATACATAGCCTATGACAAAATCAGCACAATGTTTTTAGGGAAGCAGTATGTGTTCCACGTAAACAATTACTTACCGCCTCTTCATCACGAGTACAGCAGAGCGTTACGCCCTCATACGGCGTATCCGTGAATTTCGCTCCCGGATGCGTTCGCAATCCGTATTTCTGTCAATTTAGTTAAGCTCTGCAGCCCAGAAAAAAAGATGGGTCTCCTCGGTTCGAATGAACTACTTACAACAAACACGTCCAACGTACGCGGATCCCACATCCGCGTGCGGCCGCGCTCTTTCAATGCCTCAAGTGCACGCTGTCTGTTCGGCCAGACGTCACGCCTCTCGTATGCTGCTCGCACCAGGTCGAAGCGCAGAGGCTTCAGATACTCCGGACCTCCGGGGCTTAGCAATGGCTCAATTAATACGATCGACTGAAATGGGACGCGGGGCTTGAGATGCTGTAATGTCGCCCTGAAAGAAGTTTTCAAGTCATGAGGTCTCGCAGTCTGATAATGAGAATGGCTTACATGGCTACCCCTCCGAGAGAGTGGCCGATCCCTATTAATTTTCGATGCTTAAAGTCGATTTTTGCACCTTTCGAAGGGCCTGCCATGAGAAAGCGGTGGGCGGCTAACGCATATTTATTACAGGTGACTATGCGGTAAGATTTCAGATTTTCATTCATGCTTTGCTAGTCGACAAAGAGCTTACAATTATGAAGGTTTTCTGGGAGCTGCAGTGCGCCTTCATTCAATTCCGCAGATGCTCCATGATTAGGACACTCGATCGACCAAGCCTCATGTATCGGAGCGCGAGGCTGTGATGATATACATTCAATCAGCTCTTCGAGAGTCGGTTCCCAGATCTCCTTGTGGAAGCCGGTCGAGTGCAAGAAGATGAGCGTGAGCGCTTTCGGATCGTCCCCGTGCGCGTCAAACGCGTGCGAGGTGTATCGCTTTGCCGTGATATGAAAGGGATACGCATCATCAGGCCCAAGGAACACGGTCTTCGTTTGAAATTTTGAATCCGGAGCCATGGAGTCGTCGACAGGATCACAGACGATGAGGGTCGCAGGGCAACTTCGATGATGTGGTGCGTGCAACATGCACGCCTGAATTAAATAGTTCTAGCGCCTCGAGGACCCGAGAAGGCTGATCTGCATAAGCAATGGACCATAAACTGTAACGCCAATTAGATACAGGCTTTGGGCGCATTCTCGAAAGTGCGGAATGTGCGTCACCAATCAAACCTTGCTGTTCAAAGCTTGTTTGCAAAAGCCATCACAGTCAATTTGAACTTATAGAAGAGCCATCTGTTTACGATTCCACGATGCACAGACCACCATGAGAGTCAACAATGATAAGACGTCCCGGTCGCCAGAACTCAAGTTCGATACCTAATTTTCAATGGTTGCCTCTGTGTATTGCACGTGACTCGTAGTGTAACTCGGAGTCTTTCTGTTTGCGGAAGGCTTTATCTAATATCTTGTCCGAAGTACTCCACGCTTTCTTCATCCACAAATCGCATTGAAGAAGTATAAGTGTATCAGAACTAACAGCCTAAATGAAGAAAACAATGGTAATGAGAAGAATGGCTCCTTGAAAACAAGGGTAGTGGCTGGCATGCCAGTGGGCCACGGCCAGCATTGCCGAACTTATTGTCTTGTTGCCACTGTCTCTCTTTTGTTAGCGTTTGTGTGTCGTCTCCACGAACACTGCGCATGTCGCCTATAAAACATTGCAAGATGTGAAGAGGTGCGTACTTCACCCCTCCTCCGCCCTTCAAGTTGTTCACGGCTTTCCGTTCTTTCTACCCTTCTCATTCTTAGATTTCTGAGAGCCAGGTGCTCTCCTCTGCATTGAACAGAACGTTCAACGAGCTTGTCGCAATTTACGGCCATCATGATTTCAGCCCGCAATGCTCTTTTTGTATTTGTTTCCTCTAGAGTCCTGTCTTCAACTCTTGCTGCACCTGTCACGAATACTCTCCTTTCATCCTCCGACTTACTCGCGAACGGACAGGATGCTCAGAGTCTGAACGCACAGTTCGCTACTCTAAGCGCGAGTGACTCGTGTACAAGTGAGCGCTTGTCCTATTTATGTAGTTTACCGTGAGCTAATTTATTTTAAGACGGCGATCAAGGTTGCGTTGGCACGCAATTCGCTCAGTGCGTGAACGGAGCGTGGTCTGCGACCGACTGTTCAGGCGGGACTCAGTGCTTTGCGCTGCCCCTTGTCAACTCCCGCGGGACTTCAGTAACCTGCGACACGGAGAACGATGCGCTCGCGCGCATCGATGCGACCGGTGCGACCGGCGGAATCACCGGGAATGGATCCGCTAGCAGCAACTCATCCTCATCGGCTTCGGACGGCGCTGCGAGTCCTACCGCTGTCGAGCCTTCCACTGACTCTGCGGGTGGTGCTGCCACGAGCACTGGCGCTGAGGTTTCTGCGACTCCTACGGCCGCAGACGGCGAAACAAGTGTACTCGCTACGAGTACAGACACGACTGCTTCTTCATCGACTTCGTCTGCGGTTGACGGTTCGGGAGGCGATTCGGGAGGCGACGAAGGAAACGATGGAAACTGCTCTGCGTCTGGCGACGAACCTTCCGCGACTAGCGCGACATCTGTCGGTGAGGCGAGCGGTACCGTTCCTGCGGACGAAACTGGCGGAACTGCTACAGCCACAGATGAGGATGGCAACACTGTGTCTCTGGAAGAGCCAAGTGCCACCGCTTCCGCTTCTGCCGAGGGCGTGGGCAGTTCCAACTTGGCTGCCTTCCGCAAACGCCAAAATGCCATCGGTGACATCCAGTCGACGTCGATTCCGCTTTCCGCCATCGGCACGGCCAGCTTGAGCGTTAGCTCGTCCACCGCCGACCCGTTCATAAGTGGCGCGGCCGGCTCTGGGACTATCAGTGCTACAGATGGTGCCCCATCTGGTGCTGCAGGCGGAGCGACTGTCACTATTACTGTCACCGTCACGACCGATGCAGCGCTTGCGAGCTCGAGTGTGGCTGGAGCGGACGGCCCGCTTCCCACAGACTCTGCGATAGCGCCCGAGCCTGCAACCACAGGGAATAACCCGCTTGCCACTGCCGCACTGTCCAGCTCCTCTATAATCAACTCCGCACAGAACTCCGCTGCACTCAGCACCGCGTCTGACTCCGCTGCCATTAGCTCGCCGACGGATACTGCTGTTCTCAGCTCAGCTGTCGTTGGCTCGACGGTAGCGTCCGAAAATGCGGGCCTCTCGACGAGCAGTGTATTTGACCCTCTCCTCACTAGCTCTGCCACAGATTTTGGCGTATCATCTTTGTCGTCGGCGATCGAGACCGCAGCACCATCCTCTGCCGCGACCGGCGTCGTTAACGAAGTTGGTCAGACGATCGCTTCGAGCTCGTCCTCATTTTCGAGTCTCATCTCGGGCGAGCCCTCGACATCAACTGCGACACCGACGATCTCTGCAAGCGTATCTCAGCTTTTTGCATCCTCTGATATTGCAAGCATGCTGACTGCGACGATCTGATTTCCCGCTCCATTTCCATACGATGTGTACGAATATGTGTATGGGCTCTGGAGGACATTCTTTTTGTTCTTTTACTATTTTGTCTGTGACAAACTCCAACTGTAGTCAAAAGCGATGTCTGCTGCATGTTTTCAATATAAGTACTAGTACTATGCTCTTTTTATATCAGGCGTGAGACTATATTACTTTGCGGAGTTACAAAGCGCGTTTCGTGTTTGGTTTTGTTGACGCGTCGAGCCACCTTCTACCGTTGCGCTCTGTTGTCCACGTCCACTACGGCAGCGCGATTCTCGCGGACGTGTTCTCCGTCAACGGGCATGGTTTCGACACGTAGCTCAACGTTTGCTTCCCTCTTTATCTTTGATGTTCGCGGAGGTGCTGACGGTTGCTGCAGAGGCAGTCTGCCACCGCCTTTGAAGCAGCTGCGGCTCGCGCAGTCAGACGGCGACGACGTTACTGATTCATACAGCTCTATATATTCAGACTCAGTGGCCGATGAAGATAAGAAACAAAGTGTGGAGGAGGTCGTTATTCCTAAATCAGGCCGTACGTGGTTAGCTCTTAAACTCGCTTGACCTTTCGGCTGAATGTGCATACAGAGAAGTTGACGAGGCTTGAGCGACTCGTCTCGTCGAAGGAAAAAGGGAAGACAAATGAGGGATCCGCGGGAAACAAAGCGAAGAAGTTTAGGAAGTCGCAGGTTGGAGCTAGATCCGTTGGGCGACTCTCACTCATGATGTCCATGCCCGTCGACATATTCAGCGAGGTGCGCGTTCTGTATCCTGGCACGCTTTCTGAAAAAATACCTCAGCTCATTCCTATCCTTAGGTTGCGAATCACCTTGATCCCCACGATTTACTCCATCTGGCGAGGACGAGCAAGGCACTCCGTGCGTTGTTGATGTCCAGAATGGCCAGGCCAATCTGGCGCTCTTCGCAGAAGGCTTGCGGCCTCCCGGACTGTCCTCCGGACCTCGGCATAAATGAGCCTCAACTCGCCGATTTGCTGTTCGAGAAGTTTTGCCATGTGAGTACGTCGAGTGACGAACTCGAGGAGGTGCTGACTGTTCTTCGTTCAGGTGTGCGGCGCGCAAGCTCGCGCTCCGTCTTACTATACGTGGCTGAGGCTGTGCGGTGCCTGCCAAACGAAAAAGTAAGCTTGGTTTCCAAATGAGATGTTTGACTTTCGTAAGGCTCACGTACGCATAGCACTGTTACAGGGACTACCTTCTGTAAAAGCAGAAAATTATCCATCCCGGACATATTCTTTAAAACTGTGTTACCTTATTATAGTGCGTAAAACCTTCCTTCAAAATGCCAAATGTCTTCTCATCGCTCTTTACAGTCTCCCCTAACGATGACATTGGAATATTTATGTTTGCATTCCAGGTCAGACGTGAATACCTGCGTCCCGATCTCGAGGATGCCCTTGAAGAATTCCTTTCCTTTGGAGGCGACACTGAAGAACGCAAGTTGTTCATCGAGAAACGGCAGCAGGAACTTGTTCGGACTACAACTGTGAGTGACCTACAATTGATTCTGTTTTCTAGTCATAATGCTAAGAGTGACTGGTGTGGAGTATGGTTTGAAATGTTATGAATGGGTTGAAAAGAGGGACAATATAACCAGGGATGAAAGAGTGTCGGTTTCAGCGAATCGGCGCCACAAGTACGATTTCTTTATTAATTGACAATGTGCAAAGCCTGAATGAGACTTCACAGTATTTTCCAAAAATTGGAGGAACTGGGCTATACGCTCAATGACTTCAGAAACGATATCGATGACAAGGAATGGGGATGGAATAAGTTGCTCAACCAGCCAAGACCGCTTACCGAACGAGGTATGTGCTAAATGCCGTACTGACTCTCGTCCGCTTTAGTGACCCTGTGTAGTTTGGAAGAACATACAACCTAAGCTCGAAACCATTATAAGCTTACGAGAGGAGAAACGAGAGCGTCTTCGACTTGAGAAGAACTACCGCCAGCGCGAGGATGCATTCCTACGTCTCTTTGCCAAATACCAGGAGAGGTATCGCCAGAAGCACTACTCAAAATATCCAAGCATTGGTTGTCAGGACTTCTTGAAGACGCCGTTAGTGACTTCCCTGGTGAGGGAAGACGAGGGCAGAGTCCTTGTAACAAGGAAGCGCTGGGCTCTTGTGAAGAGCGAGTTACCTACGCTCATAACTCAGCACGTCAAGACGATCAGGAACGACTGCTCAAACGCAGTACTGAAGACCCGCCGTGAAGAAGGCTTAGAGAAACTGAAGCTTGCGTCGGTTCCAGGGACAAAACTCGCCCGGAAAGCCGAAGAACTCGCGTCGGCGTTCTTCTTTCTTGACGAGTATCGGAGAATCGACTCTTTCATGACAATTATTGGACGTTACCGCCTATCAGGAAATATCAACACTTTCAGCTGGCGGCCAGACAAGGCGTGGTCGGAGTATGACATGACGAGCCCTTCATCTGTGGTTCGCATAGCAGACACATTGCTCGGCGTACTTAATCTGCCAAAAGCAGTGTCCATGGAGCATATGGAATCCTTGGGGAAAAGATTCAGATGCAACAGATGCGACCCTTTGTTCCAGAATTTGATGACTTGGAAGGAATTGGTCAGTAACGACATGTAGTTACGTTATACAAGGTCACCAACTCACCTTCGTTCTCCTACAGGTCAACCATTACTACTACAGGAACGAACATTGCACGACTATCCAGGAGGGGTAAGCGTTTTCTCTTAGCTGTAATCGCCTTCAGGAAGTGCTTATAAAGAAACGGCAACAGTGTCGAACGTCTGTTGTTGAAAGACCCTTCACAGAGCTTCGCAATTATCAACATTCACAAACTCGACAATGATTCTCCGGATGTTGAGACGGCTAGTCTTGACGAGAGCTCTAGTGCTGGAGATGGCGTTGTCGTCACTCACATATCATCAAACAGGGACTACGACTGTAAATTGTGCTCCGCGCTTTTCGTGTCCAATGTGCACCGCGATTGGTCCTGGGAACACGTTAAGGCGCACATGAGGGATTTGTGAGTGTCTTCACATCTTATTACATGCCTCATTGGAGTCTCGATTTGGCTGACTCTGCTTCTATGCAGCCATGGAAAATATTCAGTGCGTCCTGGTGATGTCAGAGCTCTATCCTCCAAGACTCGATTCACCTCGGACTCGGATCAATATTAAGAAGAGCCGCCCACTCTGTAACAACACCCCATGCGTCGAAACGCTCCAAATTCCTGCGGATTCTTTTATTCCCTTCGTTCACTGCTCTTTTGGTACCATACGCACACAAGCGCAACTCAGTCCATAATTGTATTGTCTAATCGTTCCATCGTATGTGCGTGTAAAGGAGCTCAATAGCGTGGTCACACTCCACCAAATTCTAGCAGCTGGTGCACTTGGCTCCAGCAATGCCGCAAACTGCTTCTTGATATGCTGAGCATTACGCTGTTCCTCCCGTCCGTCTTCACCGCGTGTCCTTCCAAATATGCCGCGTACCTCCTGGAGCAGGGCATCGAGCGTGCCGATTGGGGCACGCCCAAGACGGTGTACAAAACGCAAGCCAAAATCACCAGTGCAGACCTCGAAGAGTCTGTATGCGACATTGAGATAGGTGAGCCGTGCTGCGTTGAGTGGTTGGTCGGCAACGACAGGCCAGCAGATCCTGACGTTATAGACTGAATAAAACATGAACGTATACAATATGAGATACGATTTACAGAGGCACGCCTTCTGATAGTGACTCATTGACGGAGTTCTGTTCACACTGCGTGACAAACCTGAAATCTACATGAAGAAAAGACAAAACAGAGCCTCTGCAAGCGTGGACACGGACCCTATGACGCGGAATCATTTGCTGAGGGAATGAAAGGCCAGCCCGACACCTCCAGCTTTCGACCTAATTCGTTCTGGTATGACAGCAACAGGCGAGGGATGGGTAAAAAGCTGTGAGGTGTCAACGCAGGACTATTTAAGATACTGAGGCAGTGGTTACTTACGACAGGTATCTTCAGTTCCATCAGGACTTCAAGAAACGTCCAGATCTTCTCCGGCTCAGCAGACCAGAATACAGATCCAAATGAGAACTGGGGGACGGAGCTGTCAGGACATGGAGATAAAAAGAATAGATAACGCTCACGCACGTAAACAACTAATTTCTCACTATACTTCTGGAGTGCGCCCTTGAGGAACCTGAGAATATTTACGGGAAATCTGTATCTCTGTCTCGGTCACCGGTGAAGCCGAAGGTGTTAAGGAGAAGACAGGGCGCGAGCCGTAATAAGCGTTGAATGCGTCGATGGCTGGACCTTCTACGTATGGTGAAGACATCAAGAGGAGTGCGTCTACATTAGCGAGCTGCCTAAGGAGTACGATCAGTGGGGACTAATGGAATAAAACCGTAATTATCCAACTTGAACAAGTGTCTAAAAGGATAGGCATCGACGGTGCCGGGGAAGGGCGCCTTCAAAGACAAGGAAGTCAGTTGAGCAATCGAAGAACTCGAAGTCTTATGGATGCACCGTCTGAGGGAAGCACTCGTAGTCATGGAATAGTGATGATCCAGGGATGTTGTGTGCCTGCGCTTCCGCTTTGAGCCAGAGCCACATTCGACGCAATACTTAATATGTAACTCAAAGCAATAGTAATAACTGACCTTTTCGGCGACCTTCACCAGCTCGTCTCCGGAAACACCACGTTCTTCGTGTTCTTTAAGCTGTGCATCCAAATCCACGTACAAGCCTCCAATCTCTGTGGGTCCAGAGATCACATACACTGCAGAGACTGCGGGCGAATTCCAAGCAATGACCTTTACAGATCTCTCACGAAGGGTATGTATATGTTCCCGGATCGGCCTCGCGGACTCAGAGGACTGAAGGTGGATTAGTTCAAAGGAACAACATCCAGCGCGAATGGCAACATACATCGATAATAGCCAAAGATGGCGGAGGTACGGCCATCAGGAAAACCCTCCCAAGTGGAAAAAGATAGAATTGGCTTAGAATACAATAATACTGGTAGAATATTCTGGAATGATATTAGAATGTGCTCAGACTCAGCAAGCTTGTTCAGAATTGGATGGAATTGAGGTGAATTCTGGAGCTCTGTTGGAATTTGCTGGAATCAGCAAGCTGAACATTTGGAATTGAACAGAATCGGCAGCTTGAAATTTAGAATATAGATAGAAAAATGATACACCTCATAGATTCTATAGAATTTTGTAGAATAAAAAACTGATTGTGGAATTCATTAGATTCTGCCATGGCTTGACACAGGTGCAGGTACTAGATTGGCTTCTTGGACCTATACTGGGACCCATGAACTATCTGCAGGTTACAGTGTTTTTCATAAGTCTTGAGACATGTGAAGATCACAAAATTTGAGCATTTCAGCACCTCAAAAACTTGTAAAATCTATATCTCTGTCAATTCTTCACAGAATCATTTCAAAAATGTTGCCAAATTCATTTTTCAACAGCTTCTAAATGTTTGTGAGCCTAGTAGACAGAAGGTGGAATATTGAGGCAGCAGTAGTGAGAATGGGTGTTTTTCTAAAAAAAACTCCTTCCCTGATTTTTCCTGAGCTCAATTTTGAAGTTAATGACATGAAACTTGTTGGAGAATGGTCTATATACTATACTGTTGATGTTATGAGGGATGAACTAGAGTGAATGTCTCCTCTTGTCCTGTTTGACTGTTGTGCTGAACCTCTCAAACTCATCCAAATTTGCTTGACTCAGACAGTTGTCAAAAAATTGCCTGCATTGTTATAAGCCATCTATAATTTAATATACAATATAGATACCATTCTCCAACAAGTTTCATGTCATTAGCTTCAAAATTGAGCTCAGGAAAAATCAGGGAAGGAGGTTTTCTAGAAAAACACTCATTTTCACTACTGCAGTCTCAATATTCCACCTTCTGTCCTCTAAGCTCACATAAATTTAGAAACCATTCAAACATAAGTTTAGCAACTTTTTTGAAGAGTTTTTGTGAAGAATTGAGTGAGATATGATGTATTTT
The DNA here is from genome assembly GCA_002794775.1 of Porodaedalea pini. Lineage (NCBI taxonomy): Eukaryota > Fungi > Basidiomycota > Agaricomycetes > Hymenochaetales > Hymenochaetaceae > Porodaedalea > Porodaedalea pini. Next base: position 269,173 of record NBAY01000041.1, on the reverse strand, counting down.
GTATTTGGAGGCACTTCAGTGACAAAAACTGCTAAGTCCAATTTCCCACACCTGGATGCGTCATCCACAGAAGAGGTGTGGGAACTTGATCACATGTATGTTGGTTTTGACGCGACACGCCACACATCGCCTTCACATCTGCTGCCACTCCAATATGTCTGGTGCCGACGTCCTTACAGAATGTCTGAAAAAACCCTCAATCACACCCACCGCAACCATCACACACGAAGTGGTAGCCTCACCGGCCACCTGGTGGGATGCACTCACTGCTGCAGGCAACATGCCGTCCGACTTCTGACCTTCAACTTATTAGAATGCTCGTCTTCAAGCCAAAGACTGTAAAGTCTGCCGCAACAGTTCCTGTTGTCGTCATTGCACACATCGCCGGACCTGCTAAAATAATTTTTTGTGTTGGACAAGGACTCCCATGAGCCCAGTCTCTTTATCTGTCCACACGCATTGTTAAAGTTTGTCCAGTTTCACCATTAGCACTTGACGCAAACACATTCCCAAAGGTTGTCACGGTCCTTGATGCATCACTCACATCATCGACTTCCCTCTTCGCCGTACATGCACTCGCCTCTGATTTTACTGTCTTCCTCCCTGGAACCAACATTGCTTCATACTGGCGTGTCTCGAAACAGGGAGACCAAGCTTCACGAGGTAGATTTCGTGGAACTCAAGGCCGAGGCTGTGGCGCCTGCTGTGCGCACGTCTGCAATTGCCGCCCAGGAAAAGGCAACGAATAAGGAAGGGAGAATCGACGGCACGGTGAAGATTGCTATTGGCATGAAGAAAGGGTCGACTTCCCGGGTTGGTATACAAACGTGCGTGGATTGTTCTGTAATCCTCACTTTGTGCTGACAAATATTATAGGCGCTGATTAAGGTCGGTATGACATGCGTCTTCAGAGGGAGCTCTGAGCTTGAGGAGCCCATAGCAATCTGTCCGACTACAGAAACGGTCATGTATCCCTACTGAAGTACGGGAAATTCTCAATTTACATCGTCGCGTGTACGAGGTGCTGCTTACCGTACTCATCATCACAGGCATCAAGTCGGACAGGGAGAAGTTTGCCGGTGGTCTTTACACGATGACCGGCCGTGGCATCCAAGCTGCGACGTCGCATTGCCTTGGCCAAGACTTCTCACGGCCAGAGATGTTCAACGTCGTGGTCTCAGACCTGGACGATCCGCAGGGTACGGGTCTGAATGGTGGCAAATTATTCTGTGGCAGAACACGTGGAGCCTTAGCACACGCATGGTCGGAATCATGGTCATGATTCGTGGCGACAACCAGGGTCTTGTTCTCCCATCACGCGTCGCTCGTTGTCTCCTGCGGTATTACCATGCGCACTAATAAGCAGGAGTTATAGGACCGCTGTGAGGAGCTCGCGAAGACGCTCAGGAAAGCGCGAAGGTGGATGTACGGGACGGCTACACTCCTGGTTACAAGTTCAACGACTGGAAACAGAAGGCGCGAAAATTCAATTATTCCTTATTTCTCGGTTTTCGTGTGGTCTTACAAATGGCTTTTTGTCCAGGTGCTCCACTTCGCCTTGAACTCAGTCCAGTTGATATCCAGAAGAAGCAAACACTTTCTGTGCGACGTGATACGGGCTTGAAGGAGACTGCCATACCTGCACTTCTCAAGACTATCCAACAGGAGATGTTCGAGCACGCGAAGGCAAGGTACATGTCTTGCCTGCGCGTCGTGACAATGGGACGATGTCGTGCTGACACTGCTTCATACTTGCGTGCTCTCAGAACCGGCGAGACCAAGCTGCACAAGGTAGATTTTGTGGAACTCAAGATCGATGCTGCGGCGTGCCTTACATCGTCGCATGTACAAAAGGAGCTGCTTGCCGTACCCGTCCTCCTGGGCATCAAGTCTGAGAAGAAGTTCGCCGGTGGTCTGTACATGATGACTGTGAAAGGCTTCATTCCAACGACCGGCCGTGGCATCCTTTTAGTTTAGTAGTTAATGTTTAGGAATATTATGGAATACATTAATAAAGAGTCGGGAATGCTAAGATAAGTAACAAAATGGGGTTGGAATACAAGTGGAATGTAATTGGAATGTAATTGGAATGCAGCAGAATGCACGGTGTAGGGAATGACCTTTAGGAATGATGCGGAATTGGAATGAGCCAGAATCACTCAGAATTTCTGGCGCATTCCAATGATTCCACCAGTTCCGGCCAGGAGGGTTTTCCTGATGGCTAGGAAGGTTTCCATGCGCCTTTGGAATGGGCTGGCCAGCGGTGCTTGGCTTGCAGATATCCCTGACGGGTTTTAAGGCAGTTTCAAAAACGAAGGGGTTGACTTCTGAATCATATGCGACAACCCTGGCACAAAGTTGAATTCAGGAACGAAAACTAAGAGAAGTGGGTGCATGCCTGATAAGATTACGCAGCTCATCTTCTTCGGGTTTAAAGTGCCTTGCAAGATTGGATAATACTTTATCATAGAGCTGCATTGGAGCAAGGTAGGTCACGTAGACAATCTTCTTGCGAGTAGTTATGGCAGCGAGGGCGCAGAAGGGCTTGTGATGTCCTATGCGAATAAAGAGATCAGAAGTTGTCGAAGGTAAGGTTCTCATTCATACCATAGAAATGTATGCTATCATGAAGAAATGGCCGCGGATGGAGTCGATGCTCGCCGTGGTAATCTTCCGTGAGTGAGGAGGATGCGATGTATAGATTTTCCGGTCTGAACACCGAAGTATTTTATACTGGAAACTACTTCATTTTTTCAGCCCCTCAGGATCATAGAGAATATCCAGCAACCCTAGGATGAAGACGAGAAGTGAGAGCAAAGAAGCTACGCAGGTCATCGTGTGGGACTGTCGTTTCGATGTCAATGAAAACAAGCTTAAGCTCGGCCAAAAAGCGGGTGCGCAGTTCTGACGCGGCTGCCGCGTCATTGTCATGCTGGCCGTTTATTTTGACTACCGATCTTTTGCTCTGGTCGTTGTCGCAGTTCAAGGCTCCAAGCTGGATGCGGACCAGCATCTGGTCACCCAAAATAGAAAGCTGTTGTCGTGGACATTCTTCCATAATCGTAATCCAGTCGCTCCAAGCGACTATCGTCGTATGTACAGGTAGGAGCACGATCATAGTCCACCAAATTCTAGTAGCTGACGCACTTCGCTCGAGCAATACCCTTCCAGTTTCCAACTTCCGGAAAGATAAGCTGAGCATTACGCTGTTTCTCGCGTCGGTCTCGACTTCGAGCTTTCTCAAATATACCGAGTACCTCCTGGCACATAGCATTGTCTGTAACGAGTTGAGCGTAGCGGAGCCAAGATCTCCAATGCCCACCTCGAAGAGCTCGCACAAGACATTGAGGCGGGTGAGCTGCGCTGCATTGAGCGGTCAGCGACAATATTTGGGCCAGCAAGTCTAGACGTCTTTGTTGTTTCGTCCGGTAACACGATGAATGTGATCAACGGCTGAGCACATCTGTGGTGTATTCCACGAAAGATACAGCAATTTGAAGATGGAAAATACGAAGATTGAATGCACGTGATACGGAGGCATTTTGCCATCGATTTGGTATGCTTTGCATGGTCACCTGATGTAGACGCGTCGCGGCGTAGTACTAGTAGTAGTACTATAGTTGCCGCAGTCCGGTCCAGGTCCGGTCCAGGCAAAATGTCGGTGGACCGTAACCCGGACCGTTTTGGATTTTCCTGCTCAGCTCGGACCTGGACCGGACCCCAACTGGACCGTTTTTGGACCGGACCTGAGGTCCAGTCCAGGTCCGGACCGGTTCCGGACCTGGACCACTGGTAAATTGAGAAGAAAAAGTTGAATTAATTCTATTTATGCTTGAGACAAAGACATGCATTTGTAAAGGCCTATGTAGTACATCTATAGTATCTCTGTACTCAAAAGTTTCATAAAGAAGGTCGATATGGCACTTGGTATCCACCAGACCTGCTCCTGAGTCCTGAGAAAACCTGTTCACATGGTATGGAAGACCCCCTGCATAGGCAAGTAGTCATGTCACAGTGCTATGCAAAGCTCAAGCACATCTTCCGGTCTCACTAGAGCTGTTCTACTTCTTTGTCAACCAACTTGAGGCCAGTAATGATGTCAAACTAACTCCTACAAATATTTCTTCCTGTCCAGGTCCGGTCCAGGGTCCAGCTCGGTCCAGAAAAATGGCAGGAGAGCTGGACCCTGGACCGGACCACATCTGGACCTTAAGTGGACCGGACTGCGGTCCGGTCCACTTTGGGTCTGGTCCAGGTCCGGTCCTGGGTCCAGCGGACCCAGGACCGGACCACGGCAACTATAACTAGTACTAGTAATACTAATAGTATGTGCAGACCAGACAGTGACAAATACAGACCGTCTGTAAAAATGCATCTGTATCCAAAGCCAAGCGACATACTTAGTACTAAAGACTCGTGCTGACCCTTATCAAACACCGATACAGCTTGAAATCTTATCTTGCACTGTATTGATGCCTATGACTGGGGATCGGCATTGCGCGTTAGAAAAGCGTGCCTCTTTTTTTTAAATCGGAGTGTAAATACGCCCCTAATATAGAAATTTGTGGCAATGCGATTGTCAAAAGTTTTGCAAGCACACATAGAAATGCTAGAAATTCTGCTGGTGGTTCCCTGGACAGAATCTGGTAAAATTAAGTTGTGTGATGTATAACTAGAAGCCCTGAGGGAAAGCTTTTGAGGTCAAACAATCAATTACATGCTTCTGCCACTGCTTATCTGCCTGGCAGCAGCACTAAGAATTATATATGTACAGAATTATTAGTGCTAGTAGTACAAACTGACCTATCATTCCTACCTAATACATTAAGCAGTTCCATTGACATATTTTTGCTCAAAATCACACTTTGAGTAAAATATATGCATTTATATCCTGTATTTTTACATTTATATGTGTTTTCCTTGGTACATTGGCATGTACTACGGAGCTGAACTGAGATGAGACGACAACACATTCCCTATATGCCATCACGTGAGTGCTATTTTCTACCTTCCGGCTTGTCTTTCAGAATCTGTTGACAATACATCATCCCAAAAGTCATTGATTTTTCTGTTGCAACTTATTTTTCTCGTGACAAACTTGAATTGTCCGTAAGGAATTTTTCTAAAAAAAATTATTCACAGAGAAACAAGTGATTCTCCCATTAAGTTAACAGTATCTTGATTAATTTTTCACTTATTTAAAAACTGTCTTGGGTAATTCAATATATATTCCAATAGTATTATTTACAGATTTTTCCTTATTTATTTGTGAGCTGAGGAAGGAGGAAGCGTAGCTACAGAAACAAGAGTTTTCCTTCGACACAGATTGACGTGCGGCATGACATGCCGAGGGCCGTGGGAACGCACGCTTTTCATTCGAGCAATGCCGACCCCCACTATGACGACCACTTCTCGGAGCTTCTCAGAGTCCTTAGTTCCCACAACACTAGTATGTGCTGCCTTCATCCACGTCATGCTTAAGTTTCTGCTAGAAGGAGTATAAATGGGTGAAGGCCGAGCATAGGTGAATACAACCGAAATTCATTCTCGCAAAGCAATTTCTAGAGTGTCTTAGCGGAATCATTTTAACGCCAAGCGGGCCCTCCGGTTCATCTGTAAGTCCACCGAGCACAAAGCTCATAACGACGTTGAAATGCGAGTAAATGACTGCAATAATAAAACAACTCAATTATACATAATTAAAGACTATCTTTTATGACCTTAAGGAATCATTAAAGTTTCGCCCTCTAAAGTAAAACAGGAATGGGACCAACATGAATTAAGCATGAAATAGGGCGTAGCAAGTATCATGTCGCATATTGGAAGTCCGGGTGCCTGTCTCCCAGATCTGCCCAAGCGCGATCCCCGCCGTCGAGCGGCGCATCCGGACCGCCCGCAGAGATATACGGTGCAAGCAACTCGGTACGTCTGCGCTCCTTCTGGCGTGTCGCCCAGGTGAGATACAACACATTGAGGACGGAGAAGACAAGGACGAGGGCCGAACTATAGTCACAACACGCTGAGGTGAGCGATTCAAGGCAAGAGGGGAAAGGGTGAGGAAAACATACAATACAATATTCATGATAGTAGTGCGCGTGAAGCGCGGGCTCTCGCTCGTCGGGAATCTCCACGTACTCAGTATTCCTCCCTGGAAAAACCAGATATTCAGATTGTGCATTTGGAAATTACGAGGAAAATAGTGTACCGCATTGGTAGCAACAAAGCCCAAGGCGACGCTTGTCGCTCGCCGGTAATGCGGCTCGGAGTTGTTCGCCATCCATGCAGAGAGGAGCGGCGGTAATGCATATGTCCCCGACACAGAAAGGAACAAGGAGCCATATGCCATGCTCTTTGATGTTGAACCTAGAGTTAGAATGGTGAGTAACAAAGAGTACAGAAATTCGTGATGCCAACGTACGGAGGAAGACTATGTAGCCTGTCATAGCAATGATAGCGTTGATCGCAGCGAACATCGCACGCTTCTTGAAGCGATCAGAAAGGTATGAGCTGACGATCGTCACTAGAGTTCATAGAGCTCAAAATCCACGGTCCCAAGTATGATTTCGAAAGAAAACTCACCGGCAAAGCCAGCAGCATAGGGGCCCACACTAATCAGCTGCGTGTGTGTCGCGCTGTAACCAAGTCGGTTGACGATGGACGGCAAGAACAGCGCAAGTCCTATCCTCCAACTGTCAGATAATATCTCTGCACACGGATCAAGATGTGCTCACCATAGAGCAGCGTGCCGTCCAAGAAAAGCGCAATGAAGTTGAGTATTACGTGCGGGGACGTCATGGAGCGTAAAACTTGGTGGAAAGAGAAGGTATCAAGGGACGTCGTCGTCGGGCGGTCAAGGATCAGGCGTTTAGCGACTATACTGTAGGAGCATGTCAGTCTTCTCCCTTTCCCCGTATATAGGTTAAAAATAAGAGACTCACTCTCGTTCCCTCTGTGTTAAGAAGCGCACATCCTGAGGTGTCGAGGGTACGAGGAAGAACCCGGAGAGGCCGACAAGGACAGTGAACACGCCCTCCTAATAATTAAAGTGTTCAACCAGACTTATTGTAACAATATAAACAGGAAGCAGACCAGAATGAAAATCCATGCCCATCCAGGTCGACCTCTCATGCCGTCCATGTTCACGATAGCAGCCGCAAGCAAACCCGAGAATGCACCGGAAAGCGATGCGGCAGAGAAGAACATGGCAATTCTTGCAAAATAATCAGTATACCAGGGAGAATAGAAACTGAAACCGATCACTCACCGGAGGGAAAGCTCCTTGCGGGTGTAAAATCCCGAAAGATAAAGTACAATACCTGGGAACATGGGACCTTCCACGAGGCCGAGGAAAGCGCGTATCGTCACCAGGCCAGCATAAGACTTGACAGCACCTAAGTGCCATCAGAATAGTACCAAATAGTAGACTCGACTTGTACATAGAGTTACCTTGGAGGGCACAGATCATTCCCCAGAGCGTGAGGACAGTGGGCATCATAATGTTGGGCCCAATTCTTCGGAGAAGGAGATTAGAGGGAAGCTCCGCAGCGATGTATGGACTACGTAAGCGGATTCCTATGTCAGGCGTCATTTGTGGAAAATAAATGGAGAACCGCACACGTAGAGTACCGTTACGCAGATCTGGTACTGCTTATCGGTGAGTTTTAGGTCTTTCTGCAGGCCTGCTACGCGAGCATTGCCTGGGACAGTACAGATCAGTAGACCACCCCTCCGAGACGTAGGAAAGGAATAATACCAATATTAGCGCGATCCTAGGCAAAAACCGTCAGACGGGTGGAAAGCGCTTGGTAGAGCAAAGGATACGCACCAAGAATGAAAGAAGGTAGAACATGGTCATAATAGGAATCAAGCAATAATCCAGCTTCCGCACGATCCGCCGCTCCTCGACAGGATCGATTTTGAGCAATTCGTGTTCGCGGCTCTCGTTGATCACTGAAGGGACAGCCGACGCCTCCTTCGTGGAGTCCCCGGAAATCGAGTGTGCCATCTTGAACGGACTGCAGACCAATCACTCGCCAGACTGTGCGTGGAGATGAATGCTGCGAGCAGAACGGCGATAGAGCGAGCACTAGTGTCATTTTGGAGCAAGTCAGGCTTTTATAGCAGCGCGTTCGGCTGATCACACATGACTACGTTTCCGTGCATGATCGGGAATAAACGTCAGATTTCGTTGACCCTGAGTTCCAATTCAATTTTCGAGCTCATCACCTTTCTTTTCCGGAATCAGCAGGAGCGAATAACATGCACAAGTAAGCTTACGCCGAGGCCTTCGTTCACGACCTCTGAATTTTGCAAGGGAAAATGCTGCAGAACGGCCACATTAGTTGTAAACTCTATTACCCCGCACTTTGGTTTAGCGGGGAATGATCAAGACGATGATCTGACGTGCTCGGACAGATTAAGTTCGGGTTACAGATACACGGGCTGGTATTTGCAAGGACGATAAAATAGGCGACAGCGCAAGGTGAAAGAGTAGAAATACAGCGGTGACAGCAGGAAGATGTGTACATAGACGAGATAGAGGTTGAGAGAGACAAAGAAATGGAGCAGCTTCATTGTGCCTGAGCTTCCTATTATATGAAGGGCATTCGTCAGGTGGATAAACCGTGGTCACTTGCTCGCAAACGTACCTGGTCCACGAATTCTTGTGCCTCCTCTCTCCGAATACTTCGGATGGAGCTGACCTTCTGATTGTTGAACGTCACGCCATAAAACTTGTCCGCGGTAACAAGCATTTCAGGGCGGAACGTCGTTGTAATGAATTGAGCGGAGGTAGAAAGCTCGTGTATCATGGCTGTGGGTAAACAATGAGACCGCATCAACGGCTAGGCTTAAAGGCGCCCATACCTGCTACTGCTGTCCGATACTGGGCATCTAGGTTCGCATCGATCTGTCGGAAACCTATTAAGCACTGATCTGCATGATAAACTGGTAAACACGCACTTCGTCGAAGAGATAGAAGGGAGCCGGATCACATTTTTGAATCGCGAAGACTGGAGATAACGTTAGGATTCAGGCTATAGGCGAGAACAAAGAAGCTTACCGGTTGCGAGCGCCACAAGAGACTTCTGGCCACCAGATAATTGTTGGATACGCAGACCCTCGTCGACCTTTGAGTTGAAGGAAACCTTGATCGAGACTCCCGTATAGTTGTCGACTGCAGACCGTTGAGTATCCTCAGCATCCTCCTCCGCCTCTTCTTCATCCTATAGATATTTAAGATTAAAAGAACAACATACAATAAACCCGGGTTTTACATACCTGGTCGATGCGTCGCTGGATGATAAGCCGCCCCTTACCCGCAGGAACGAGCTTCTCGAAAACCTCCTCGAAATTCTTCGCGACCTGTTTGAACGTACGTTCGATGGCTTCGTCCTTGCGCATGTCAAGCACCTGGATGAGCTCTTCGATCGACTTTGCAGACGTGTCAAGCTCCTCACGCCGCGCGAGCAGTTGATCGCGCTGCTTCGTGAAGTTGCTATACTGCTCAAATGCCTTTTTGTTTACGTGCGCAAACTTCTTCAGGCCTTCATTTACCGTGTGTAGCTTTTTAACGAGCTACAGAACCATATATCGTTAGCCATAGAGTTCAAAATTCAGCAAAATGAAAGAGCATACTTACCCGGTCGAGCTTTTCATTCGTATACTTCTCAAATGCTTCTTCAGGTAGCACTCCGAGATCACGGATGTTCCGATTGCAGTCATCCTTGCGGTTCATCAACATTTGTTTCTTCGCGATGTAGCGCTCCGTGTTCTTCTGCTGCCTCGAGATCCCGCGACTGTCCTCTGTCTGTTGGTTTTGCGTCGCCTCAAGGCTCGCACGGAGCTCCTGCAGCTTCGCCGAAAGTTTGTCACTCTCCCTCTCCATATCTATGATGCAGTCGGTACACAAATGTTGATCTAAACCAAGCCGGCATGCTCACCAGATGCCTTCTTCTGAAGATCTGCAATAGATTTATTTAGTGTTTTTAGCTCCCGTACGCGAGCGTCGTAGTCTTCGGCGCTAAACACGGTTCCTGAATCCGACTCTCCGAGAGACTCAAGCTTTGCCTGTAGCTCTTCACGTCGGCGACGTAGGCTTTCATTGAGCTCAATTTCGAGGAGGTTTTTATGGCTTCCTAGCTGAAGAGATACACGATATGGTTATACGAGGACGATAAAGTTGGAAAGCCAATTGTACCCACCTCATTCTTAGTCTTGCCAAGCTCAACCAAAGTGGCCTGCCGTGCCTCGACCTGCTTTGCGAGTCGCGCAATCGTCATTTCTTCGTCGGCACTCAGACCTTTGGCCATAGGCGTCTTCATCTCCTGCTCCTGGTCATTGATTTTGACTTCCAGCCCGGCCAGCTCCGCTTGCAGCTCGTCGACATCCTGCTCCCCTTTTGAGATCTTCTCTCGCAGACGCTCGTGCTCTCTCATCAGCATATCTGCCTCTGCAACAAGCGGCTCGCGTGAGTTTTGCACTTTCTCGCGCTGAGTTGTAAGCACTTGAATCCGGCCGACGAGGTGTGTGATCTCCTGCTCGATCACCACGATTGCGCGCTTAACCTCCACAAGCGCTGTCTTGTCAGTCTCATGCTTTTCTCGCCAGGACTGCACGCTGCGGATCGCATCAATGCGTGAGCGGCGCACGTCGTGATACCCGCCTGTGAGCGAGCCCTTGCGATCGACTTTATCGCCATCGAGCGTGATTGTATTGAGATTGTGGCTGCGGACATATGCCGCGGCGATGAAGAGGTCGCGGCAGACGCACGTCTTGCCGAAAACCTGCTTGAACGCTTTCTCATGCGCAGGGTCGAAGCGCAGCTTGTTGATGAGCGGGATGGCGTCCGGTGCATTGGGATATGCGACGTCTCTGGGTTTGAGACGGTTCAAAGGCATGAATGTGACACGCCCGGTCTTCTCCTTCAACATGATGTCAAGTACGCGCGAGGCCGTCTCATCGGTATCTACCACAACGTGGAAAAGGCTACGAGTTGTGAATACAACAGTGTCAGAAACAAAGAAGGGAAGCTTTACCTGTTGCCGGCGGTAAGTTCGACAGCGGCGTTGAACTTCTTATCCGTCACTTCGAAGAGCTTGAAAAGAGGACCATAAACACCGCGTAGCCCATGGCGTTCGGCAATCCTTTCCACAGACCGAAGGCCGGCCCCCGTATCCTAAGGATATTGAATGTTTGAATTTCGAAAGCTATACGTAGCGACACACCTTATCCATCATGCTCGCTAAATCGCGTTCATGCTGGCGCAGCTCATTCTCAGCATGGCCTGCTGTACTCGTGAGCCGTGCGTCCTCACGCCAGAGCTCTTTCCTTTTTTCTAATAGCTCCGCGTGCTTTTCCTTCACCTTCGAGAGCTCTTCTGTCAGCTCGCGCCCTTTATCGCGGCGGTCCTCCAGTCGCCCCTGCACGTCTTCCGATTTCCTAGAAAGCGCAGCAAGCGCCTCGCGTGACGCAAGGAGATCTCTCTCCGCCGCTCTGAAGTTCGCTGCCTGCTTGTCTTTGTAAGCCCGAAGGGAAGCAAGCTCGGCGGAGAGGAAATGGTCGCGTTCCGCGCGCGTTCGGAAACGGCTCAGACGGCCCTGTTTCTCGTACAGCATTTCCAGGTGTGCGCGGGCCTCATCGAGGCGAAGGCGTTCCTCCGCCTCCCGTGCTCGATGCTCATCCCATTGTGGGTTAAGCGCCTCTAAGGCTTGTTCTTTTTCAGCGATCTTCGCGTTCACCTCATCGAGTTCCGCCTCCATCTCTTCCCGTTTTCCACCTGTCCGCTCCTTCGCTGCTTTGAGATCCTCCACGTTGCATTCGAGCTCCGTCCGGGCGCGGATAAGGTCGTTAATTTCGCTCGTAAAGCCATGCTTGCTGAGGGAGAGTGTCGTCATGCTGTGCTTTGTCTGCTTCATTTCATCCTCAAGGGTCTGAATCTCCTTTTCCCGTTCATTGAATGCCTCACGTCTGACATTCACGCCATGAACTTCGCCTCTCCGCTCCTCCTCTAGTTCCTCAAGTGCTCCCGAGACTTCCTGTAATTCTCTTTCGAAGAGTGCGTATTCGAGGCACCGCCGCTCCCTGTCCTTCTCCTGGTATTCTTTCAGTTCCTCCTTCTCTTCTTCTAGCTCGTTGAGGCGGCCGTCAATGTAGTCAAGGAGTTCGTTGATTTTCTGGCGCTTGGACGATGTTTCGTCCATGATGCGGAGCGACTCCGTACGGCGCTGTTCATATACTTTCGTTCCAGCGACTTCTTTGAGCAGAGCAAGACGTTCGTGATCTTTGGCGTTTGTCAGAGCAGTGATCTTCGGAGAACGGCGGTCAGTTCTGTGCAGATCCCAATGAGACTTGACAACGTACTCTTCCTTGAGGTACGATGTAATATGGATTTGCCCTACTGAAGCCAGCACTTTCGAGCAAGCTCATCACATCTGCCTTGGACGCGCTCTTCTTATCCAGCGTGTACTCGTCTTTCTTGAGACCGATTGTGCGTCGGATGGTCACGATGGGATTTGGTGTCGGGAAGCGAGCAGGTTGGTTAGTAAACACAATCTCAACTATCAAACATATTAGCACCTAGTTCGATAGGGATGCAAAGCTCATACCATATGCCGACAGTGTTGAAGTGACTGAGACTCCTTCATGCAATAGAGCTTGTCTTTCCTCGCGCGACATCGACGAATATGCATCGCCCAGGACAAAACGGATAGCTAACCTCAATCAGAGTCGTATAATTTGGGAATAAGAGTATAACTCACCAGCAAAAAAGTTACTCTTCCCGCTTCCATTGCGCCCGACGACAACATTGTGGCCTGGCGAGAATGGCTCAATCTGCGTCTGGTCACGGTCTTTACGACGTTCAGTATATCTTTCGCGGACTCTTTTCGCACGACTTACACGACTTGAAGCCCTGAATCGTCAGCGTCTGGATGTGCATAGTGGGCGACGAGAAAGGCGCGCTCGACGCGAACACCGACGCTCAATAGCGCGTCACGCAGCGTTTGACGCGCTCAGTCACGCATCCAAAAAAAGTAATGCAGCTTAGCAAGCACGTGGTATGTCTCAAATGGGTAATTGACGCGCCACCGATGTGCCGCGCTCGTCGTCGGCGAGGTCGGTGCTTTGCTCATCGTCTTCTACGACCATTTATGATCTCACGCGATGTCCTCGGACAACCAAGAGGAGTTGCCTCCCCTTGCTGTCAGCGCCCTTCGAAACAGATTCGAGAAGCTTGCGCACGACAGCTCAACAGCGTCGCCAGCGCCGACAAAGGCTGCGGTTTCGACGCCCACTTTGCACCGGAATCACGACAATGTCCTTCTTTCCCCAGGTTCCACAAGGCAGCGCGCTTTCTCGAACGGTGATGTTGCTCCGGACGACGACGCACATACAGCCCACCATATGCGCACGTCGAGCTCCTCATCTGACCTAAAGATCAGTAGACGACCGCCGCCTCCGCCTCCCCGATCTCCCAAACCAGGCGCTTCTCCTGTTATGAAGCCTACAAATGCTCCAAATTGCCCTATTCCTGCACTTGAAAAACCATCGCTCATAAACCGCAAGCCACCTCAACCGCCGACTGTAATTCAAAGCGAGGAAAGTGCTGAAGCTGGTGGACTACCGTCGGGCGGAGTTGCATCTCTTCGCAGCAAGTTTGCATTGAAGTGAGCCGGAATCACTCACTCTACTTTTCGTCTCAACTGATCCGGCATATAGTGGTGTTGCAGGACCCGCTTCACCATCTACACGCCCGGCTCAAGCACCAGGGAATCGTGTTGTGTCCCATTCATCAGTCGTTTCTAATTCTCGTGCCGTGGAAGGACAGGAATCTCCTCAGCATAACCATCGTCATTCCGTCTCTACTTTGCCCAACATGAGCCCTCTTATTCGCTTTGACGATGCAGAACAAGATAAACCTGCAGCTCCACCTCTTCCTTCTCGCCCACCTTCAAACCCATTCGACTCCGATAGCTCCAGCCCCTCCAGTAGGAGTGCATCCACTGAGTCCAACGCCTCTTCAAAGTCTAGTCCTGAACTACTACAACGGCCCCCGCCGTCTCCCTCTAGAAGTCTGAATGTCCGGCCCCCGCCCCCTCGTCACGCTTCACTCCCTTTGCCTAACGTTGAAACCGCAACTGTATCCGATGACGAGACACAAGAAGTTTCGAGCAACAGCTCAAACACACCTACTCTGCAAATCCCTCCTCCGCTACCTGCACGCCGTAGTCCTCTGAATGCTGACAGAGATCTACCTGGACACGCCGGGCGCCCGCCTCTTCGCACGAATTCTCTTCATGACGTGGACACGCACGATGGTCTCCGTTCTGCTCCTCCCACAATGGAGCGTAAATCTCAGTTCGCACCGCCTCCGGTTCGCATGATTGGTCTGGGCGACAAATTGCCTCCTCCGAGGCCGCCTCCGTCCAACGAGGGTTCAGAATCAGATTCTGCCGACGAGGAGGAGGCGCCGGCAAAGGGATTGCGGGCGGGAGACCTCCTTCCAGATGCCACTCACTCGTCCCGCCGCCCGCCGCTCCCCAGCCTTCCGGAGTTTGCACGTGCACGGCTTCCTGTCACGGCTTACACAGGTGTCATCGCCGCTGCGGGCGCATATGTTGTCATTGCTCATCACCATGTCAAAGTATATGACTTGGGGAGGTCGGACTCGTACATGCATAATATTGACCTGAAAGAGGCCGGCTTTGACTGGCGAGGGAAAGATCCACGGGTGACAAGCATGGAATTCAGGTCTGCAGACGTCGAAGCTGAACGTGGGCGTTTCGTATGGATCGGCACAAAGGATGGAACTATCTGGGAGCTCGATGCTCAAACCGGTACTGTCACGACGCTCCGCTACGCGGCGCACAGCGCTTCTGTGACGCATCTCTTTCGACACGGTCTCGACATGGTCTCGCTCGACGAGAACGGAAAGGCGCTTGTGTTTACTCCGGAGCCGAGCGACGGGGGCTGTGCCACGATGCTCACACAGTCCTCTCCGCGCGTCGTGCGCATCACAGAGAAACAGGGATTCGCAAAGATGCTGGGCGGTCTGCTCTGGACGTCTGGGGGGCCTGGCTCATCGAGTGCTGCTCAGGCGAATGGGAACGGAGCTTCGGCGCGCGGACCTATTGTGCGTGTGTACAACATTCTAGCCCATTCAGCGGGAGGGAAGTCACTGCTTCCGCTTGAGCATGTCGGCGCAGTCACATCGGGAACCATTCTTCAGTTGCAACCTGGCACAGTCTTCCTCGGGCATGAAGGTGGCTTCATCACCCTCTGGGATCTGAATTCTGACGACGGTACGCCTGCTTGTACCGAAGTTGTCAAAGTATCGGCATCGGACGTTCTCTGCCTAGAGGGCGTCAGTGACCGATTGTGGGCTGGTGGTAGAAAAGGCATGATATATGCATACGATATCCGATACAAGCCATGGGTGGTCACAAATAGCTGGATGGCTCACTCAGAATTACCTGTACAGAAACTCTTCATTGACCCGTTTGGTATTGAGAAATGTGGGCAACTCTCGGTGATTAGTGTCGGAAGAGACGAGCAAGCGCGGTTTTGGGATGGCCTGTTAGGTGTAAACTGGATTGGTCCGTCATTTTCTTGTTTCGCATTTCCAAACTGATGATTCTCTCTTTTGCTTAGACAATGAGCTCTCAAAACGCGAGTCCTCTTTTTCGACCTTCCGACCTGTGAATGTTTTAATCGTGTCTTGGAACGTTGATGCCGCAAAGCCAGATGCTTTGACGGGCTGCCCGGAAAATACCAATTTCTTGGATAACGTACTCAGCTCTGTAAACTCGCCTGATATTATTGTATTCGGCTTCCAGGAATTGATAGACCTGGAGAGCCGGAAGATGGCAGCGAAGACAGTCTTGCTCGGCGGGAAGAAAAAGACGGCGGATGGCTCCATCTCTGAGAAGGTGTCGCGCTCTTACAAAATGTGGCACGATCGATTGATTTTGGCCGTGCGACTTGCCATGCCTCCGGATTGTCCGTATACGGTCGTACATGCGGAGAATCTTGTAGGACTCTTCACATGTGTCTTTATCAAGTCCTCAGAACGAAAAGGACTCAAGGATGTTGCGATTACCACGGTGAAGCGCGGCATTGGTGGCATGTATGGCAACAAAGTTAGTAAAAATCGTCGGTATGTATGTCATTGACTGATCATCGCGTTCTTAGGGTGGCATTGTTGCTCGTCTTGTAATTGACGACTCTTCTATTTGTTTTATTAATTGCCATCTGGCAGCGGGTCAGAATCATATCCGAGCTCGGAATGCCGATGTCGCAGCTGTACTCGAAGACAAGGAAGTGTTCCCCCCCTCCGTATCAGATTCTGAACCTATTGCGTATGCTGGAGGAGGGGATGGAACGATGGTCCTTGATCATGAAATTGTTTTTGTACGTGTGACCTCTGTTTCTCACTCCACGAAGATGAGATGATTAATTGCAGTGCCCAGCTCAACGGCGATTTAAATTACCGAATTGATCAACGGCGAGAGGCCGCAATCTCCGCTGTCCACGCAGGTCATATCGAACTCCTTCTCTCGCACGATCAGCTTCTCAAGGAAATGCGCATCAATCGCGGTTTCCGTCTGCGCTCTTTCGTCGAAGCGCCCATTACTTTTGCACCGACCTACAAATACGACCAGCGCTCCTCCGATTACGACTCGTCGGAGAAGAGTCGCGTGCCTGCGTGGTGCGATCGCATTTTATACCACACGCGCGACCCTGATCGTGTGCAGAGCTTGCATTATCGGCGCTACGAGGCGAACGTGTCTGATCATAGGCCGATTTCTGCTGCCTTCCGCGTAACAGTCAAATCGGTTGACCACGACGCTCGGCTTCGTGCCAAAGCGGAAGTCGAAACTTACTGGCAGGAACAGCAGCTCGCCCTGCTATCGAGTGCCCGTACGTTTTTCGTTGAGCAGGCCATTCTTTGAGGGCCTTTGTATTGCTAGTATCAGTTCTGCACTTTCTGCCGCTCGTTCTTCCGCATCGCTGCCCCTCATCATGTTCCTTTACTTCTTGCAATCCTATGAACTATGCATCCTTAATTCCATCGAACTCTAGACGAAGCTGGTGCTCTTTTTTGTATTACTTGTTTGTACTTCCGTGTAGCCGATAGAGCACTTAATATTAATTATACCCTTGAATCATCAGCTCATCGCGGAATGGTTTCCTAAGAAGCAACGGTGAGTGTGAGGAGCAGCATTCCCCCTTTCTACTGTATAATTAAGGATGACTATTCTTCGATATACATGTTCCAGTGTCTACAGCTTTCTTTCCGAAGGTACTATCCGAAGTCTGATTTTTACATAGGCGAAAAGGAACCTGCAGGAGGACACCGGAGTTACGGGGAATGTGGTGTCCTGGACGTCCAGGACGTCCGGTGCCTAGATCTAAGGGAGATTACCGAGATGATGTAAAATTAGTAATGTGATGGTGCCGAAAAGCCGAAAAAGTTATGTAATTAACCTAATGTAGAAAGTGACTCTACTATACATTTGCATCTTGTTTGCACCGCATGTTGAGCCGGCCTGTCTAGAGGGAGTTGATCATGGAGGAATAGAAAGTCTCATTTGACCTGGATTATTTATACTATATAATCTCAGTTGTTGCAGTCATGGGCAAAAAAAGTGTGTCATTCTTGTCTGTCCAACCCTCTGCTCAGACAAGCTCACATAAATTAGACATTGGTAAACTCAGATTTATCTACAGCAGGCCTTGTGTATTCTGTTCTAATTGTATATGTATCATAGCCAGCAAAGTTGCCTAATCTCATGTCACAGAGGTGTCAAAACACTATGCAGATTGGTGCATTAGTCAAATAAACAGCAGCTACAAATAGCACATCAACTCCAACCAAAAAGTGGAATAAAGCTAATAATAAACATCAGCATATGATCCTGAGTAATACACTGCAAAGGTGACAAATCACACCAGAAGCTGCCAGCAAACTTCTCCCTCTCATCTACAAAGAATACAGGAAGCATAAGTGATGCTTTATAGTGCCTCTAGGAATATAGATCTAACCAGGTACTTAGGTTTCAGTTGGCTTGAAAAGGTCAATGCCAAAAACTTATAGAGAATCAGGTGCATGTGCTTGCTGCACAATGCTACAACAAAGGCAACTCTGATAGGAAAGTACTCTTTAGTAAAACAAAGGTTAAGTCCTGTCCTTAAAATTGATATATCCAAGCACAGAGCTTCAAATCATTCAGAAATTTGCTGGCCTCTGTGACTAGGACACATTCAGTCTTAGCATGGCAGACAAGCAGCTTACTAAATTGTTTACATTGACAGAATCCATGTGTCACATAATGTCTTCTAAACCCTGTGATAGAAGATTTTTTTTTAATTAGAATTTATTAACTATGTTATTAGATTCAGAAACAGAAATCCTGGTCAAAAATGAACAGAGGAGAAAGATGCTTAGGCTCCTGGCTCAAGAAATCTTACATATAGAAAGATGGTACAGTAATAGACTGTCACATCTGTGGGTATGATATGTAGAAGGTAAGCTTTATGCTCATTATGCTGTATTATGGAGAGTCAGTCTGGGATCAGACCGGGATATTCACTCTACAAGCTTATACCTAGAAAAATCTGCAAGGTCACAATATGTGGAGCTCCTTGGATAGTGAGGTCAGGGGTTAATGTAGGGAAAGCTATTCAGAAGGTGAGCATATAAGCTCACCTCTTGGCTTCTACTTTGACAACAGCTCTCTATTTATATAGTGCTCTGAACAATCATGCAGAAGCCTGTAGATCTACCATCCTAATCCATCTAGCTATCCAAAGCTATATTTGAATTCCACCTCTGCATTACAGCTACCTCCTGTGCAAGTATCTGTAATAGAGGAGGTAGAAAACTCACAGAAAATAATCAAATGTCACCTCCCAGGAGGATGTGAGAATAAAGGCAATCAAAAATGCTATCAATTTTACTGCAAGGGGCACTGCTTATGAGAGAGGGAGTGTTCTGTACACAAGGCAGTGGAAGGTAAGTAGAGAGGAAGTCTACTGCAGTATGAAACAGAGGGCTTAATTGCTTTTTCAGAAGAGTTCTCAAAAGGGTAGGCTGCTCTCATTACCCTCCCAGCTCCACAGGGTGTATCTACACAGCCAAGTGCCATGGCATACCTGCCTGTACAGCAAGTGTCTGCTTTTCAAATTTGATAACACTATGCTATGCCAATTAGTCTACTCTGGGAGAAAGAGTTCAACTTAACTCATGTTTTCTAGTATATGAAGAAGCAGGCTAATGATACTGAGAGGGAGATTGAGGTGCAAGCTAAGCACTTGGTGACCATAACTTACTTTAACCAGGTGCTTCAAACTTTAGCTAGCTATGAAAAATAGGTTCTTATATTTACAATCTGCAGGTTGATATGGAGCCCCTCATGATTCAAGCTATCTGCAATCAGAATAGCATAATGAGCTTGAATGAGCTTCATAAAACAAATGAAGCTATGGACCTTCTAGGCCTTCTTGGCTAGGGACTCATTTGCCAGCTCTTCTAGCACTTCTGCAACAAAGCCTGGGAGCTGAAAACTATTGGTGTTCCATTGGATCTCAGGCCACTTTGAAGGCTTCTGATATGCTCATATGAAGTAAAGCAGGAAGACCTAGTACTTCTTCAAGGTATCGAGGACCAGAAGGCCCAGCATGACTTTATGATCACAGATAAATCTAAACAAATAGGTGAGACACTTGTTTTACCTAAGAAGTAATGTATAAGGACTAGGCTCAATCAGGATGACCTGCCACTTTCTCCTATGCCTAAGG
Source organism: Porodaedalea pini (assembly GCA_002794775.1). Classification (NCBI taxonomy): domain Eukaryota; kingdom Fungi; phylum Basidiomycota; class Agaricomycetes; order Hymenochaetales; family Hymenochaetaceae; genus Porodaedalea; species Porodaedalea pini. Next base: position 249,376 of record NBAY01000041.1, on the reverse strand, counting down.
CACTGTTCAGTGTCTCTCAGTCCTCAGTACAAGAGACACAGCTATTGTCCATCCTTCCTGGATCTGTAAATGATCAGAACTCTGACAGTGAAGAATCTCAGATCGAATGTGGCTGAAGGTTTCCAAGCCAGTATACAGTTGCAGAGATTATTCAGGGGCTAGACATTATTAAGAAAGTATGTCAGAATGGGACAATAAATGCAAAGGCCTTCTTTAGAGCATTCAAAGATGTTAAGCCCAAAAAATACATACAATCAACACTTAGCAAGGTCAGGAACAAACTTCATGATCATCTTGCATTAGCTCATGTCTATACAGATAAGGATGATGCAGGGATGTGGTCCAAGTTTTGAGATAGCATAAAGGATGGCCATAAATTGACAGTTCTGTCTATAGGGCCTAAAGAAAAAGATGGGTGTATTGAGTGAGTGTTGTTCTCTCTTTGACAGGGTAGCTTCTGATCCTCATTGCAACAGAGTTGAGTTTGATTTGGACATATCAGCAGCTACCTTGTCAGCATCAGAGTCAAACTATACTCTCCTAGAGGTCTGTCTATATTGCAGCAAGCCATTTCCATGCAAGCCAGGCAAGGAGCTGGTAGAAAAGAATAAAAAATGCTAGAAGACTTTTAATATCTGGTACAAACTAGGAGGGCCATCTTTTAAAGAAGTGATCAAGGAAAGGAAGGCTTTCTGCATCATGCACTAAGAAGAACAGAGATATGAGAAGTGGGGAGAAGTAACCTGGCCTCAACTCACACAAAAAGACTAGTACAAATTTAGCCAGCAGGTACTAAAGCTCTTGAAATCAGGGAGGATACACAGCTGGCTCAAGAATCTTGACAGAGTCCTGAAGTATTGCAGCTTGAAGGATGAGTATAGAGATGATAGGCACCTTAGACCAAGTAGATCATATGTTAAAGAGTGGGAGAACTTGGGAGGATAGTAAGTGTCATAGTTGATCCTTTGTAAAATGGCTTCTAAATTATTTTCCAAGCTTTAGATATCCAGGGGTTCAGATAACAACTCATATCATAATGGCGCTCTTCAACCATGGGCATTTAGAGCTCTCAGAGGGTTGCAGACTCCCAAAAGATGACCTTGTTCACCAGGTGCTTGTTCCTGAAGTCTGCATCTTGCTAATTGAGAAAGACTGAAAGGAAATTTTTGCACATTCAGAAATGCTGATCAAGGTAGATCATTGTTGATCATACATGTGATAATATGGTCACCTGATTTTGACGGATACTTGCCTAGGTAAAAATCCATCAGTCACAGTCATGCTACACTGTCACACCCTGTGACATGGCACACAAATGTCAAGAAAGCAAAAGACACCCTATAGAGGTTGATCCCCAATACATGAAGTGCACACTACTATAGAATGTAGCACAGAAGGTTCTAGAACTCCTAAAGACAATAGGACTAATGGACCAGAATGTTACATTATGAGCACACAAGTAGGAAGGCCAATCCCCATACTTTGAAACAGGCTAGATAATCTACTACTGAGATGCCAAGACATGTAAAGTTCATATTAGTAAAGAAGAACGTGGCATGGAGAACTATAAATGGGATACTGTCAGAACTCGAACTTTAACCTTTTCTTTTATTTTCCTTTTAACATTCCTTTCTTTTAATCGCTCCTTTTCATTATATTTAACCATCTTCCAATCATTTCCCATACTCCCTTACACGTGACCTTCATTCATTCCATTACATAAACTATACAGTACTTAGATAATACAGTCTCACAAGCAGCACCTTAGCGCTCAGTTCATGCTTAAGCGCCGGCCAGCTCTATATATCAGGATTTATGTCCTCAGCACTCTACTCGAATCCAATTGGTATAGAAAAGTCCCCAGACCTCATTCGAGCATCAGGAACACACCGCTTGAGGCCCAGCATACTAGTGCATTTGATGTTCAAGCCTGGAGAACATATTATATTCGATTGCAACCTCTGCATTGTCAGACCACATTCAAACCTCGAATACCAAGTACACACATTATTTGAGTACTCAACTTCGAGTCTACACCCAAATCGAGCTGGATCTTTGACTGTACATCCTACTCAAACCCTTCAAGGAGGGGACATGCTCAATTCGAGCCTTATTGGCATACAGATTCCACAATTCAAGCATTGAATTTACATGGTTTTCAAGCTTTGAACACTGAAGCAGCAGTATATTCAACCACTGGACACTGTACAGACCTCATTCAAATGTTCAATTTCAAGCCCAGGCCTCATTTGAATGCTCTCTATCAATCCTACACTCAATTTGAGCCCTGCAGCACAGTTCAGCTTCAAATATCAAATTTTCAAGCTCTGAACACTGAATCGGCACTGTACTCAACCACTGGACACTGGACACACCTCATTCGAGCATGTGCTGTCGATCCTAGGCCTTGTTTGAGCAGTCCCTGTTGGTCCCACACCTCACTCGAGCATCATGTTCATGACCTTTGAATGTCAAACTTCAAATACACATTGCACTCGAGCCCTTGATACTGGACACACTTCATTTGAGTGGGTACTGTCAGCCACACACCCCATTTGAGCATCGACTGTTGATCCCATTCCTTAATGGGGTATCCAGCATTGATCATACACTTTATTTGAGCATCAGGTGTCGATCATGCATTCCAATCAAAGCTTACAGCGTTATCAATCCCAGAGGTCACAGGTTTGAGTTTATACCCCATTTGGAAGCCTCAAAGCCAGTGCAGTCAAGTCATCATTGGTACAATGCAGGCATTCAATTGGTTCATTTTCAACGTCACCCCACTTCCACCATTTGATTTCATGTGTTTTTGAGTTGTTGCATCAATCATTTGTCGATCATTTGATGGGACAGTGTTTTGATGACTCGAACACACTCTAACCCTTGTCACAACCTTCTCTTCCCCATTAGAGCTCAGTACCAAGTTCGGCTCTGGTTTCAGTATAAATAGCCCAAGTGTTTAGATGACGAGGAAAAAAAGGGGAACCCAATAGACGTTACCCACTCAGACCAGTGCACAATATATTTTACTTGACTGCATACACTCGAACAAAACCCCCTCTCTACTCTACACTCACTCTCAACTCTATACACTTGATTTGAGCCCCTAGGGGGGTTGTACACTTAACTATACCCCCTAGGGGCCTCGCACACTCAAATTGACCCTCCCTACACCTGTACACTCAAATCAAGTGTACATTTGAAGACACACACTCGAATCAACCCTCCCTACACCTGTGCACTCGGATCAAGGGTACATTCAAAGGCACACACTCAAATCGACCCTCTCTACACCTGTACATTCGAATCAAGGATACACTCGAAGGCATACACTCGAATTGATCCTCTCTGCACCTGTGCACTCAAATTGAGTGTACATTCGAAGGCACATGTTTGAATCGACTCTCTCTTCACCTGCATCAAAGAGACTTCCCAGAAGCTCGAGTTTGCATCACCAGCTCTCCTTATTCAAGTAGAGCACTCTGTTCCAACTGCAGAACCAGCAGGGCCACAGTCACAAAACATTCAATTGTGTTCATTTCCACTTGGTTGTCCCTCCTTGACTATAGAGTCACTGCAGTCTCTCTTGGGAAGAATATAGATTCACCCTTGAGTCAACCATTTGGTCCACAAAAGAGTCTGCATCGCAACAGTGCAAATGAAAGGTTTGAGGAACTCGCATGAACACTTGTTCTGCTTTTCCTCTTACCTCCATGATGACTTAGGTGAGACTGCGTCCCTCTCCTATAGTAGTATACATTGTATTAATTCCTCTTACCTCCGCGATGACTTAGCCTGAGTACAACGTGTCCCGAGTCCCCACTCGAGTATAGCATGCCCCAGATGACAGTCAGCCGAGGCCTGCCCAGTCCGAGTCATCTCCTGGACTCCCGCCTAACAGATATAGTCATACAATATAATAAAGAACCACACAAAGAATGCAGAAACTGCAAGATGATGATACAAATACCTAGCCCAAGTCTAGTACAAAGGAATGACATACTGTTAGGCAGAAGTCTGGGAGATGACTCAGACTTGACAGGCCTCAGCTGACTGTTATCTGGGACATGCTATACTTGAGCAGGGACTCGAGACATGCTGTACTTAGGCTAGGTTGTTGCAGAGGTAAGAGGAAAAGCAGAACAGGTGTTCAGATGCAATTCCTCTTCTTTATATACAGCAATCACCTCATGAGAACCGGTTGCCCAATTATCTAAGATTACATAAAGGAGCGAAATGGAACAAATGAAGGTCAGGTGCAAGGGAGTGTGGGAAATGATTGAAAAGATGGTTAATTATAATAAAAAGGAGCAATTAAAATAAAAGAAATGGTAAAAGGGGGAAATAAAGGAAAGGAAAAAGTTCAAGTCCTAACAGTGAGCTGCAACTCAACTCGATTCACCTCTGATATATAGAAGGTAGGAAGACAATTTCAGAAGGCTCTTCAGATCTTAAAGCCATCACAAAAATTTGCAAAGAATTACATGTGCTTACAGGGAATATAACCGGTTGCGCCTGGATTATATTTGGCATATACTCAGAATTTAAGCAGCTTATATTTGCATATAATCGGTAATCAATTTTTTTTTGAAGTATAATCAAATATAATTTTTTGCAAAATTTTGTGATGGCAAAGATTCCTAGATGAAGACTGTTGGTCACAATCAACTCCTTTCCTACACAGACATCATTAATAAATTTGTGCTACTGGTTTGTGATCTACACCTTGCCTTTCAGATGCCTTTCAAATTCAGAGCAACTCAGCAGCACAGAGTGTAAGAAGGTTGGACTGTAGTAGAGTCTACAGGATGTAAGAAAGTCGGACTATAATTGTGTATAAGAAAGTAAGAAAGTTGGGCTGTAATGAAGTGTACAAACTTGGACTGTATTGAACTGTACAGAGTGTACAAAAGTCAGACTGTAATAGTGCATACAGAAAGTAGGAAAGTCGGACTGTAATGAAGTGTACAAACTCAGACTGTATTGAACTGTACAGAGTGTACAAAAGTCGGGCTGTAATGATGTATACAAAATGTAGGAAAGTCGGACTGTAATAGTGTGTATACAGAAAGTAAGGAAGCCGGGGCTGTATTAGAGTGTAAGTGGTAGGGTCAGAGTTTTATGCTTGAAATAGAAATGATTATGCAAAAATAAAGTTTGATTTAACCCTGATGTTACAAAGCAAGACCCTAGATCCGATCGGTACTGGACGTCCAGGACGTCCGGGGTTCCCCGTAACTCCGGCTTTCAGGAGGAGAGAGAGAGAGGAGGAATAAACGCGCCAACGACACTACTCTTACTCCCATCATCCCCACCGTGGGAAAGTCGCTCTGAGACCTCGCCCCGTCGACGACGTGCGACCCCTCCATGCATCCTCGTAGAACCGCCCTCCGCTTTAACCGTGTCCTCGATCGCATCGCATCCGCGGTCTTGGATCTCAGATCGTCCCTGGCGTCGCCAATGTGCCGCCCTTTAACCCTTTATCGCACCTTGCCCTGTCGCCGACGCCATAGCCGTCGCCGGGCAGGCAACATACGTATATCGCCTCCCATCGCGCCTCCTGCCGCAGTTGGGAACCTGTCCATCGCCAGTTCGCCGACCCCTTCGGTCGACATTATTACCGAAAACCCCGCATCGATCGACCCCTCTCTCGAATATGCCCTTCAGTCTTTGCGCGATTACAGTTACTCCTTTAACAATAATCTCCCACAACTCCCTGCACGGCCATTACCGTCTCGCCGTCATGTTGATGGCGGACGTCTCAACCCTCATGCCCACCCCTTTACCCCTAACGCCCCTACTACGGGCCCTCCCCCATTTCGTACACCAGCCAACCCACACGAGAATTCTGTAGAGTACTGGTTATCTTTCCCTGATTCAGGCCGTGGCATGGACCATTACTCGTATTAGTCCTGTTCTCTTGTTTCGATTTCTGTGCAGCACGACAGCTGTTTTCTGGGAGTATGTCGTAGGGTAGCAGCCACCATAAAGCCAACGACACGTGATTGAAATATGAATGAGTTTATTTCTCTGATTCCAATCTTTCTCGGCTATCCAGCCCAGCGAACACAAGCTGCCGAAGCCAAGGAGTTCTCAGACATGGTACTTGATGAAAATGAAACGTTGTCGATTGGTTCATATGCCAACTCGAGTTTCGACAAAAGTGATACCACTTTTCCCTACTGTACCTCTTCCACAGTCCCACTCGTCACCTTTCCACGTTTCGCCAGGGAACTCGTTGAAATCAAGAGGATATCAAACGGAGGCATAAAACAGGACAACTAAAATAATCACATAGAGGAAACCGCTGAGCAGCCACACAAATTGGTGCTCAATTTTTGAAGTTGCCATCAAACAGTGAGCCTTTACGCTGCATCTTCGCTATCGTACCGTGACGTTAGTTATGCTCTTCTTAAGTAAAACATTCAGCTTCCATGTAAAGTTGACGTGAAATGTACTGTGCTTGGCCCACGAGGTATGGAATGCTAGACTGCATTTATAAATTATATGTACATTTAACTGACTTTCTAAACTCATAAGAATGGACAGCCTTCCCGAAAACGTCTCCCCCTCTCTGCTGGTAGTTCCGACGCTGGTGATCGCCGGAATTGCATACGCGATACACAAGTTCACTGGTCGTGTCTCGCCAACCATCTCCTATGCTGGGGAAAGGTCACTAGGCGCGCGACTGAGCGTTCCTATCGAATACGGCAAAGATTCTGTCGAGTTTTTGCGCAAGACGCGCAAACAGCTCGGCGATGTCTCTTGTGTCGACTTGTTCGCTCTCAAGATCGTCTTTGTTCTTGGATCTGAAGGAAACAAGGCGGTCCTGCGTGCCCCAGAAGAGAAATTGAGCTTTTTTGAGCAAATCAAGTGGGCCATGGGTCCTACAATGGACGACTGTAAGTGGAAATAGGACATTGCATTCCATATGAATCAATACTGATTAGAGGCGTAGTACTGGACGTCCCAGGTTGGAACCAAGTCAGCTTCAAGATGATCAAGGTCGCTCTCCAGAAGCAAGAACGACTGGAGAACTATGCTGTCGAGTGTTCTAAACTGACCGAGGAACATTTTGAAAAGTGGGCTGAGATGGGGAAGGTACCACTTTTTGAGAGCTTTTCGCACCTCGTCATTGCCTATCTCCTGGTCATTTTGGCGGGGGATGGCTTCTACCGAAAGTACGGCGACGAGCTGATTCCAATCATGGCACAGTTCGAGTGCGATTTGTAACACCTTATCCTGCGTGTGACCCCTAATGCTCTGTGGAAGTACACCAAACCCGGGAAGGCACTTTCAAGACTGGCGAGCGCTTCGAAGAGATCATCCACCTTGAGTTGCGCGATATCATGGACAACCCGGAGAAGCATAAAGGACGCGGTGACTATTTCTACTACATCACTACGCAAGTTGGTGACAAGTATGCGCTGTGCTACGGCAGGCACATCATGAGCCTCGTCTTCGGTGGACACGCCAATGCTGCGATGACGATTCCCTGGCTCTTCCTCCACGCACGGCGCACCCCAGGCGCATTCCAGCGTATTCGCGAGGAAGCGCTCCTACCAGCAGATATGCGCAAGCCGTATCTCGAGGCATGTCCGCGCGAGACGGGCCGTCTGTATACGAACACGACGATGATGCGCATGACGACCGAGGCGATGGCTGTCGCTGGGCACATCATTCTCGCACGCACACTCGTCGCGTGTTCACCCCCCGTGACGCAACGCACTGACCGCGCGGATGCCGGCGGCGTCTACGAGAGTGCGGCGCATTGGGACCGGGAGCGCTTCCTCGCCGATCCGGGCGCATATGCAAACTGGTTCCAGCGCGTTGAGTTCGTGCAGTTCGGGTTGGGACTTCATGCATGTCCTGGCGAGAAGCTTGCGCGAATGCTCATCTTCGATCTCATGTGGAAAAGGTGAATGGAGAAGTATGACGTTGATATTGTCTCGGGTCTCGAGGAGGGCGTGAAAGGGATTGATGGTGTTGGCGCAGAGGGAGCTTGGACAGAGGAAAACTTTGGTACGCCGTCCGTTCGCGGGGAGGATGTGGTTATATCAGTGAGGAAGCGAGAGGCTATAGGGCTTTGAGAGCTGTTAGCGAGACTTTCCCTTCCCTCCTTCACCGTTCTTCTTATTCGTCTTCTAGTAATATTGCTGGACATATTGATATTAATATTGAATGTATCTCCGAGACAAGCTTGTGTTCACACGTGATTCGGCTCCCTACTCTTCCGCAGCTTGCACTTGTCTTACGGTAACGGTTATATATTGGATACGAAGTGGCTCATTCTCTTGATAACTCCTCTTCAAGCAACGTTAACACAATCGTCTCGTGGGACCTTTGCCAACTTGCAGAGCTTGATTGGCCAGTTATCTCGCACGAGCGTGCCGCTTCAACCGGCACGCGTTCCCTCGCAGTGGCAGCTCACTCCGACACGCTATCGTTATCGTTCACTGGCTTCATCCCTCTCTTGCTTATGAACTTGCTTGAATGTCTGGAAGAACAGCACCCAAGGTGCTCTCTGCACCGCGGATTGCCACTCTTGTGAGCTCAATTGTGGTAGCATTGAGTTCGGGCACAAATTATGTGAGTCTAAGACACGTTCACACGTTTCACGAGCTGAACGGTAGCCATAGGTATACTCTGGTGCGGGCCATAGTTTCGCATTGTCTTGATTGAAATCTGAATGAGGTCGCATGCAGCTTACGCCCCACAGCTTGCGAAGCGTCTTCGGATATCTCATACAAAGTTAAATGTTATCGGTATGCCTCCCTGTCTCGGAATCATTTAAAGTAATTTGAACTTCTCACTAGGTCTTGCGGGAAATAGTACGAATGTTTACTCTCATGTTTGACGGGAAATCCGACATGTTTCATTCTTTACAGTCGGTGTTTACAGCACAGGCCCCTTCTGGGGCCGGATCGTCGACAGCAGAGGACCCAGAATGTGAATACTCATCAGAGTATCTTGTCGCGTGCACGAAGCTAACAAGTTTCGAAAGTTTGCTTGCGTGCGGATTCGCTTTCTTGCTCGCGGGATACTCTGGCATACGGTATTTCTACGACAGTCCTGACAACGAGCAGGCGAACGTGGATGTTGAGAAACTCTCGCATTTTGCGTTTGCCATTCTAACTGCGTGTGCATTTCTGACTGGAGCGGGCGGCAACGGCGGTTTGACGAGCGCTATCAATGCGACTGCGAAAAGCTTCCCGGACGAGATGGCACGTTTTGCCTTTTGGAAATTGATTCTTGAGTCTCATTTTTTATTTCTTTAGAGAGCGTCGACGACAGGGTTGGTCCTGTCTGGTTTTGGTCTCTCGGCCTTCTTCTTCTCTGCCCTTGCAAGAGTTTTATACCCAGGCGACACATCGTCATTCCTGCTTCTCCTAGCTCTCGGCACCTCCTTCCCCATGATTCTTGGGTTCTTCCTCGTGCGGCCAATACCGCTTTCCCCCGAGAATGACAGCCCTCCCGCCCCGGGTCCGGCTCCCCGGCCTATGAGCGTTTCGGATATCCCGCACGACGGCTTCGCGCACTCCGTGGGCGTCGATAGCGTATTCGCAGGCGATGCACTTGTGTTCGAGCATCACAATGATAGCCACACAACGCTGCTGGCGACGCACCACAATGCTCATCATCACCTGCACCATGAATCACAGTACGTGCACGAGGATCACGACGTAGTCGCCCCGCGTGCGCAATCTGTCGAGTTTACTGTGTCGCCGCCGCCGACTAGCCGCCGCCATCGCAGTATGTCAGCGGTAGCGCATGGCAGGAGCAGAAGCCGTGTTATTGAGGTGATGCAGGATCTTCACGGAAAGGGGCTACTTCTTAGTGGCGACTTCTGGCTTCTGTTTTTCATCATGTCTCTGTGTGAGTGTCATTTCGCGTTCTCTTGTACGTTTGCTGATCCGATCTACAGTGACCGGTACCGGTTTAATGTGTATGTATATATGATTGCTAGATAGACACGCGTCTAACTATCCGTGCAGACATCAACAATGTCGGTTCCATCTCGCAGGCTCTATTTGCGCAAGGTAACCCAGACTTCGACGTGGTTGAATCCGCTAAGTGGCAGAGTATGCAAGTCTCGATCATCAGCGTGGCGAACTGCCTCGGACGGATCCTCAGCGGCATTGGCGCGGACCTGGTGAAGAACAGACTCGAGGCACCACGCACGTACTGCATTTGCGTCGTCGCCATACTCTTTGTGCTCTCGCAGGCACTCGCGACGCATATCGAGAATGTGCAAAGCCTATGGCGCGCATCTGCTCTGCTAGGGCTCTCGTATGGAGGCCTGTTCGGCCTGTTTCCTACCGTTGTGATCGAGTGGTTTGGCCTCACGCACTTCTCGGAGAACTGGGGCTTTGTCTCGCTGTCGCCGCTTGTCGGCGGTAACCTCTTCAGTCTAGCGTTCGGCCACAATCTTGATGCGCATGCCCCACCGGTCGCACCCAGTGAAGACTCGACACCATCGCTGGAGGCACGTGCAGGCCTCCCTGCGGGCGAGCAGTGCTTTGCGGGCCGTGATTGCTATGTGTCGAGCCTGTACCTGACGATCAGTGCTTGTGTGCTTGCAACTGGACTGAGTTTGTATGCCGCATGGAAGGACCGTCGTCGGATGACAGTGAAACCTACTGATTACGAGGAAATTTTGTGGGAGGAGGAACAGGAGGGGGAGGATGTTTAGACGTCTGTATATCTATCTTCATATGTATTATGCGACTTGTCATAGCATTAGATTAGATTATGAGCACTCTTTTGATTCCGATTCATGAGTAGGGGTTGCATTTTTCAAGCGTGACTCTACGACCAAAAGTCAACATGTGCTCAAACGATCGTCAATGAACGCCCCAAACTCACCATCAAGGATGCCGCGTAATATTTTACTTGTGTCGGGTATCATGACTGCTCCGGCCTCCTCAACCGCCTTGCGTGCGGGTTCCCTTGGCTTGTCGTTGCCCTCGACTAAGATATTTGTCTCGAGTGCACGGGAGAGAAGTACGTCGATGAATCCGAATCGCCGATTGCGCATCCTCTCTTTCTTTTCTGCCCGGATGCTCGTACTTTGAGTTCCTTGTGAAGTCTTCGTTTTCACTTCGCCATCTGCGCTGGAAGTTTCTGAGACCGATTCTGAGGGCTGCTCTGACCCTTCCTCCGCACTTGCTTGAGAAAGCTCTGACAGTTGGCTTTCCGCCCTTATCTCGTCCAACATTCGGTATAGTTCCCACTGAGAAAGGGCTAAGGCGCGCCTCGCGACGCTGATTACCCGGCGCGTCATCTCCCACTCACTGAGGTTCCTGACCCGCCTCCTGGGGATCCCACGCAAGTCTAAGAAGATGTCCACCCATGTGTTCTCCCGAGTGGAATTTAGTTCATTCCGGCAACGCTCAACGATAACCGCAACCACCTTGCGGATGACGAGACGCTCCAACGGCACTTGCGCCTGCTTGTACATTGTGAGTGCGATAATCGAGCCAGCGTAATCGCCGCTGGTGACAAAATGGCGGAGGGCAGCGCCGAGGCTCACCTTTGTGAGCACTGGCGTCCGCCCAACGATACGACCAGTATGTACGAGTGCATGCATCTCGGCCATCTCCCGGAAGAGCACACGCGGCGGTATCGGGAAATCAGCGACGTTCGACTTGCGCTGCTCGCTCGCTCGGCGGCTGGCGGCGACGAAGAGCTGTGAGTACGTTGTCTCGTCGGGGTAGACAGCACGCGCGGTGTGGGAACGTAGCGTATCGTACAGTGCGAGGGCACGGTCAGGGTGATTGTGTCGCAGCTCAGCGGAAATGAGGATATTGATGAGCACCGTATCGGGCCACGCATAGTCGCGAGCCATGCGATCGAGGACCGGGCCGTATATGAGTCGCGGATCTTCCTTAGGCGCGGCGGCAAGGCGTGCGTGTACGAACGATGCGTATGGAAAGCAGAATGCAGGGTCCGCGACCGAGTTATCGGGTGTAGGACGCTTTGAGTGATAGTCGAGCCAGCGCTCAGCGTCGGCCTCACGCCCCGCCGCGAAATGGCAGGTGATCATAAATGCAATGGAGAAGGAGTCGAGCCGATATCGTTCCCCACGTTTCTCGATGTACAGGCGAACCACCTCCTCAAGAACCTCTATTGAGTTTTCCGCACGTACGAGGTGGTGCAGGAGGTCACGGAAGTGCAGATCTGCAATTTTTTCCGTCGCAAACTTCCTTCTCTGAAAGAGCTTGCCGAGGTTGTGGAGAAACGTCCTCTGTGTGATCATTTTGTTAACGAACTGGATAGTAAGCACCTTTGCGCGAACTGGTGCCGACAGCCGCATGCCCTCATCAGACATGTAGTGTACAATTTCGAATGCCTCGTCAAAGCATAACCGTCGAAGAAGCAAATCGAGGACCGCTTCGCTCGTTTGTCGACGCATTGTACGACTTAAGTGCTCCTGCGACACGCTTTTTCTGAAGTATTTAGGGACCTTAAAAGGAACGCCGTCATCAATGAACACAGTCACTCTGTCAAGGACAGCCTGCGGAAGGATCGGTGACTTGGATTGGGAGGAAGCAACGAATCTGCGAGGGTTCGCAAATCGAAGAGACATTGGAAGGATAGGACTCCGTCGAAGATAGCATCCTAAAAAATACATAAACCAGTCCTCGTGTCCTGGAAAACGAGGGTACTCGCGAGAGTGCAAGGTGGGCTCCAGATAGGCCGCTGAAAGAGTCGGGAAGACAGCAACTTCGCCAAAGTCAAAGACAGGAAGTCATTTCAATGCAGCAGTGACCGTGCAGGTGGCTTCTATGAGACGGATTTACAAGAAGCAAGCAGAAGTACTAGTAGCAGTGGGAGTAAGAATAATGACTCAGCGGTGAGAGCACTGACACTGGCAGTCACAGCCTGAATCGTCAAAAAAGAAAAAGAAAAAAGCTTTCACGCGACGCGCAATGTCACATAACGTAACTTACTGTAACGCGACTGCGCCCTTCACACGCGCCAAAGCTCGAACTTTTCCTTTTCTCTCACCTCGCATTGTCGCTGCTTTTCTTCAATGTGCGACTCGGTCGAGGAAATTGATAGAGGTCCAAGACCACTAATTAACTCCGACGCGATCAAAGTCTATGACAATAAAAGCCGGATACTCTACATATATGGCGGGACGCCCTGGCCTGCTAACGACAACGACAAGTCCCCCACGAACAGACCAACGTCAGATTTTTTTTGCTTAAGCTTTGGGCTCTCGCCTTCATGGAAAGACTACTCTGTACGCACGAGCTTTCCCCCCATAACCTTTTGTTCCGCTTGACATTTGGGTAAACTTCTACTGCTCGTCCCTTGGTCAACAGATCTCCATGCGAGAGGACGAGTCCCTGATTTCGCCATTCAAGGACGAGCTCTCCTTCCCAGGGAAATCTGGCCTTGAGCTGCCCCGGCTGGGTGCTCTTCCTACCCTTCAAGACCCCATCGGGACAATTGTTCACGACGAGACGGCGTCCAGGACGTCGTACCTGCTTATCCTGGGCGACCCAGTGGGAAAGGCTTACGAAAAGTACAGCCACCCAATCTTGCTGTGTATAAACTTAAGGTTAAACACTTGGCGAAAAATCAAATTGAAAGATACCAGAAAAGTCCCCGATGGACGCGCGAGAGCCTCAATGGTAGTGGTTGGGGAGATGAGGTCCCAACAGTGTGACATGTTTCTTTGCGTTTTCGGAGGCGTCAAGGAAGGAGTAAATGATGTAAGTAATGTGCATTGATCATTTTTGGATGAACAATCTTATTCCCACTGTTCAGGAGGTAAATACAATTACAAGCCTAGACTCATTCGCTATTGCGAATCTGTCGAAGGGAGTATGGACTGTTCCGAACAGAAAGGTACCAGATGCCGTCGGACCGTTAGGTATAAGGCCTGGGTTGGTGAAATTCTGGGACGCCCAACAAAATCGCGAAATGATTCTCATTCTAAGAGGCGCCGTTGAACGGCATGGCGTCAATGTAAGTTCCCAAACTTTTCTACATATGCTAGTATCATGGCAATGGCTGCGGTGATCACCCATTTCTCTTCAGACTGAAATAAGTGCGGAAGCAACATTTTCGGAAGCTTTTCTGTTTGATCCGCGTGTACACAAGTTCACCAAAGTCCGGAATGATTCGTCATCTCGTTTTCCTTCGCCTGCGAAAGCATTTACTTTTCAGCCTTCTCAGGCGTCTCGCATCGCTGACAGCTCGTATTTGTTGGTAACATGCAGTGACCAGCGCGGGTTGAATGAGATTCCGCCAAGGCCAGACGAGCCTGAATATAGCGAACGAGTGGACGTATTCTACCATGATCCACAGGTAGAAGTCTGGATAGCAGAAATCCAGCATCTTGTTGAGGATTCGCAAATGGGATCGGATCCCGAGCAAGAGTTACATGAGCTTGACACGGAAGAAACTTCAGAAGAGGATGACGAATGTAGGTGTCTTCTGGCTTTTATGATTCCATCTAACTGCAGTCCTCTATACCTACCATTTGTCTCTAGCTTCCAGCGAGGAAGAAGGGCCGGACGACTCCATCTTGAACCACAAAGGGAAGAGAACCAGCGTCCTAACGCAAAAGGCCAAGAGATCTGGCTCTCCGGTGTTGCGAATGAGCGGAGCAACACTTATATGGCGAAATGTGACCTACGGACGTGTCAAAAAATCACTTACTCTCTTAAGTCCCTCGTTTCGCATCGAGGCAGCGTTCCTCAGCGGAGACATTCCATCTCGCCTCTCGCTGCCCGCGTATGTGTACGACCATCCGCTCAGTCCGAGGCTTGTATTACTGGGCTGTGACCATGAGTTTTTGGGAGAGATATTTGGTGATATATACAATGCGTTTGCCAGCGTTTCTCTCCACTCTTTACTCGATTCTGAGGAGGAGGCTGTTTCTAGCCTGGTGGAAGATGGAATGACATCCGCGAGAGTGACGCCTGAGCACACTGTCTCAGACAGTGAAACGTTGTTGCATGGAGACAATGAGCCTGAGTTCACTGCAGCTGCCAGTGAAGCCGTTGACGAAGATATGGAACCTGCCCCCAACGCTACTCACCGGCGGCGGATGTTTTTCTCCTCCCGCTAGACTCTGACCCCGAATCATTGGACTTTACGGATTTTCAAAGTAAGTGGAATCTCAATGAGCGACTCTCAGATGCTAATGTTGGTCCTAGGCCTGTCTTCGGTCCTCGTAAGTCGAAACCTTAATTCAGAAAGCAATGAATGCTGACCCCGAAGACAGAAGGGAGACCGAGAACTCAGATATCAGGTCGTCTTTCCAGGCTCCTTCTTGAATCCTCTTTCTCCTAATCATTTGGCTTCTCATCTTCCTGAAAGCAATATCGTCTCCTAATATTTAGAATCATACATAATGTTCCCGCATTTAGCTGCATGCTGCCTTATAACCACGTGACTCATACTACGCCAACGGCAGTGGCATTGCCACTGCTGCCCTCGTCTCTTGCTTCTTTCCCATACAGTGTACTCGATTGAAGGCCTTATTCTGTCCCAAGTGTCCACATCTGGCTTTGCAAAATATATTCGTGTAAAAGCGCTCATCTAAACGAAAGCAATCATTTGGTATGCCACCGCGCCTGAGCAAGAGACAACAACGCGAACAGGATGAGCTACTCATTCTCGCTGCGAAGTCTGCGGTTCAAGACAAGCAGATTGAACCTGAAGTAATGGGGTCTAGTGAAGAAGAGGTTCCACCTGCAAAACCCAAAGTGTCAGGGTTCGCAGCGGTACACCTCATCCATCCCAGCCCTCACGCGCTTTACTGATTCTCAGATGCTTAGCTAGCTCAATCAGGGGTAGTCGACGAGGAGGAGAAGGAAGACGAAGATGAAGATACTCCACAGAAAGCGGCGAAGAAAAAGGTGCGTGTTTTAAGGCTGAACTATGCTCAGTGTGACAGCTCTGACTCCGTATCTTGCAGAAAAAGAAGAAAAAGAAAGAGACGGTACAACCGATTGCCGAAGCTTCTCCATCTCCCCAACCTCAGAACCCAGGCGGAAAGAAGGGAAAAGGAAGGGGGAAAGCGAACAAAAACGGCGGCGATGATTTGGACAGGGCGCTTGCGGAACTATCTGTAAAGTAAATTTGAATCTCTGGGAATGAGGTTGTTCTTCCTAACTCTTCCAAGATACCCGGATCTCCAGCACGTTGCACGCTCAGAAGTGAATGGAGCAGCGGGATCACGCTCCTTTCCGGAGAAACATAATGCTTTGCTCGCCGTTTCCTTGGCGCACTTGGACAGCGAGGCAGAGATGAGAAGGTTCTTCGGCTCAAAAGTCGTACGTACTCTTTTTTATCCTCTACGGCCTGGAAGTCATGAGATGGTCAGATCAGCGCCTCGAAAGCACAGGACAAACAAGCTCGAGGCGCTCGCGCAGCCGTCAAAGGTCTCAAGTCTAATCTCACAAAGCCGCAGCCGACATGGTGGTCCGCATCGCAGCGGGAGGGGTTGTCCATCCGTCTCTTGACTGAGGATGAGATGCAGGAGAAGACCGCGCGCAGCAAAATTGCTATTGAGGAGAAAGGCGAACGATGGTGGACAGTCGAGTACTCAAAGAGGTACCGCAACGTGACAAAGGCATTCATAGGCGCTGTATTGTCTGGAGGTGATCTATCTTCATCGCGCGGTGCTTGATTTGAGCTAAATAATGGATAGATCCTGATCGGCTGTATCGGATTTTGTCAAAGTTGCCTTGGCATGCAGACACACTTCTGCAAATGTCGGAGGTTTACCGCCATCGGGAGGGTAAGCATTCACATAAGACACCTGTTCGAAGCTTATAAACTGTAAAGAGCATTCATCGAGCGTCGATTTCTTGAATCGTGCGCTATTCACCTACGAACGCAGCTTTATTGGCGCTTTCGCGTTCACGGCTGGGAACAACCGCCTCGACTTCGACCACGTTGAGAATCGTCCATTTTACATCGCACTTAGTCGGATGGTGACGTACGTCATGCGGCAGACTTGTACGGTGTAAACGATTCACGTCTATTCTAGCGATCTGCAGCGCCGTGGATGTTCGCGCACCGCATTCGAGTTTGCACGTCTCTTACTTTCGCTCGACCCGTACTCCGACCCACATGGCGCGCTACTGTTCCTGGATTTCCTTGCGATTAAGTCAGGCATGCACGAGTGGCTACTGTCCATGTGGGATCTGCACGACACTGAGGCAAAGAAGGATGGCGATGTTGGCGATGTCTGGGATAGGTTCAATGTGACCGTCTTGCCAGGCTGGTCATATGCGAGAGCACTTGCCCTCCGGGCTGTGGAAGACGCGAAAAAACAGGTTTACTATTCAGCGACAGGAATTTGAGTATGCGTTAATTTCTATTATTCAGGATCATGAGGCGAGTACGGCAGCATTGAAAGACGCAATTCTCGCTTTCCCTGTTGTCGTCCCTCTTTTAGCTGACAAAATCGATCTGTTCTTGCCGGGTGATCTGCGAGGCCACCCGGACTTCAGAGTTCATGTTGATGCCAGGTGAGCAAAGGCAGACACCGTACGTGTGCGACTCGCTCACCTGCCTGTTACCTCAGCTCACTGAACGGGCATGAGCCGCTCGTTCACTTGTTGTCGCATCTGTACTCATTTCGGTCGTCTTCGCTCTGGAAAATACCAGACAACTCCGCATGGCTCAAAGACACGGCTCTTTCGGTCTTTGAATCTTACAATTCGAAGAAGAGGCCGGACAATTTGCGTGGGAGGTTTTTCAAGCAGTTTAGGATGGAGAACTTCTACAGCAGTGACCCAAGAATAATAACGCAAGATCTATATCGCTCCGACCTTGCGCGCTCTATATATCGCCACGTCGGTGCGCTTGCCGATGCAAACACGACGCGACGGCTCACTGCTTTTTTCCCCCGTGAAATCCTGAATGCACCATCTTTAAGTTGCGACCCGTTACCACCGCGCACAGCGGTTTCACGGTACGACGACGAATTTTTCGCTGACTGCGAGGATGTCTTCGCGTTCCGGCCGCGGACACGGCGTGAGCGGGAGGTTGACGCACGCAATTTGGCACGGATGATCCCCGATGCGAACGTCCGTCACCAATTACAGGTGAAGCAGACTTTCTTTTCCGTACAAGGCTTGTATTATATAATTAGCTTACCTATCCTAAAATTAAACGTCGGCGCTTCAATGCCTATACAGGCTCTGTACGACGCGCGGCCTGACATACAACGACAGTTTCCTGACGGGGTCACTCAGTTCGCACAGATCGCAGCTCAGCTTGGTGAGGATTTCTGGGACAATCTGCTTCCCCAGTTCGTCGATGAGATGGGTGGAGGCGGCGGTGGCATGCCGGGTGAGTTCATCGACGCTGATTTACCTAATGAGGAAGAAGGGGAGGATATAGGACACCTTCGCAACGCACGAGAGGCCGTAGCGCAGGATGATGATGAAGAGAGAGACGATGGCGATGCTGCCGCGGGTCTCGATGAAGATGAAGAAAGTAGCGATGGCGAAGAAGCTGCACCGGTGCGTTCCTCTCACAACCTTGGCGCTCGCCCCTTGCGTCCTAGCGCCCTTGTGTGTGTCCTTTGCTCAAATCAGACTATTGACACCGCATCTTAATCGTGCAGGCATTCCCTGTTCGTGTATGGCAGAATCTGGTCAATCGCTTCTGGGGTGGTGTTGCGTCAGCCCGAGAGGAGGCCGATACGAACAGGGCAGACCGTGAAGAGCATAACTAAAAATTGTTCCGTGTCGTAAATGCTGCCGCAGGATCCATAAACTGAGTCCATGTCATGAGCAGGGACTGCCCATCGGACTTCTAGAAGTCAAGCTAATTTTTGCGAAGTCTACAAGGATCGAATCTATTGAACTTCGAATGCTTTGCATAACTTGCGCAATCTGGATCTTGGAGGCTTCGGGCAGGCACACAGACAAGATCGTCAAGCAATATGAAAACCTGGACATGTTCCCTGATTGATGCAATTCTCAATCAATTCGTGCCTAAAATACATGCGACATGTTCAGGACTACATTCCAACGCCATTCGCAATTTTTTCCAGTGCTTCTGACAAGAAGTCTTCAGCAAGAAATATACAGGTGCATCGTCGTGGAATTGACAGAGCCTTATCAGTCGACTCACAGGCACAGATTTGCTTCATCATAAACGAGTGCGTGTTCTACGCTGCTCATCCTGACGATAAGATATTTTGAGTTTTGCGTTGTCCTTAAGGCCGAAGCGCACCTCCGCTTACGGTCGTTCCTTTTATCTTCGTAGCTTTGCTCTCTTCTTCGTTCCTTGTTTCGTTTGCAACCCACGCGAGCTTCCAACGTAACAACATCAAGCACAAAGCGTGTGGAAAGGGAATTACGAATGCCGGTGATTCCTCAACTACGAAGGTTAAACAATGATTACTATAAAGGGTAAGCGAAGGGGGGTCCACACTTTGGCTCTGGTTGGCGATACTTTACGCGTTGCGCTTGGGCACAGAAATCGCTCAACATGAAATCCGATTCGCATTGTGTACTGTGTCTAAGCACTACCGGATGTCCCGAGACTGGAGGGGAGACAATGTCGATTTTCCACGTTTCCATGTTCAGGTTACCGTTTATGGACGTTTCATTCACCCATTTTGAATGGCCACAGCACGTTTCGGCACATTGTTACGGAAAGTACAAGCGTGGCCTCCGTCACTCCCACGTACTGCCCTACGACTCTGCGCCTTGTTTTTGTATGCTGACGTTCGGTTCTATCAGCAGCTCTGATTTCCTTTATACATATGAAAAGCCGCAAAGTTTGATCGCCCCCGAAATTCGAAGCCACTATCGCCTGGTCGAGGCACACACAACTATAATAATCTGCAATGCGAGCTTGAGACAAGAGTATAAGATGCGCAGGACGTATCCCTCAACCACAATCAACCTTCGTTCAAACTGTGATTTACTCTTGCTACTACTCGGCGATTTCTTCGCTCTTCGCCTTCCAGCGACTTTCTCCACCAATTTATAACCGATTTTTTTCTACATCTTCGAGATTTACAATCTCAACGACACACTCCTTTCCACCGTTCTCTACAATTTATCAGTCCTCCGACAATGATGTTCCTCTTCCGCTCGGCATTCGTCACCGCGGCTTTCGCCTGTGTCTTCGTGGTCCTTGGTCAATTCGCGACTGGTAAGGTCCTTCTTAGTCGGAATATTTCGTATGACTGACGTGGTTTGCCTTGTAGTTCATGCCGCACCTCAGCTCGGAATGAGGCCCAATCTGCACGTCTACGGATTTGAAGGCTCAGGCTCCGAGATCGCGTCCTTCAAATCATTGTCGGCTACAATCGACGTTGGCTCTGCATCTTCGACAATAGTTAGCGCAGCCGAAGCTGCAGAGACAGCAGAGACAACACAGCTCCCAGATTCTTCAAGTAGTGACGACACAGTGAGTTTCTTCCTCTTCGATTTGTGGCTTGTATGAAATGAACCTGACAAAAGCCACAGGGAACAGGAAAGGCTGCGCAAACGAATGCCGCTGTGTCGTCTGCGTGCGGACTCCGCGTAGCACTGTTCGTCAGCTCGATCGCAGCCATGGTCCAGATTTTCTGAAGAATCTGGTCCGTCTCGCCTTGTACCGATTCTTGTACCACTTCCGCGATTCCTTCTGCGCTCCCCCATTCTCGCTTTCGCATCCTTCCGTATCCCCATCCCCTTCCGTTTTCCGCAACTCCTCAGCGATAACCGTATTTCGCAGCTGGAATCTGTCCGATAATCCACCCGCTCCCATCCCCTCTGTTCGCTTTTCCCGTCCGGTTCGTCTCGCTTCTCCTGTTGTAGCCTATCCGTTTCTCACCGCGCCGACTTTGCACTTGCCGTTTTTTGTTCGAACTCTTTCTTGGATCTTGGATTGGATTGGATGGTCTCGTGTTTATTCGTATCAGATATTGTCCCTCGGATATGTATAGTAGTCTTCGCACGCATGCGTGTGTGAGGCGACTGGTTTGCTAGATTACTATCTGCTGTTTGTTGTCTCGTAGCCTCTGGCAGGCATGTCCCACTCGCGTGTATCGATAGCAATCCGTATTGCCTACCATCTTATAATGAATGTTATGATATTGAGTACTTGGACCCACATTGAAACAGTAAATGCGCGCGAGTAACATTCAAATTCGCACCTGTGTTAGAGCAGTAAGTGATCGGCGACGTGACGTAGGACACCCTCTCCGATCTTCTGCGCCGGGATGGACTCGATATCACGGCACACAATGTACGCATGAGAACTCCGTACGGCATGGATCCACACGAGACACTTCCGGAGGTTGGACAGTTCGTTGAGAGATCGCGAGATGGCGGTCTGTTTATCGCTAAGACTGGGCTTCCGCCTCGCGTCCCTCGCGTCCTCCGGCTTTGTTGGCACCGAGGTTGATGTTGATATCACCTCTGCCGTCGCTTCAAGCTGCATGTTATCAACAGTGGTCGACAAAACCATCGAGCTTGGCAGCTGTGATCTCCACTTCCGTCTCTAGCCGTGCAACGGTTCTCGATAACGTGTCCCTAAACGACGGGTCTTCCGCCAGAGCTCGGATGCGCGCGCGCGCGACTTCCTTGAAGCGAGTCCAATCGAACCACAGCGAGGCCGACGAATAAAGGTACGATGAGTGGAAGAAGTGGGTATATCATCTGAGATCGAAGACATTGAGTGTTTGGAATAGCAAAAGAGGCGAAAGAGATAAAAACGAACTATATTATGGGGAAAATTGTAGCGGATATATGTCGGAATAACAGAGCCTTTATTCTTCCTCGGCGCCTCGAATATTGACTTCCAAGACCTTAGCATAGGAGAATAGACCTTATCCAACTCGCTGTAAGAAAAGTCAGTAACTTTCGATCATAAAATGTTGCGGACACCTACACTTCAATGTATGATGCTTCGTCGGCGTAAAATGGGTCTTGAGACTCAATAGCTCCAGTCATGTAAGGTACCGGAATATCGTTCACTCTGTACAAAAGTGTCAAGGACGTAGGGAGCTCTATGCTCACGCGTTAGCGTAGAAAGCTACGTTCTCAAATATGCTGAGAGCCTTGTAGAATACCTGGTCTAGACACATTCCAATTATCGTCATTTATGTAAATCATGCATGTAGATGATAAATACTTGCCAGGATCAGCCATGATTTCCAGTAGCGACTTCGCATCGGAAGCTTCCCGGGGCGAAAAAGAATCGCTGTCACCCCATCTATCGGCAAGATAGAGTCGACGTCCGGTCCTAGACAGCAGTCTTCCCCCTATCACAGAAAATAAGGAGTACAAGACGCCAGGATAACGTGGGATCCCGAGGTGAGGAGTGGCTATTGTGATGAGATTGATAGGTTTCATAGGAGAGACTTCCCCAGATAGCTCGGAATTATCAGAGAGAACCCCTTTATGATATAGGATCCTGCAACTTCAAGATGATTAAATACTTTGTTCGGAATGGTGATTTTAGTTCATCCCGGACAGACAACGTACCCGACCAAATAACGGCAGACGAGGCCTCCTAAACTATATCCTATGGCTGAGAATTTTGCGACGACTCGCCCATCTGCTTCTATAGCGCGGATTTTGTCCATGACCTATCATTTAATGCAGGCTTTAGTAATTCTCTATCTTGAGAATTCGTTTTAAAGGCTAGATACCTCTCGAGCAACCCGTTCGCCTCCCCAGTCGATTCCGTCATACGTCGCATCGTCAGAACTGCTGAATGCGACGAGTATATCTATTTCTGAGTTAGCTTCTGTCCGCTTTACACGGTCCTGCGAGTCAGACGAAAGTCTAAGCAATATGTGCTTCTTCAGTTCGGCTAGGTGGGTTGGATTGTCCCATAGTCCATGGACGAGGACAACCAGGTGGACCTGAGCCTTATTCGACATTATAACAATGACATGGAAAGAGGGTGAATGAGGGCGTACCACGATATCCATGCATCAACGAGTTAGGAATGCTGGCTGGCGATCGCCGATAGGACGCGTCAGTCCACGGCGCCGATGTCCATCGCCCAAACTCTTTGATACTGCCGACATCTAATGACTCAAAGCTAAGTAGAATGTTGCTGATGAGATGAGTCGGTCAGCAACAGCCTTCCTAATGTCCAGGATGGATACATCATATTACATGACTCACACTCAACTTCAAGTTGAAGCGCACACTCCAAAATTAGAAAATCTACCACGTGACGTTTTCCTCAACTTCTGAGTTCAAGTTCAAGTTCCTTTCCTTCATTTCAGTACCCACAAATGATCTGTAATATTTCACGGTAACACCTGCCTGCCTTAGGCCAAAGCTTTATGCCCTCTTGCAGATTTTTTTTTGCGTAAAATAGACTGTGAGTATGTGTTATAATAAGGTCGCATTTCTTCTATATTGACTCGCTCTCATATGCTGCACAAGTGGCATCGCTCAAATATCTGTGGTGGATGAATACCACTAGTATTCATATCTTCTTATTTCTCTCATTAGTAGACTCTCAGTATTGTCACCAGGGAGGCTTCAGACTTCCGTTCCGTGAACAGGGTTCGGGTCGGTGTATCGTCCGATGCGTTCTCACCCTCGCTGATTGCAACCCCCTATGACAGACTTTCAATAGCAGAGCACCTCAATTCTTCCCTCGCCTTCTCTGAGCGGTAGCAATACCCTCGCATTAGTTATCTCCGAGAAAAACTATATCAGCTTTTGTGAATCTGCTTACGACTCGGCGCCGTGCTCTTGGTATAAATACTTCGACTGGACTGCGCTTCTGCAGAACTGTCTTCTACCAACCATGATCCGCTTCTCTAATTTGAGCTATCTCGATCTCTTTCTCCTAGCTGTGGGGTCATGGACGCTATACAAGCTTACCCAGGCCGTGCGTACGCGCGTCAAGACGACAAAGCTAAACGGTCCTCCAGCATCGAGCTGGATTTTCGGCGTCACCAAGGACGTATTCAAAGGAGACTCTGGAGCGCTGTACGAGCAGTGGGCGACAGAGTACGGGCCTGTCTATCAAATCCCCACGCCCTTCGGCCAACGGCGAACAATTCTCACAGACGCCAAGGCTGTCGCTCATTTTTACTCGAAAGAAACGTTCACCTACGTGAACAGCAATTTCTCGAAACAGCTGATTACGAATCTTGTATGGTTGAGCGCTCGAGGGTGCGGAACAAGACTTACATATTTCATGAATATAGATTGGCAAGGGACTCCTATGGGCTGAAGGTGAAACCCACCGAAGGCAATGAGCATCTATTCATCCTCGACAGGAAAATTGGCTTGCTGACAGAATCGGGTAGGCAACGCAAGGTCCTCACTCCTGCATTCAGCAACGCAGCAATTCGCAGCTTGACCCCAGTATTCTACGACTCTGCTTACAAGGTTGGTTTAACTTGTCTTAACTAATCCTGCTTTGGAATTTACACATCTATTGTATTCAGGTCAAAACTGCGTGGGATGCGCTCATCTCAAACTCAAACTCGGATGAAGCTATCATCGACGTGCAGAAATGGTGGTCCTTTGGCTTGTTAAAACGAAGATGGTTTGCTGATCTCACATTTCCTCAGGATGAACTGTGTCTCCCTCGACACCATCGGCATCGCTGGGTTTGGACACGACTTCGGCGCGCTCCAGGGACGGCACTCGACTATCGAAGAAGCGTTTGACTCCTTCGGCAGCCACCCGCCCATGGGTATCACGGTCATAACCATGCTCCTCGGCTCTGTGCTTCCTCTCCTCCAGAAAATACCGAACAGTCGCAGTCGCCTGATCAAGAAGTTGCATAACACCATGGAGGAGGTCTCCGAGGCGCTCCTTGATAGGAGTCGCAAGGAAAAGGAACTGGGCGGTGCAGCTAGCGATACATCCAGGTCGATTATTGGCAGCCTGCGTAAGTCTTTTTATGTCCGTGTCTGCTTCTGGGGACTAATGTTTTGCCTTAGTCAAAGCAGAAAATGCGAACTCGGAACTGAGGCTGAGTGGAGACGAGGTTCTGTCCCAGGTAAACTATATTCTTGTCTTCAATGATTTCTTATACTCAATAAGTATTAGATGAAGGTCTTGATCTTGGCAGGCTACGAGACGACATCAAGTCAGTGGTTGAATTTATCACTTTATCTTCAGCGCTGATGTCTCCTTGCAGTAAGCCTGACATGGGCGCTTATTGAGCTGTCCTTGCACCCGGAGAAGCAAGACAGGCTTCGTGCGGAGCTCGCCGAGTTCACCAACAAGGACCCTTCATACGAGCAGATCTCGGGTGGCCTTCCATATCTCGAAGCCGTCACGCGCGAGGTTATCCGCTTGCACCCGCCGCTTGCGCAGACAGGGCGAATCGTACGTCTTTTACCATTCGCAGATAGAAACGCTGACTTACCATGTAATAATGTAATAATACTAGACCGCATACGACGATGTCATCCCTCTAAACAACCCTATCACGACCGCCTCAGGGAAACGCGTCGACCATATCACGCTTGCTCGCGGCTCAGCGGTCCTCGTACCCATCCGTGCCATCAACCGTTCTGAAGAGATCTGGGGCTCAGATGCGAAGGAGTTTAAGCCCGAGCGCTGGCTGGACAACGAGGCAGGCCTGACGGCAAGGGCGAAGGAGGTTCAGGGCTTTCACCATATCCTGTCTTTCATCGATGGCCCGCGGACCTGCTTGGGGCGCGCATTCGCTGTAGCGGAGTTCAAGGTGAGACGTTCTTTCTTGTTCATTGGGTGCTCATGCTGATATCGGATTGGATGCTAGTCTGTGCTGTCTGTGCTGATTCGCAACTACGTGTTCGATATGCGCGATGGCCCGGAAACGAAGGTCGATATGGTCACGTCTATTCTTCCTCGTCCGAAGGTCGTTGGCGAACAAGGGTATGCCATGCCAATGCGTGTACGCCGGTTTGAGTACTAGGCGCTGTTCCGTCCTTTGATCATGCTGCTAGCCATGGTGTGTTGTGCAGCGCAACGGGTTGCGAGAGCGATGGGCTTACTTCAGTAATCTGTACAGTATGGACTTATTCTATTTGATCTCAAGATGGTTGACTTTGTCATGTAGACGTCAGTTCTGTGTACTCCAAGTTGAGTGAGAAAAGGTCTCGAGTTGAGCGGAAGCTGTATAAATACAATAATTGAAGCGTTAAACAATAGACAAGACAAATAAGCAAACGGAGATCAAGAAAATGTTGAAGGAGTGTGCGTGTTACCAAGAAAAAAAATCGAAGGAACGGAGGTGGAATGGAAATGGGACTTAATAAAGAGAAAGTCTGGTAATTTAAGTTCGTGGGGGCGTGTTCTTCGTGCTTTTGTATTCCGCTCACTCGGACACCAGACCCCGCGCGCGGAGGAGACGCTCAGCCAGCTCAGCGAGCCGCTTCTGCGTCTCAGGAAGTTCAAGGTATGCCAGCGACGCCTCGACAGCGTGGCCGACGGCAGTCCAGTCATCAAGCACAACATCCTCAAGGCCAATTGGGTTGAACCGAAAGTATGCGCCCGTCTGAGCGAAGCGCTCCTCGAGGCGTGCATGCACGCCCTCCGCATCCGTGCTGATATGTGCAAAGGCGCGTAGCATGTCGATCATGCCCGCGATTCCGGAGCGCGAGCGCGGCGCACCCGGGCGGTACGGGTTCTCGTTGCGCCGCCCGGTGCCGAGCGAGATGAGCGTGTTTGCGTACGCGGAGGGGCCGTAAAGCGTCGCGAGCTGTTTAAGCGCGAGCTCAGCGGGATTGTTGAAACCTACGCCGCCGTCAATATATGCGCGGCCGGCATGGGCGGTGGGGTGGAAATAGGTGGGTGCGGCGGAGGTTGCGAGCGCCGCGGTGACGATTGATACATTGTCCTGCAGCTCGGACGTGGGAAGTAAGTCCGCGCTTCGGTAGCGGTCGTCAAAGGTAGGCGTGTATGAGGAGAAGACGGTCGGACGCGAGAGGTCTGCAGCATCTACTGCTACGGTGAAGACTGGGACTTGATGGCCGGAACTTTTATCCTCAGCGGAAGGCTTCAGCGGTGCACCGGCATCTCCTAGCGCTTCTTTGACGACCCGCGCGTACACCTTGCGCTGTTTCTTCGTCGAGTGCTGAGAATTAGTAAAAAGCCACCAAAGACCCTTCAGCTTCCTGCCCCCGAATAATTTTTTCGACATGTCTCTATACGCATCTATGAGCTTCTCAAGCGGAAGGCCCATACGCGCGAACATGAGCGCGGCGATGCCGCCCGTGGACGTCCCACCGACGAGGTCGAGGAGCTCGCGGACGTCGACATCGGGCGGTAGGTGCTTCTGCAGTGAGCACAAGAACAGAGGCGCGAAGACACCACGCACGCCGCCGCCGTCGAGCGTAAGGATTGCCTTCGCATCATCGAGTGACGACGGGAAGACTGGGGAGGGGGCGTAGGGGGGAAGGAGGGGCACCGCGCATGAGCTCGTGGAGGACAAGGAGGCGAACGAGAGGGAGGTAGATGCCGCGGAGGTAACACTCGTATGTGTCGCGTGAGTGTTTGAGGAGACGCGAGAAAATAATGAAGACGATGAAGAGGCATTGGAAAAGGAGGAGTGCATTGACGAGCAGGTTGAGACGCGCGTGGGCCGACCTCGAGACCATGGGCCAGCGGACGCATCGGGCGATCCGGGAAAGCATACTTGCGCGTTCGACAATGGCCTCAGTGGCTCTAGATCATCGACGGTGTGAAGCTTGGGCGATTCGAGAATTTGAGATTTTATATTTAGGTTGGAGCATCGGGGATTCTGTATGAAATATGCATGCGTGAGCACAGAAGTGCCTGCTACGAGAGACTGCTAACGTACCTCGCAGTCATCGGATATTGAGAACATGTCGATTGCATACTCTTGAGGTAGTGGCTTAATGGCAAAAGGGAGAACGACTCAAGTCCAAATAGTCGTCTTTATACTTTGGACCGTCCAAGCCACGTTCAGTACGTAATAGCGAGGAAATGTGGCTGTTGAAGGAGAGACAACAACCAAGTCACGCCGACGCTCGTCTGTGCTTAGATCGATGGCCGAACTTCGACGGGATGGTTGTTATCTGAGGGCGTTGTGTCTCGCTCTGTGCTTAGCAGCAGTGTAATGCGGAGGGACTGGATTTTCGAAAGACCGACTTTTATATGCGCGAGATTGCTATCGCTCGACGGTCCTACTCTATTTTGGCAGTGTTTTCAAAGGGAAGTTTAGCAGGAATGATGGCTCAATCAAAGGGATACCCCTACATTTCACCACAGGGCACCGCAACGATGTCAACCTTTGCGAGCCTCGAGGCTAGCGCGTTGAGGACGCTTGCATGCACCACCCATATTTACCGATTTTCCTTTTGGACAGGGTCAATGTGCTCGTGCATACAAACATGCCTTAATGGTACCTATACCAGTCGTTTTTGGAGAGTGCAAAGCTCTGCAAAACTTGACGCTTGGAAGCACAATGGGCTGAGAGATGAGAGGCTCAATTAGATAATCCATATATGGTTAGTTCATTATCCAATTTAGGAAATAATGTTCCAAGAAGAGAGCATGCGTGGATAGATAAATGACAATAGAATATAAAACACGTCGAAGGAAAAGGCACGAGGTCACAGCAAAAAAGATCAAAAGGAAAACAGGCGATACTTAGAGAGAGCGGTTTTAAAGCATGCGAAGGAAAGCAGAGAAAGTTTATAGAATCACAAGAACCCAGGCCCAGGCAACTTTCTCATCAGAAGTGAAGGCGATACGCTTCCCGTCTGTCGATTTTGAGCTAGTCCATGGGTGCGTGGAGTAAGCGGAAGGCGCTGGAGTGCTTGCGATGCACCCCTAAAAGATGGCGAAGGCGCAGGATCGAAACGGACAGGGCTGACGTTCTGAAGCAGCACTTGCCCTTGCGCAATTTTAACAGCATCGACAGGGGTGGCGGGCAGGTCTCGTCTAACGAACGGTGTACACAGTGGGCGCGCACGGTAAAATATCTGCGTCGGCTCCTCCGTCTGGAAGCTGCTGGCTGCATGGCGGATCGAAGGGGTAAGGCTCGCCTTTTGCTTCTGGCGCTGCTTGCGCGCATCAAAGCAGTAGACGGCCTCCTTCTGTCCGGAAAGGCGCACCTTCGGGATACGTTCGAGCCGCCGGCCCCACATGCATACGGGCTTCGCCGTCGTGGACTAGGCATAGAGTCGTCAGTCTTAGCTCATCACGTACGAGCCTTGCGTAATTACATACCTGCTCTGGATTTATAGCCTCGTAGTCAATGGCCCCAGGCATCAGGATAGAAAGCGGGTTCGCTTGAATAGGTCTCGGTGGTCCCGTCGGAAGAACAGGGTTGAGCCTGATGATTGGGCTTGAAGGGGGGGACCAGCTATCTGTGATCATATCCTTCGTCGCTGATGAAAAATGTGTCGTCGTCCTATCCTCAAGGCCGAGATGAGACGTCGAGGCATAGGAGCGACCAGTTATTGGAAGGTCATCGACGCCTGATTGAATTGAATAGTCCAGCACAGAGCTCGCCACGGTCGCGAAGAGGGATGTCGTCCACTCCAGAATTCTACCGACAGCTGCTCCGTCCGAGCCGTCATCATTATTTACATAGGGAATACGCATCCTAGGCTCCACGTCTTGAAGGAGCGAACAAACCGAGTCATCTGGGGGTGTAGCATTTAGAAGAGGTTCGCAAGATGCTTGAACCGGCACGTTCGCGGCGAAGCTATCGAAGTCCTCCAGAGCGTATGAGGAGTAGCCGGCAGTAGGAAAAGAGACCGACATGTTAGACAGAGAGCTTGAATTGGCGACAGAGATCGTACGGCGGCCTGCAGAGTTCGAGGCAGTCCTTGTGCGATTCATGGGTGGCAATGCCGCAAAGTGTTCAGAGCTGACATCTGACATCGAGATCGACATATCTGACAGAGAGCCAGTGTCTGTGGATGACTGGACGTCCCATACTGAAGCATCTGAATTAGTCGGAGGTCTTGAGTGACTCCCGGGAGGTAGTGCTGTCAGAGGCTTCGACCAGAGAAAGCTTGTCCGGGGACAGTAGCCAGGACTCTCCCATTCAAAGCTGTCTGGTGCGTAGGATTGGAGAAAGCTGGAAACAGACCGAGGTACAAGGGACTCTGTAGCCATGGTGATGTTTCCTGAACAGAGTAGTAGACAAAGCCTGAATACTTAGAAGGCCTTGAGGTTGGAGTACGTCGCCACGAGAAGGCAAGAGGTCGTCGGTCACAGCTATAAGAAACAGTTTTGAGGCTGACAAGGCTGGCAGGTACTTGAATCCTAAAGGATTATTGTTCAGGACGAGGCTGGAGAAGTAGCCTGGCCCAGACGCTTGATGAACACAGAGGCTGACTGCTAGATAGCTGAGTGTCTTCCGACGACCGCGTACTAATGCAGGTTCGGCTCGTACCAGTACAGTGGCGAGTTCAGTAGTAACGAATGAATATTGGGTGGGTGCCATTTCCAAAACAAAATTGCGATGAGTGATGTGCAAAGTAGTGGCGAGAGGCGAAAATACGTGTGGCGACTGGTACGGAGCAACCCTCGGGCATTATGTCAGGATTTACCACGCCTTTCGAAGTACATGTAATGTGCGCAACAAATTCTGTGACAGAAATATATTCTTTACTTATATATATGCCTTGTTTTCTGGAGAACTGAGCTCGTTTAATGGGTTACTAGAAAAGAAAAAAGGCCTAATGATCGATGAACCGTCGAAACAAGTGAATCTCCGACTGTATAAAGTCACCTGACAGAAACACATACTTAAAGTACTTATAACCTTATAAGAGCTCGCCATGCAGAGCGTCACCCTTGAATCCCTTCGTTGGTACTCTAAACCCGCATGACGATCCCCCTATCTGATTCATCTTTTTCTGCGCTGTGGTCCCCTCCGAGAGGCTACATCATATTACAACTCCATCTGCAAATCTCGCTCGTGAGCACTAGGAGTCGGACGGGCTCCGGATCCCTTGTTGACCATGTAAGTACTGTACAATCCGGGGTTGGGAGTCACAATACTTCAAAATATTGGCATGCGAGGGGAGCTGACGAAAGTACTGGGTGTTGTATGGCTACCTAGAAAAAGAAAAAGAAAATAGTATTACTAGTGCTACGCAACACTTGTTTGTAAACTGAAGGCCTCATGCTGACGATGAGCCGAGACTCAATTTAGCATGGGCCACTTATACTCAAGTCGATGTAAGCTGGTGATTACGAGTCTTGGCAACTTATGAAACAAAATAAATAAATTTGTATTCTAGTATTTATATTCTAGCTACGAAATTGCAGAATATAGTGCTCAGCTTATGTTGGCCCACTAATTTCATGTTCATACTTTCGTTCCCTACCTACCTTGGTTTCTCCGTCCTCCGCTTGACTTCCATACCTGCGCCTCATCGATGAAACTGCCGTCTCATATGAGCTCAGCGCCAAAGAAAGAATTGCTCCTCTTCGCAGCTGCAAGCCAAAGATATTAACGGTTAGAATGGGACCGATTGCTACCCGACAGTCCACCGACAGAGCCGCTGCGTCTCTGTGAACCTCTTGCAACTGACGGTGCACGATCTGTCCCTCCGCGGTTAGAGCCGCCGCCTGACAGTGAAGGGTGGTAGGTTTCACCGGTCCGCTCACTGCCTGGCCCTCTGAAGCCGCCATCCTCCGCTTCCCCTGCGTTTGCAGAAGTAAGACGGCTACGATGGGACAAGGTGCTCATTGGTCCTCTGTGGATAGAACCGCCGCTTCCGCGTGGCTCCCCTACAATTGAAGAAGCACGGCTACGATGGGACGGATTGATACCTGACCGTCTGGTGCTGTCTCCCTCTGGAAGCCCTGCAGCTGTTGGAGCACCTGGCCCTCTTCGGTGAGAGCTGCCACCTGCCCGTGAAGGATGGACGCTCTCGCCGGATGGCCCACTGCGTGACCTTCCATCCGCCCCCGCTGCATCTGGAGGAGCACGGCGGCTACTGCTAGTAGGATTATCACTTGCTCCTCCGCGGTGAGAGCCGTCACCTGCCCGTGAAGAATGATAAGTTTCAACGGCTCGTTCGCTGCCTGGTCCTCCATCTACCCCCACTGTATCTGGAGGAGCACGGTGGCTACTGCTTGTCAGACTATCATTTCCCCCTCTGCCGATAGATCCACCGCTTTCCTCTAGCACTCCTGAAGCTGGTGCAGGAGTTCGATACGGAGGATGCTTTGCGGGGGTAGTGAAATCCTTCCCTCGCTCTACTCGCTTTGCAGGAGCGTATAATCGTCTTTCGGGGTTTGGGTCTGCCAGCAATGGATATCTTGTATGAGCGCCAACAGCAAAAGTAGATTTTCCACCTGTGTCGTGAGGTGGGTGTTCTTTGTGATTCGGGGCATATTGACCTCTCCGGGCGATAGCATCGTTAATCTCACCACCCCAGCGGCCCGGGGGTAGGGCTGAGATATCCACTGCATATCGCATGAACAATACGCGCGACTCGTCAGTCAGAGCAACTGTTGATTTATTGACTATACGCCTGTAGATATCTTTTTGAGTGTCATCGAGCGTGTCGTAAGCTTGCTGAACCATCCTCATCTGATGATTTGAAGAGTGGCTCTGACTCCGACTCCGGCTTGGTAAGTCTGACATTAAGAAAAGAAGCTGTTGGTATTGGTAGTTATTTGAGAAAGAGGCAAGCTTTTTTTATAAAGGTCTCAAAATGCGCAGTCAACGAGGTCAGACTTTCGTTCGTTGACCGCCGAGCACCCCGAAAAACACAAAGGAGTGTACACACAGTATTGTAGTCATGGCAAGTACTAGATTGCGAAATGAAAAAGTCAAGAGCACCTAGGTTTCTTGTTAGTTCGTAGTTACCGGAGAACGGCCTGACATATTTCGCCTCTGAACTCGCTGAGAAAGCTGTGTTTGCCGCTCGAAGGGGAAACACGATGAAAGCGTCCTTGCTTGACGGAGTGCAAACTGTTGTCTTGCAAGGCATGGGTAGCAGCGAAGGGCGGCCAAGCGTAATAAGTAACGTTTGAGGGCGACAAAAGTAGTAGGCCGAAAATCAGTTCAAGACCCAAAACCTGACAACCGGAGCCCGATCTTCCGATCGCGCAAAGTAGCAGAGAAAGTGAGCGGATGCTAGTCTATTCTTCAAGAAATCGCAAAAGGCCAGATTTCGTGATGCTGTCGTGTTGTGGTTGGCGGTTGAAGTCCAGAGAAAAGAGGAAAAAATCTCATTCCCATATCCGCCGGGGCCATTCCGAGAATGGCAGTATTTTCTCATTCACCGGCAGTTTGACTTTCGAATTGGTTTTCGCGTTCATCAGCTCGCAAACAGACTCAGAGCAAGAATATGTGACTTTAGAATAACTTCGACCACCTGAAGAGTCCTCCATACTCTGCATTTGCCTTCAACTTCTCGCTCTGGACATCTACGACTCGTACGAGCGCTTGCTCACTTTCTTGTCTGACTTCGTTTCTCTCCGCTGCAATGTGCCTTCTTCGAAAGGCCTGCGAGATGAGTATTCCTTTAGGAAGCAGTCCATATAGCGCTGTGTTGAGTTCAACGTAATTGGACTCGCACTTATGTTTTCGATGATCTTTGTACACACGATTTATTCAAGGTATTATATACATTACAATCCGCCCCTCCTCTTTACAACAATAGACTCAATATATGTAAGGTGAATTATGGGGAAATGTGTTTCAAGCTGTATCTCAGGTGCTTTCTCTTCCATGGACGCTTAAACGCGGAACATTGGTGCACGTGTTAGAACGCGTGCTTGATCGAGACGCGTACGAGTCTCGTGATCCGCACGTGTTGTCGTAGTTAGGGACACGTTGCTTGGAACTGGAGACTCACTGCTACTTACTGCTAGCAAGTAATCCACATACCTTGTTCATTGTTCCATTCCTGCAGCCGTCTATGGCGCATAGGAATATCCGCTGAGATCAGCTGAGATACAGTGTGATCTGAATTCCCGTTTGAAGCGAGATCGAAGTACCGTCTAGTTGACTTCTCAGTGCTATCAACCATACCCTGTGCAGGGCTCTCGAACAACATCCGACGCCTTCGGTAGGCGTGTCTTCTGCTCTACTATCCGCGCATTTTACTGGCCGTTATTTGCGTGCGACGGGTCGTTATAGATAAGCCATGTGCTCAGAAGTCGCTCCATACGCGTCGTGTTCTGATACAGTGATAGTCGGACACAGACCAAACAGAACATTGGAAGCGTGGGGTCGCGGGGAGACGCGCGATGATGATCTCGCTGCAGGTAACGTATATAACGAGCGATCCCTGGAGCGAGCGGCTTCGAGCTGCGACCCGGAGTGCCTCTGCCTATCATGCGTCGCTCTGGTCTCTCCTCGGTGCTCTTGTGCCTCTTCCTGCTCCTCGGGGTGACCTACGCTCGCAAAATCACAAAGCATCAGGTGCGAGAAAAACAGCGCGAGGCAGCCAAGCGCTGGGCAGCGTCTGATGCACTGCCGCGTATGGAGGGCAGAGACGTCGTGAAAAACATCACGTTCAGCAACCCTCGGGCTTCCGGTGAGTATCTGTTCGTGCACGTTGATAAGATTCAATGATTAACCTTGTGTTAGAGTTCTATGTCGATGGCGCGTCGATCCCGCAAGTGGACTTTGACGTGGGGCCAAGCTGGTCTGGGTTGCTGCCGATCAGCGGAAACGCCAACGAAACTCGGAAGGTGCGTCCGCTTTTCTAGATGTCCTTATAATACTAATAGCGCTCAATATGTTCACTTTCTAGCTCTTCTTTTGGTTCTTCCCTCCGGGACCTCAAGGGAGCTTGGACGATCTTATTTTCTGGTGAGAAACTCTGTATTTAGACAGGTAATACAGTTCATTTCTCATATGATTGAAGGACGAACGGCGGACCAGGTTGCTCTTCCCTCGAAGGTCTTCTACAAGAAAATGGAGTGAGATCAAATTTCTCCGTGCTTCAGACTTACATTAACAAATTGCGAAAGCCATTCAGTTGGTCGTGGGGCCAGGCGAAGGCGACTGTAAATGAGCACAGCTGGACGAATCTCTCCAGTATCCTCTTCGTGGAGCAGCCCGTCGGCACGGGATTTTCGCAGGGAACACCAAACATCAAAGTAAGCGCCCGTCTATCGCACAACGTTGAAACACAGGTTCATATGCGACATGCTCGGTCGTAGAATGAGGACGACCTCGCTGCACAGCTCGTCGGCTTCTTCCAACAATTTTTGGAAGTGTTCTCAGAATTGAAGGGCTTGAAATTTTATCTTACGGGAGAGAGCGTACGTTAAAGTAATCTCTTCCTTCGTATTCTATCGCTGAATCAGATTCTCTTAGTATGCTGGCACTTACATCCCATGTCAGTCATTTTCCAATGCCGAGCGATAGTTCTGACTTGACTTGACTTTTCTGCCAGATATCGCGAATTTTATCTACAATAACCCTGACGATCTCGACCTCAAACTGCAAGGCTTTTGGATTAGTGACCGTACGTCTGAATTTTGGACTGCAAAGTATCCATGCTGAAAGTCCATTAGCTTCCGTTTCATGGGACGTCGTGCAGGAACAGATCCCCGCGGTCGACTTCGTGCACAAATACGAGAACGTCTTCGCTTTCAAGTATGCTCTTCGTTGACTTATACGGTCTAACGACTGACCAGACCTTTACGTGTTCAGTCAGACATTCATGGCTCACCTTGATGCGCAAGCCGCGACGTGCAATTACACGGGCTACTTTGAGAAGTTTGTGACGTACCCGCCGACGGGCCTGCTCCCGCTGCCCGGCGATTCGGTGGAGGCCGCGCGAGGATGTGACCTATGGGATGAGATATTCAGCGCTGCACTCATTATCAACCCTGCCTTCAACATATACAGGATCTTCGACACGGTACGTATGTCTCCCTACTACACGGGATAATTGGACTGAGACACATCGGATAGTTCCCAATCCTGTGGGACGTGCTCGGTTTCCCGGGTTCGTTCCCGCAGACTCAAGTGTCGCCGCTGTATTTTGACCGTGAGGACGTGAAGCGCGCGATCCACGCGCCGGTGAACGTGACGTGGACGGAGTGCTCGGACATCAATGTGTTCCCGCAAGGGGATGCGAGCCTCCCGCCTGCGCTGAGCGTGCTGCCGAGTGTGATCGAGAAAAGCCAGCGCGTCGTCATTGTGCATGGCCTTGCGGACTTTATCCTCATCGCGGAGGGGACGCGGATCGCCATTCAGAAGTGAGTGCCGTACATAATCTTTCTGTTGGCTTTTTATTTTTACTCAACATTGATTCAATAGCATGACTTGTAAGTCTAGTTGTGTGTACCCAGCGCGCTAGGAGAACTTAGTCTCAATACTATCAGGGAACGGACTACAGGGTTTCCAGACGCCAATTCAGAACGACAGCTTCCTCGTCGACAACATCGGCGCACTGGGAAACATGCACTCCGAACGTGGTCTTACCTACTACGAAGTCGACTTGAGCGGGCACATGTACGTCTTCTCTTCTCCCGTTTCGCTATCATCGCGTATCGGAGGCCTAATCACGTCTTCTCCCGCATGCGTCGTTATTCAATGCTCTTCGCTGGCCGATTTCGATCGATGCTGCCTCTTCGCGCGCGTGTCCTCGCGTCTGCGCCCCGGCACTTTACCCACTCTACAGGGTCCCACAGTTCCAACCGGTGGTACGTCTTCCTGTTCCTCTGTATGGCTCGCCGTGTGAGACCTGACCCGTCGCGTGCGTACAGGCTGCGTTCCAGATCATGGAGTTCCTCATGGGCTTCAGAGATACACCGTAGTCCCGGTCGCTGCTTGCAAAGTTCCTGAGCGAAGGAGGTAGGGGCTCAGCTGGGCGGAAATGAAGCAGGGGAGCCGGCGGGCGCGTGTAGCGTGTAGCTCTTGTGTGGAACGCACGGTGTAATATGATGTTTTTTTCTTCTTTTGCGTGGACGTGTTTGAATGCGCATGGATATTGAGTTGTGATTCCAACGCGTCGCGACGCGTCTTATTACGCTCTTGACGTTTAACCACCATCGCCGTCGCCAAACTCCTGCACTGGCGATCTCTGCGGGTGAAGAGCGTCAGTGCCTACGTACTGCTCAAATAGAATCCTCGAAATGACCGTCAGAAGTAGCTTGGGCATCCGGAATGAATTAGACAGAGACCAGGCGGACAACACGTTGTGTTGGCGGCCTCGAGGCAAGTTGCCATCTACGGACACCAACGCGTTGTTTCTTTCGTGCCCGGGCCAACACGCTGAAGACGTGTGCTCGGCGGTGTACTGCGCCTGCAATTGTCCTTTTATCGTCTGATTGTCGTCTTGCGTGGCCTTTGACGCTGTCTTTCCGTCCCCGTACTCCTCACCGACTCGATGGCCAGCCAGTCGCCTCAGCGAAGCAGGAAAGCGCAACAACTCCAGCAGCACACCGGTAAGCGTCCCCGTGGGGACTCCCAACAGAGTTTCGTTCTCAGGCTGTTCTCTTTCTTATTTCCTTATTTTCTATTTTCTACAGGCCCCGCACAGGCGAACGTGCGCCGCGAAGCCTCGCCTTCGCCGTCTTTACGAGAGCGCCAGCGCTACGCGCGCACACAGTC
The DNA here is from genome assembly GCA_002794775.1 of Porodaedalea pini. Classification (NCBI taxonomy): domain Eukaryota; kingdom Fungi; phylum Basidiomycota; class Agaricomycetes; order Hymenochaetales; family Hymenochaetaceae; genus Porodaedalea; species Porodaedalea pini. Next base: position 211,897 of record NBAY01000041.1, on the reverse strand, counting down.
TATGCCCATCGTGGCCTCCGTACACGAGCTCGCAGATCGCGACGGCAGCACCGCGCAGGGACAGGTCCCACCGCATATCGGGTACCCGCGTCCGATACCGCTCGCGCGCGCCGCCCCGCCGCAGTTCCTCGCGCACGGGCAGGCGGAGAAGTGGCAGATGACGGACGATCTGCAGGCGGAGATCGACCGTGCGGATCTGCTGCAACAGCAGCAGCAGCAGCACTCGCCGCCTGCGCCCGGGACGGCGGGCGTCGCGTACGCGGGGGGCGCTGCGAGTGCGGGGTTTGGGCACATGAAGACGCACTCGACTGGAAGCGTTGGCGTTGGGACGGATACGGTCGAGGGGCCGACGACGCGAAGACGTACCTCGGCAGAACAGGCGCAGCATCGTGCGTCGCCCCTCTCGTACGCTCTACGCAAGACCGCGAACACATCACCGGGCTACCCGAGCATGCCGTCGCCACGATCGACAAAAACGCGGACACCTGATCGGTCTTTGCCTGTGCAAGAGGAGCCAGACGAGCACGAGCAGGCGCGTGTCTCGCCGACGCCTTCTTCAGACCTGAACCCGACAAAGGACCTCGAGCATGACGCAGAGGGTACACTCGTCGATCTTGGGGACGATGATGACGACGACGAGCAGCAAAGACCTAGTGGAGAATCTACGGAGGGCGAGGGATCGCATACCCCTCGCTCGCCGACGAGTGTGCTCTTTCAGCAAGGGCAGTCCCAGCGAAGCATCCATGAAATGTTGCGACCTGATAAGCAGCAGAACGGCAAGAACTTCAGTCCCGCCGACTTCCAGCATACTCTGAAGAAATTGCAGTCAGAGGCACCGGTAGCGAATAACAATTCGCCAATGCCTCCGCCGCCTCTGCCTCCCTTCTCGCGCAATGAGTACTCACGCAACGAGTCGCGCGGTTCATATCCGAACTGGATGTTCGACTTTTACCACAACTACCCCGAGGAAATCGAGTACTATGATGAGGCGGCGTACATGCAACAGTTCATGCCCGCGCCTATCGCGACACAGGGCATGCACTTACGTCCCGACGCGCCGATTCCACCGACTCCACATAGCCAGACATCTGCGCCGACGCCGTTCCAGCACCAACAGAATGGAAATGGTAGCAATAACGGCAACGGCGCCGGGCAAAGCAATGAGTCGGCTCAGCGTCCGCTTGTCCCACCCTTCAGTCCTGCACCGCCAAGCGGGACACCGTACCCTTATCCATTTTCGCACGTCCGGCGCGGGTTCGTCTATCCGCCGCCTGTGCCGCGCGTCCCATCGTCTGTGTATGACCCCAGTGTCGTGCAGGAGCAGCTGCGCCTTCAGATGCAGATGTACGCGTACAACAACGGTGCGCTGACTGATAGCACGCTCTCGCCAGCATCCACGCCATATCCAGGCATGAGCCCGGCTTACAACCCCTTCGGCGCATTTCTTAACCAAAGCCGCGCGTTCGCGCGGGCTCGTGTAGACGCTGGTGTCAACGGGGGCGTGCCGGGTGAGGATGGACGGGTGACCAGCGCGAGCATTCGTTCGAGTCCAAGCCACTTGCCTGTGCCCTTGCCGCCTTTACACACGAACGGGCGCGGTCGCGGGCTCAAGAAGCGCGATCGGTTCTCGAACCTGCGCGGGAAGGTGAATGGGGCGCTCCGCCCGCGTCAGCGCGTCAAACCACCACCGCGCGTCGATAGCACACAGCCACGCGAGACGAGTCCCGAGCCATCGTCTGGTGAGGAAACGGCCGGGGAGAAATACGACCAGGATGGCGATCGGACGGCTGCTGAGCCGCAAGAGTGGCCGAACGGGGTCGGCCATGAGGACGACGAGAACGGAGAATGGGTCGACGAAGACTCAGAAGACGAGCATGACTTGCTAGACTTGGAATTCCATCCAACGTATGTAACGAACCCTGATCGGAGACGAAAGAAGTGGGAACAGCGATGGGACGACTTAGTCCGTGCTGTAAGTGCCTTCGCTTCGATCTAAACTCAAATATTTTTACTTAAGAATTATCAACAGTTCCAAGCCTTAGACCGAGAAACAGACTCCACCCTCGTGCTAATGGCTTCTCCCTCACACACAAACACTCTTCACTCCCTCTCCTCACGGTCTATTCGTCGCGATGCCTCTCTTTTCGATGGGCACTCTATGAACGCCGCCAAAGACGCCTTCGAGCAGATCGCCTCGCAGCGCCGCGCGGCACGAAGCCAGCGCACGTCGCTGCTTGAGCGATTGTACGCCTCGTCATCGCAGTCGGGCGACGGCTCGCCATCGAGCGCCGCAGGCGAACGTGAGGAGGACCTGCGCAAGATGCTGAAGACGGCACTGCATAGTCTCGGTGCATTGCATCAGATGTACGAGATACGCGAGGGGCGCTGGCGGGAGGAGGAACGGCGCATGCGTGAGGAGCGCGAGGGTATGGACCTTCTCATCCAGCAGGCTTTCGGCGGAGAGATCGCGGCACGCCCGATTCCTTGAAGAGCCACCTCCCTTATACATGGACACCCTTCCCTTTCACATATCGATTCCAACTTCAGTGCCTTTCGCTCCTGAACTAGAAAACCATCGGACAGGCCCTATGGATCATTTCTTACCCTCTTCGTCCTCTTCTTTCCTTCTCCTTTTCATCTGTACACTCTGCGGAATGGGTTCTTGGAATTTCGAATCACCGTGTACCATCATCACAGAAGGATCGGACCCTCTTTCACTATGGTGTCCTGTACTATCTATGGAACAAAGTTTTGCATTATCCTCCAACCATACTTATGTACAGATGATTGTAATGAGTGTACGTTTCTGGTAAAATAGTAGATCTACCCAAGAAAAACAACGTTGAAACATAGGAGTGCTAGGATGCTATAGCTTGAGGCTTGAGAATCGTGACTTGTCAGTGCACTGTAAATACTTGAGTAGTCAAATACAGACGCTACCACCGCTGTTCAGTCCCCAAGATTGATCAGAATCATGGCTCCTTCTGTCTTGCAAGACGACCGCGTCCGCAGTATCTCTCAATGAATCATTGGCATCACTAATGTGAGTCGCCCACAGTCTTAATATGCGAGGGCCGCCGTTCGCTGCGACAAGACGCTGGGGAAATTTACGAACTGATCATTGCAAAGCTACACAGGCGGCGCTGTGAAATGACTTTAGCAGAAAAAGACACCTGACCTGAAGTACGAGGTCTAATCATTGCAAACTTCATCACGATCTCAAACGAACTACACATTGTGGGGAAATTCAATTCATTGGTCAGGTAGAGGATTGATTACAGTAGAGGATTGATTACATGGATGCTACTGCTAAACCATGCCAAAGCCTCATATCTCAGCTTAATTTGGCTCGCTTTCACGGTTAGTTTGTAAATTGAGTCCTCCTTCATCGTCTTTTGTACTCATAAGATGCCGACTTGGTTTTCTTGACTGGCACCACCCTAAAAATCCTGCCAACTTTCCTCTCCTCCTTCTTAATAGTTATTGTGTCTCCACGATTCCCCCCGCTTCCTTTCGGGTCCCTGCTTGAACTGGAATACCGAGTTATAGCACTGCTGGCAGCGCCACCGCTTCTATGCGAGCTTGCATGAGAGCTTGCGTGAGAACCAGGTGGGCGAGTGTGGTCGGAGTGACTCGGAGTGGACAACGGGGAACCACCAACCTGCGAGTGTTGATTCTTCGGATTGGAGAGCTTGCTGCTTTTGGAATGCCTGCTGGCTTCCGAAGCGACCAAGGTGGGTGCAGGGGCTCTGCTGCCAGCAACGCTGCCCCCGCCTCCATGCGAGCCCGGAACGGTGGAATGCACGCGATGTTGGTGGCTTGTTCTGCTGCCAGCTTCAGACGGACGAGAATTTCTTCCCGCTTGACTCCCGCCTGCCCTTGAAATACTGTCGTCTGGGCTGACTAGAGAATCTAGATTCGCCCTGTGGTAGAGATTACTATGGCTTAAATTGGGCGCCTGACTCGGAATGCCATGGTATGACTGAAAGGCAGGCTGGGCAGGCTTGTACCGGCCTTCGGCAGTATCTATGATCTCCCTCTCCCTCACATATGGGTCGGCCAGCTTTGCGATCGTTTGGGCTCTCCTACTGAAGTACCGGCACATGACTTCGTTGGGGGCAGCTCCGTAGCAAGCAGTGTAGCGTCGGACTATTTCCTCGTATATTTTCAGTTCAGCAACATAGAATCCTGGAGTATACATGCTTTTTTTTTGGGGGGGGGGGGGGGGTGAACGTCGAGTTTTTCAGTCGAGTTGGTGACCAAGTGAAAGTGTCAAGGATACTGAAAAGTATTGGAAAGAAATGCATGGATTTTATAAGGCCTGCTCTGCATGCTTGAAATGAAGCTTCCGTGTCACACCGACAGGCATTCTGGAAGAACGCACATCTGCAGCATAGTTGCCATGGTCAAGCTTGCATTGTGAAGTGGAAGGGAAACATATTCCTTAGCCGCCTGCGGTTAGAAGCATCAAAAAGAAAAAAAAAATGTGCACACTGCTTTCGCGAGTCTTACATGTCTTACCTCGAGTCTGAGCCCGAGAACACCTATTGTTTGGTCGTCGGAAGTAGACCAGTGCTTGGTCAGAAAGTTCCTGTACTTAGATAGACTCGTGAAGACCGGCCAGACGCGGGGTGCAAACAAAAATGTATCAGAAGTTAGTAACACTAAAACCCGAGTACACCGTGTGGATCATAGTGCTTTGAGGCGTCCGATTGCAAAGAAAAGAGGCTCGAGCGACAAGGTTGTGCAAAGTGAAAATCAGAGAACACTTGTGAGTACGATCGGGTCGATTACTGTTGTGCTGCCAGTGACGTCAACAAGGCCTTGCTTCGGTCTATCGTACTGAACTGAAAAGAGACGCTTGTCCATGGAGTCCCGAAGGGGCTTGCAGGGTTGTATGCGAAGAAGGTCTGTACTTTGGGATCGCATTTTCCTCTGCCCCTCAATGCGTCAGGCAGCGGAATTGCTCCAGAAATCCATGGAAGAGTCATATGATACATCACTGTGTCGAGAACGCAAATCAAATACATGTTCAGCAAAAGGTTTCGCTCGGATGTCTAGATGTCAGACATTTGGTATCGTGATCGCCCCAGAGAGCGAACTGGAAGAGCGATTCATGTTCATATTCCTGTCTAATTCCGATCAAAACAAGCCTGACTTGAAGCCTGAAAGAGCTCGAGGTTCAAAAGTGACATACCAATGGTGAACGATGCCGCCATCGGCATAGCAGGTGCGCTGGCATGATGAGTGAGGGGGGCCGGATTTGGTAGGAGTGCGCCCATGGGTGGCGGCCTATTAAGCGGCAGAGAGGGGTGTGCTGTCATATTGGGCGGGGACTGGATGTTGATATGAGGTTCTGTGGGAGCCACGTTAGAACGAAGAGTCTCCATGAAGGATAGATTACTCGCGATTTGTAGGACTCTGACTAAAGCTCAGCGTATTAGTATTCGCATGTTCTTCCTCATCTGCTGTATCATTCTCGCCCTCCGCAGCACCCACACCCTTCTCTTTCCCGACCTCGATGACGAGCCGACCGTCCATGAGGTGTACAAAGTGCGTCCATCGGCCGCGAGGATCGTCTCGAGGCAGAGACAGGAAATGGTCGCGTATCTCCTGGCTCGCGCGCTTCCAATAGAGCTTCGCGCGGCCGACAGTGCTTTTCACGTACCGGCACGGCGGGAACACGCGCTCGAATGCGGACTTTTGGCGAGCGCTCGGGTCCGCCTTGACTAGTGCAGTCATTGCATCGAAGCCTGCGGTGATCTCGTGCACGGTATAGTCTGTCGGCCAGCGCTTCGCAGATCCAGAACCAGCGATGGTACTTGTGCCCTCCGAGCCGCCCGCTTGAACCGGGGCGCTTGGACTTGCACGAATACCCGGCAAGGGAGCACCTGCTGGTCCAGCGAAGCCCCAGGCTGAGGTTCCCGGACCAGGAGAGTGATCTCCAGTAGGACTATCCCAGTTTTGTACCACCGCGTTCGGAGCGGTTGGAGCGGCTGGAGCTCGCTAGAGTAGAAGTCAGATCAGAAATAACAGAAAACAATTTGAGCTGAGCCATACAATTGGATTCGAGTTCGAGAGAACGCGTGCTTGCTTGCCCAACGGAGGTGGTGTGAAGGGTTCTGCTTGTCTCTTGGCCAAAAGGGCAGTTGGTGCCGGTTGCAAACTGAGCTCTTGGTCGAGGGACGGGCAGTCGGTCAGGCTGTCCAGAAGACTAGGACGTAGCCGATATAGTAAGCGCTGGTCTTGTTCGACCGTGCGCACTGTTGAAACCTTATGCTGTTCCCATTGGCCCGTTTCGATGTTGTACGAGTCGATATAGGACGAAGGCTGTAAACCCAGCTCCCCGACGAGCTCTGGGAAGTCTTGAAGCTGGAAGAGAGGGAAGGTTGTAACCTCGTGTGCGATACGAAGAGGTTCGCAGCCATTCTGGACATAGAAATTAGTAACGTAGTCAGAGAAGATATTTCGCGACTACAACTCACTCGATACCAGACGACCATGGTCAAGGACCGCTTCAGTGATTGCTCGAGTCTTGCGCGTTTCTCCAGTAAATCATGCAGCTCCTCGGGTTCTCCGACCCCTGAGCCTGCCCATCCCACCCCATTCACATTATTTGTAACCGCGATTGAACTCGTGCTTCCTTCGGCTTGTTGCTCTTTCGGCACTGGCTTGTGGCCAGTATGCACCCTCCGTGCGTGTACCTTGCACACTGGCCGCTGCTCGCCTGCCTCTGCAGCTGTCCGAGCTGCGTTTTGGCAGCAATGGCCGCACAACAGCGCTCGGCAGCTCTGATGTCCACGCGACCGCTCACCGGCCCGCGTCCGACAGTCGGGGTTGGCGCAGTGTATCCCGGCGGGAGAGTCGGTACTCGAGTTCGTGCTCGTCGAGATCGGCAGCGTTGTCAGCGACGGATCCATGCGCGCTGGCCATGGTGGTCGACAATGAGCCAACTATTCTGGACGTTCGGGAGACACTCACGATTCGATGGACCTGGTCGGTCCAATGGTCGATGAGACCGACAGAGTCAGAAAGCTGGGTCGATCCCATCATTCTCCGTTTTTGGACGTCGATCGTTTGAGCCTCACGTGCTCGTAAACATGGCCTGCTGCTAATGGTTTCTACGGCCATCGTCCGAGTCCTATGCCACATTGATCGTTTGAACCCCATAGAAAGCGTATAGGAAAGGTACCCACTAGGCAGGCGAGTTTATGATCTTATTCTGTCAAGGATGAATTATCTAAACTCGTCTGAATGTTCCAAGGATCCCGTCCCTGTGCTCCTGGTCATTGAAATACTAGAAGGCAACTCAAGAGGTTTCTGTTGCTCAAGCTCGTTTCGGAATGCACTGGTCTCTCTCAATTACTTGCTTGCTATCTCTATACGGCGCTGCCGTTGTCCTGTCAAGCTCCTCCGAACCCGAGCCTAGTGCACCTCGCTCCATCTCCTTCCACCCGTCCTCCTTTCCCAAAAACACTGCGAGATGCAAGGGTTTAAACAGACAGGAAAATTCTGTGAAAGATATTGAAATACGTACGTTGACTTTCTGGCCCGTTTGAGTTCTCCTAATACAACACTCTTTGCTTGTAGGATATGTGGAAGTAAATCCCGCCGCTCAGAGCACTATTATCATGGTACACGGTTGGCCAGGATTGTGGTCAAATTGGGCGCACCAGATTCGCGAATTCCAGGTATAAGCCCAATGAGCTTGTTTTGAATCCATATAGTAAAGCTGAAGCCGGACATCGAAGGACGAGTATCACATCATCGCGCCTGACCACCGTGGCTTCGGCACATCCTCGCATCCCGGAGACGTCGAGTCTTCCGGGACGATGGGCGACCTCGTGGGCGACCTCGTATGTGTTCTCGAAGATGCAGGCGTGGATAGCGCGATCTGCGTAGGGTGCGCGTCTTCTTTGAGCTCTGCGTATCTTCACATTTGCTAATCTGTGATAGACACGACTGGGGCGCGCAGGTGTGCTGGGAAGCTGCGCGCATGCGCCCTGACATCTTCGAAGCAGTCGCGGCAGCAGTTGTCCCAGTAGGTCATATTCGCGTTGTCATCCTTGCAGATAACGTAACCTGAATTTTGATCCTTGGACTTAGTACATTACCGCTGCAGGTCCTTTTACTCCGACCTCCGCGCTTGTTAGCCATCTCCCACATTTGGCGTACCAGCTCTACTTCCAGGATAAGACAGCGGAGGCCATAAGAGAACTAGACAATGATATCCGTAGGTCGCTGCGAGCCGTATACCGAAGCGTTGGAAGCCCTCCGCCCCCCTCTTTCCTGACTTCTACAGAGGATTTCTTGGGGTCGTACGGTGATGCCGATGAAGTATGCCCTCTCTATCCTTTCAATGTAAGCCGCATGAACCAAATTCTCTAAATTGGAACTCCCGTAGATTCAGCCGATCCCGTTCATGACGGTGGAAGAAGAGGATTATCTCGTCCAACAATTCTCTATCCAAGGGTTCAAAAACAGTACGTTATCAGGCTCATCCCCCTGTTTCTGTGTCGTCACTTCTACTTATAACTCTCAGCTCTCCAATTTTATACCCATGGTGTACGTTTCACATCGCCTTCCGCCGTGTTATTTGTTTCATAGGATTTTTAGAACCGATATGCTGCTTGGGAGCTCGCGCACGCGCAGGGAAACTTCACGCTACACCAGCCTGCACTCGGGATCTACCCTACACTTGACCCAGTAGCGGACTGGGAAGCCGCAGCAAAGCTGTTGGGATCGGCTAATTTTGTCCCGCATCTTGCTGTCGAGGTTGGTCTCCCATCTCGCTTCAGAGCACACTGGTGTGTTAGAGAGTGTTGCCACGATGTGACTAACTGGGATTCCCCCGGACAGACTCTACCTGCGGCACATTGGGTCCAGCTCGAGAAGCCCGTCGAGTTTAATGCTGTGTTACGGAAATGGCTCGGTACTCTTCCTGTTCGAGGCAAGAAAGGAGGAGCAGAGCAGAAGCATATCGCTGGCGAATTATAATTGCTTTGAAGACAAAGGCCTGTAAATTAAGGATTAGGAAGGGGGCCGTTTGCTATAACATATTGCCTTTTCTTTCCTCTTGTGAAGTCGACATTCTTTGTTTCTTGTAGGCTTCCAACTTTTCTTTTCGTTCGATGTTGTAAAAAAAATGGTACTATGATTATTGTATTTGGCATTCAAATGCATCAGACGGCTAGATTCGGCTTGTATAAATTGTTCATCATCCACGCTGTGATGCCTCCGAATTCTCCAGGTCATTCCGAACTGCTAAGCTGCCTGAACGTGAGAGATATTCTTTCATCCTTAACTTTGGGCTCTTTGGGTATTTCGTGCTGCCGACCAAACGTTCTGAATTCCGCGCATCCCAGGTTCGACAATAGATCGCATACTTACCTTCCAATTATCCTGAGTTTCGCCCTTCATTATGAGCAGACTTCCGTTTGCAAGTGTCCATCTATGTGATTTCACGCTGGGAGCTGATTTGCTTGGCGTCATGATGAATGTCCGTTCAGCGCCTAGACTTAAGCTAACGATCATCTGCAAGCTGGAAGTCAGCCACCAGGCAGAAGCTAGAGATTACAAGTACGACTTGCCTTGTTCTCTTTCGTATCTCGATGTTTCCCAATGTATTCACGCCCACCCTCATAGCGATTGAGCATGATATGGTTGAACGTCTCGCCGAGGAGGTCCTCTATGCGCTCTTGTATCTCGGTAAGGAGGGGAGGATAGGTATGGTGCATGGTAACAATGTGGCCTGAGTACTTAACCGTAATATCTATCTCTGTAGAATATGCTTTGGATATTGAAGGTTTCAAAAAAATTCAGGGTCATATAAATGCCGGGTAGACGGACCTGCTATTGAACGACTTTGAGAAACTTCCTTTCCGTAGACCTTGAGCTTTGGGTGGTACCCTATACATTAGCCTCTAAGTGTGACGTATAGTTAACGAGAGGAATAGGTCCTACATGTATCGAGCTTCGTCAGTTCCGACAGCCATTGACTTGCTGTCTCCTTGTTGACAAACTGGTATAGTTAAACGGTATCGTTAAAAATTTTCATATCCATAGAAGGGAGAAGAATGAAAATAACCACCTCTGGAATATAGTACACCTCGCCTCCTTTTATTTCGGGGACGTGCCACTTTGATAGAGCTCTTGTCATATTTATTGGTGCCACTTGAGGTGAGACATTGGTGGAAGCGGAAGGGCCTGCAGCCTCGGATTTTTCAGGCCCTCTGAATGAGTCGGAAATAAGTTCTTCATGCTTTCGGGATATACGTTTCCTTTTTGAAGATGGACAAGACACTTCAGTATGATTGCGTTTTGATCTTGTCAACATGCTGGAGAGAGTAGAGTTTTAGGAGCTCAAATTGTCTTGCGGCGCGGACTTTGATTATAAAAGATCGACGGTATCCTTTCGGTTCTCCTAGTAGCAGGATTGCCACAATAAAAACATGCCAGAAGGAAGCAGACTTTGTCTGCAAAGCTGGCCCTTTTTATCTTCATTAATAACGATCCTCCCCCCTCCCCCACAAAATGGCACTTTCAGGATTGGAGAAGGTATGCAAAGATCAAGTGGCATCAGATTTTCCGACTTTCCTCTTTAGGCGGACGGGAGTCTGTACCTCGAGACAAGTACGCTGTGTATTAGTAAGACTGGCCATGAATGACTAGAAGAACGTTAAGAACAGCTGTCAGTAAAATTTTAACTACTACGGAGCACTTGCCTTTTGATCATCTCAAATGCTTTCGACTGCAGACACCCTAGTCATATGAATACTGAGCTTATTCTGACCATGAACTGAATTACAGCTAGCGAATAATATCTATACTGTATCTGAGGTTCTTTGTTCGATTGTAGACCCAAGAGAGAATGCAAATAAGTTTCAGCCCTTGGCTGTTACATGTAACCTATTTCTACTAGACACACTTGAAACTTGGAAACAACGTGTGACTCACTGAGGCTCGCTTCAAGGGAGATAGTCAATCGATTCATAGAGCGTGATACTACTTTATCTCTTGGTCAGTTGCAATGAAATTCGTAGATGGACATCGTGACTAATAGAACAACCGAGGTTCGTCTTTTCTAACTTGAGCCCATTCATCGCATGCTCAAAGCTTCCGTTCAACACTGACGCTCGCCTTCTTCGTTTTGACCTTCATACCAGCAAAGGTCGCTTCCTTTTCAGCAAGCGTAGTTGTCATGGCCGTCCCGGAGCATCCTGGGATAGCGGGCTTGCTTGGCGTTTTTGTTGTTGAGCCTCCTTCGGCAGGTCGGCCCGCTGTGCTGTCTCCTGCGCCTTGCCATCCGCCGGTAGTGCGTCCGACTGACTGTGAACTGGCTTCGAAAAGCCGGCCGAGCGTTCGCGTTCTTCAAGCTTGCGCCTTCTTGCTTCGCCTGGTTTAAATTCATGAGCACCGAGACCAAAGGGGCCCTTTCATCAGGAAAACCCTCCTGGCCGGAACTGGTGGAATCATTGGAATGCGCCAGAAATTCTAAGTGATTCTGGCTCATTCCAATTCCGCATCATTCCTAAAGGTCATTCCCTACGCCGTGCATTCTGCTGCATTCCACTTACATTCCACTTACATTCCAATGGTATTCCAATCCCATTTTGTTACTTATCTTAGCATTTCCGACTCTTTATTAGTGTATTCCATAATATTCCTAAACATTAACTACTAAACTAAAAGGATGCCACGGCCGGTCGTCGGAATGAAGCCTTTCACGGTCATCATGTACAGACCACCGGCAAACTTCTTCTCAGACTTGATGCCCAGGATGACGGGTACGGCAAGCAGCTCCTTTTGTACATGCGACGATGTAAGGCACGCCGCAGCATCGATCTTGAGTTCCACAAAATCTACCTTGTGAAGCTTGGTCTCGCCGGTTCTGAGAGCACGCAAGTATGAAGTAGTGTCAGCGCGACATCGTCCCATTGTCACGACGCGCAGGCAAGACATGTACCTTGCCTTTGCGTGCTCGAACATCTCCTGTTGAATAGTCTTGAGAAGTGCAGGTATGGCAGTCTCCTTCAAGCCCGTATCACGTCGCACAGAAAGTGTTTGCTTCTTCTGGATATCAACTGGACTGAGTTCAAGGCGAAGTGGAGCACCTGGACAAAAAGCCATTTGTAAGACCACAGGAAAACCGAGAAATAAGGAATAATTGAATTTTCGCGTCTTCTGTTTCCAGTCGTTGAACTTGTAGCCAGGAGTGTAGCCGTCCCGTACATCCACCTTCGCGCTTTCCTGAGCGTCTTCGCGAGCTCCTCACAGCGGTTGTATAACTCCTGCTTATTAGTGCGCATGGTAATACCGCAGGAGAACGAGCGACGCGTGATGGGAGAACAAGACCCTGGTTGTCGCCACGAATCATGACCATGATTCCGACCATGCGTGTGCTAAGGCTCCACGTGTTCTGCCACAGAATAATTTGCCACCGTTCAGACCCGTACCCTGCGGATCGTCCAGGTCTGAGACCACGACGTTGAACATCTCTGGCCGTGAGAAGTCTTGGCCAAGGCAATGCGACGTCGCAGCTTGGATGCCACGGCCGGTCATCGTGTAAAGACCACCGGCAAACTTCTCCTTGTCCGACTTGATGCCTGTGATGACGAGTACGGTAAGCAGCACCTCGTACACGCGACGATGTAAATTGAGAATTTCCCGTACTTCAGTAGGGATACATGACCGTTTCTGTAGTCGGACAGATTGCTATGGGCTCCTCAAGCTCGGAGCTCCCTCTGAAGACGCATGTCATACCGACCTTAATCAGCGCCTATAATATTTGTCAGCACAAAGTGAGAATTACAGAACAATCAACGCACGTTCGTATACCAACCCGGGAAGTCGACCCTTTCTTCATGCCAATAGCAATCTTCACCGTGCCGTCAATTCTCCCTTCCTCTTTCGTTGCCTTTTCCTGGGCGACAATTGCAGACGTGCGCACAGCAGGCGCCACAGCCTCGGCCTTGAGTTCCACGAAATCTACCTTGTGAAGCTTGGTCTCCGTTTCGAGACACGCCAGTATGAAGCAATGTTGGTTCCAGGGAGGAAGACGGTAAAATCAGAGGCGAGTGCATGTACGGCGAAGAGAGAAGTCGATGATGTGAGTGATGCATCAAGGACCGTGACAACCTTTGGGAATGTGTTTGCGTCAAGTGCTAATGGTGAAACTGGACAAACTTTAACAATGCGTGTGGACAGATAAAGAGACTGGGCTCATGGGAGTCCTTGTCCAACACAAAAAATTATTTTAGCAGGTCCGGCGATGCGTGCAATGACGACAACAGGAACTGTTGCGGCAGACTTTACGGTCTTCGGCTTGAAGACGAGCATTCTAATAAGTTGAAGGTCAGAAGTCGGGACGGCATGTGGCCTGCAGCAGTGAGTGCATCCCACCAGGCTGCCGGTGAGGCTACCACTTCGTGTGTGATGGTTGCGGTGGGTGTGATTGAGGGTTTTTTCAGACATTCTGTAAGGACGTCGGCACCAGACATATTGGAGTGGCAGCAGATGTGAAGGCGATGTGTGGTGTGTCGCGTCAAAACCAACATACATGTGATCAAGTTCCCACACCTCTTCTGTGGATGACACATCCAAGTGTGGGAAATTGGACTTAGCAGTTTTTGTCACCTGAAGTGCCTCCAAATACAAAATACATCATATCTCACTCAATTCTTCACAAAAACTCTTCAGAAAAGTTTCTAAATTTATGTGAGCTTAGAGGACAGAAGGTGGAATATTGAGACTGCAGTAGTGAAAATGGGTGTTTTTTGAGAAAACCTCCTTCCCAGATTTTTCCTGAGCTCAATTTTGAAGCTAATGACATGAACCTTGTTGGAGAATGGTATCTATACTGTATATTAAATTATAGATGGCTTATAACAATGCAGGCAATTTTTTGACAACTGTCTGAGTCAAGCAAATTTGGATGAGTTTGAGGGTTTCAGCACAACAGTCAAACAGGACAAGAGGAGACATTCACTCTAGTTCATCCCTCATAACATCAACAGTATAGTATATAGACCATTCTCCAACAAGTTTCATGTCATTAGCTTCAAAATTGAGCTCAGGAAAAATCTGGGAAGGAGTTTTTTCTAGAAAAACACCCATTCTCACTACTGCAGCCTCAATATTCCACCTTCTGTCTACTAAGCTCACAAACATTTAGAAGCTGTTGAAAAATGAATTTGGCAACATTTTTGAAATGATTCTGTGAAGAATTGACAGAGATATGGATTTAACAGGTTTTTGAGGTGCTGAAATGCTCAAATTTTGTGATCTTCACATATGCATGTCTCAAGACTTATGAAAAACACTGTAACCTGCAGATAGTTCATGGGTCCCAGTATAGGTCCAAGAAGCCAATCTAGTACCTGCACCTGTGTCAAGCCATGGCAGAATCTAATGAATTCCACAATCAATTTTTTATTCTACAAAATTCCATAGAATCTATGAGGTGTATCATTTTTCTATCTATATTCTAAATTTCAAGCTGCCGATTCTGTTCAATTCCAAATGTTCAGCTTGCTGATTCCAGAAAATTCCAACAGAGCTCCAGAATTCACCTCAATTCCATCCAATTCTGAACAAGCTTGCTGAGTCCAAGCACATTCTAATATCATTCCAGAATATTCTACCAGTATTATTGTATTCTAAGCCAATTCTATCTTTTTCTGCTTGGGAGGGTTTTCCTGATGTTGGTGTTCTGGCAGGGGGTCTGCCGACAGGGGTGTCATCCCATCTTAAGCCCAACGTATCAGAACCAGATTCTGATTCTGATGGTATGTAAGCTGTAGGGAGGAAGGCCACATGGGGACTGGTATGCGGAGTACGGGAATGACTATTGTCGACCTTGTCGTCGGTCAGCGAGTCGGTCGTTGATCCAGATGACACGGAGCTGCGTGGGAGGCCTCCATTATGTCCGGCTCGTGGCGTACCAGGACGACTGCCGTCGATACTGAATTCCGAAGGGGCACCAAATGTCGTTTCAGACGACGCGGAGCTTTCCGCACAGTAGCCTCCTCGGGAGTACGTAGAACTACTGGTGGTAGACTCGGACTTTCCGCTGCTGGATATGCTATTGCCAGCGTACGAGCTTATCGGTGTGGACCTTGCGGAACGTTTAGGATGCATGTTTAATTGATGTCTGGGACTCGAAAGCTAGTTTCGATTTTACTGTGACTGCGTGAGGACGTTGTTGATACTGGTAAATAGTCGAGAAGAGGGAAGCTTTTATAAGAATCCCAAATTGCGCAGCCGGTGAAGTGAAAGTTCCGTCTCTGAGCTTCGGATGCGCCGGGAAAATGCAAAACAGTGCGTACCTGTGGCTGCCAGTCATAGGCAGGCCTATATTGCCAGCATACATGGGCGTTCTGTCGCTGCAAGTAGCGGAAAGGCCGTGCATTCCATAATGACCGGAAAACGGCCTTACATATCTTGCTTGAAAACACCTTGCGTTTTCTGGTCGAAAGTAAAATGGAGATAATCTCCTTTTCTCAAACGATGCAAATCGTTGACGCGTGAGGCGTGGAGGACGGGCAAACATAGGTAGGTGCATTCGAGGACGACAAAAGCGGTTGGCCGGAAACTGGCTAAAATTCGGAAGCTGGAGGCCGGAATCCAAGTTTGTAAAAAAAGGGAGAAAGCTGTAGCATGAGCAGCTAAGCAACCACTAGCCTGGCTATCCCTCAGAAATTGTTACAGAGCAAAGGATCAACATCATGACTCGACAACGACTAAGAAGATCGTTTGTACCCAGGTTGAGAATTTGTTGTATCTGCTGGCCGAAAAGACCATGACAAAAATGCTCGCCTGCTCTACTAGCGAGTGCAAAGTATTGTCTTGTAATGGGCAAGGGTGAATAGAAAAGCTTGAGGGCGACGAAAGTGGTAGGCCGAAAAGCAGTCAAAATCCAAAAGCCGACAGCACCTGAAAGGTCGCGGTAAGACAAGGGCCTGTGTAGCACAAGATATCTCTTGCACAGTTTTAATCAGCACAAATTCGTAAACGAAATTATGACTCTGAAGACTTGAGTAGATTCTTCTCGGTAGAGTGCGTAGAAAAGGTACATACACTGATCTCCCGTGGGCGATAGAGTTCAAGCACTCAGAATAGAAGTCATGTCTCACGATTCGACCGCGTCGATCTTGCAGCTATAGCTTGCCTGCTACTTTGTCCTTGACCACGACGCCTTCAGCGTTCACTTCACCGTCCACCCTGCAGCACCCACAGAAAGGATGGCAATGAACATGTTTCAGGATGAAAGGGAGATAGACACGCCTCTGGCTCTGATGCGTACAATCAAGGATCCTATTCATGACTTCAGTACGCGCAGCTTGCCCTATGCTTTGTCGCGTATTTTCTGACTTTATTCTCTCCAAACCATACAGTTACCTTTCCCGCTTTCATTTGGACCTTTATTGACACGTAAATATGCTTCTCAATCCCTGGTAGAAGATAGACTGAGGAGCGCCCTAGGCGTCAATTTCAGCGACTTCGAGCGATCAAGCAGCTTGGTGTATCGTATTATGTCTGGGCGGGTGCATCGCACAATCGGTTCGAGCATTGCATAGGTGTGCTTGTCTCTGCTACAACTAGATTTTTGGCTGATTGCCTTCAGGTGTTGCACATCTGGCGGGTATGCTTGTCGAACGGCTGAAAACGATGCAGCCTGAGCTTGGTATCACCGAGCGCGATGTGCGTTGCGTCCAGCTGGCAGGCCTTTGCCACGACCTCGGGCACGGCCCGTGGAGCCATGTGTGGGATGGTCACTTTATTCCTGCAGTCCTGTACGTGTCACGCTTCTCTACCCTTCACAGAACCGCATTAAAAAGGTTCCAGTCCAGATCAGGAGTGGACGCACGAAGACGCGTCGGAAATGATGTTTGATGACCTCGTCAAGCAAAATAGCATACCCATTGAACAAGACGACATCAACTTCATCAAGGACCTTATTAAGGGTGTTGTACACCATTCCGCTCGCAAGCGAGTATTATTTTTGTATACCTTTTTGATTCTCAAGGCTAAACGCTCGGTAGAAATCCTCCTGAAAAGAAGTTTCTGTTCGACATTGTTGCGAACAAGCGCAACGGAATTGACGTCGACAAGTAAGCTGCTGCTTTTAGAAACCGGAACAAAGCCTAAGTTTCGGCTTAGATTTGACTACATTGCCCGGGATGTTCGAGCGATCGGCGATCACAACAACTTTTCAGCGAGCAGGCTGATCGACTCTGCACGCGTGATCAAGGATGAGATTTGCTACCATATCAAGGATGCAAATTCAGTGTATGAACTTTGCACGCTGCGCTTCAGCAATCACAAGCGCATCTACAGCCACAAAACTGCATGTGCTATAGAGCACATGATAATCGATGCGTTGAAGGCCGCAGAGCCTATTATAAAGGTTGCAAAGCACATACTTGACCCTGCGAAGTATGTCTATTTGACGGATAACGTCATGGAGCGCATCGAGATGTCCGAAGATCCCGCGCTTGCGGAAAGCCAGAAGATTTTTGATCGTGTGCGCAAGCGTGATCTGTACCGTTGTGTCGACTGGGGCACATTCCCATATGACGCTCGCACAAGCTTGAAGGAGGCAATCACGCCGGAGCGCATTGTGCGTACCGCCAAAGCACTGTTTGCGAAGGCCGATTCGGGGAAGATAGGACAGACGGGCCCTAGCCAGGAAGTCGTTGCAAGTTTATCCCCTGAGCATGTAGTCGTCAACCTTTCGACACTACATCATGGAATGAAAGAGAAGAATCCGATTGAATTTGTGCGATTCTATGGAAAGCATAACATTCACGGTAAGTCTGAGGCAATTATCAAATATATTATGTGCGTTTCCTCACTACTCTGCAGAGTCCTTCAAGGCAGAGTCTGGCGAGCTTTCTACGCTGATGCCAGCTTGCTTCGCCGAGCTTCAGCTTCGGGTCTACACAAAAGAATCAGTGTTCGCCCATTCCATTCAGCTTTAGGCCTAGAGAGTTCACTAAATCATTGGTCCAGCTACTACGGCCTCATTCAGGCTGGATACCGCGAGCTTTTGCTCATGCTCTCGGACGACTCTTCACCACCGCACCTCAACCTTGCCGACTCGCCTACACCGTCAATCACGGAGGCACCATCGACACCACGCGTGTCCGCGACAGCATCTCCGCCAGGCTCGCGCAACGTGAGCTTCTTCGGCCTTGCGAAAACACCCTCGTTTGCGGCAACGAACAAATTTACAAAGGTGGACGCGTCGTTCGCCCCGCCATCACCGTCGCTGAGCGCGAGGCGTGGGCGTACGCGCATGCCTACGGAGTCACAACGCACAACGGGTCCAGGCATCGTTGTTCAGGATAGCCTCGCGTCAATGGTGAGCGATGTGACGGAGCTTGTCAATAATGATGCAGGCGCATCGGACTCTGTGTTCGCACCTGTGTCAGGTCGCGTCAAAACGCCCGAGTCTGAACAAGTGCCGACGGACATAGAAGAGCATGCAGACTTGCAAACGCCGAAGAAGCGCGGTGCACCGGATCAGATGCTGGCGCCCGCGCCGAACATCACGCCACGTTCGTCGCGCAATGTACGTCGTAGACGCCCTGACAATGTCAACGTGGGCGATGAAGCAGATGGATCCCGCGTTAAGAAACGAAAGTCTTGAGAGTGACCTTTGACGCATGTTCTCACACGTGCTGCGACATCTTTCGTCCTGTTCAAGTTCGAGTTTCGGTCTCATTTTTGTTCCACTTCTTCGCTATGATTTTCTCGCTTCTTTCCCATTCCGCTGCACTTAACAATCGAGTCCGTCCGGTCATGCTCAATTTCACTTTACTCAACTTTATCATCAATCCTACTGCACACTCATCCCACTAGACTTCTGTTCATAACTGCTGCACTCACGGTTCTCTTCAATCCTGCACATGCATTTCTTTCGTTGCACTCTGCTTAGATGCTCACCAAACATCATTTCTCTTTCGCAGACTACGTATTTATTCTCACAGGAATTCGCACTTTACCCTTGCTTTCGATTAATCTCAACCGTATTTAGCCATCCTTGCTATGTTGGAGGAGGAAATAGTATCAAGTTATGTATTACTGGTATGTTTTATGATAATGTGTATGTATCAAAGGGAAAAGTGCACATGGAAGAGGGTATGTACAACATGTATGCCCTGGGATATCCTACTTCTTTGATTTAGTTTTATCCGCCTTCGCAACGGCTTTCCCCTTGCCCTTGCCTTTCCCGGCCGCCTTGATGAGTGTATCCTTCGAGATGTCGTCCATGTCATCCTCCTTTGTTTCTGGTTCCTCATCAACGTCCTCATCAAGCTAAGGACACGGAAAAGCAGATGTCAGATGAAGAAGTTCATATTCGGATGACTGCGAGAAAAAAACTGACGTCGAAAGCCTCTTCAAGGTCTGGAGCAGGACCGCCGGGAAGCTTCTTGGGCACCTTCCCAAACTCTTGCGCCTTATGGAAGGGTACGGGATGTTCGTTCGCATTGTATCTAGAATTTCAATATTGAACATCACGTTCCCAAATAAAAGGTATATAGATAGCAGAGAGCATACTTTCTTGTCAGTGTCGTCTTGGTAGCGGTAGAGATCTTCTTGAGGACAACGTCATCTTTGTTTTGATCAAGACCGAGCTCGACTATCGTATCCCATTCCTCCTTCGTCAGGTAGTAATCGTCCATCGTCTGAATTACCTCTTCTACCGCGCTCTGTTCTGCGCGTTAGAATTACAGCTCGAACAGGACTGCGAATGTATACACACCGCTCCAACATCTATGAGTGGCTTGACTATCCGCGGGAAAAGCGAAGGGATGTAATGCTGCCGGATCTCTGGTTTGTCACCCGAAACCTTAAGCCGCATGCGAATTTGAACGTCCCCTAGTTGCCTCGTGAGTTTGTTTTGCTTCGAATTTTGGCCCAGCCATCTGGTCATAGCGAGTGAATACTAATAATATAGGTAAGGAGAAATGGGAAGTGCGCACTGAGGGAAAGACATGGCGTTCGGCCCTCCATACCCCGCCCCGTTTCCGTAGAGGAAAGACGCGGGACGCACCGCAGATGTCACGGCATGCAACGGCATTAATGACCAATGCTGCTCGGACCTGAAAGAGGGCCAAGGCATTTAGTCATACACAGGCTCATGCGTATTGGGAATTAAAACACACCCGTGGATGAGAGAGTCCACGAGGTCCGAGTCTGAAATTGATGACGCGGCTTTATCCATGAGTCTCAGATGTTGCAGCGTCTTCTCTGGCCCGCTCGCGTTTCGCAGCTTGGCAGGTTCAGTTTTCAAGTAGTTTTCCTGGAAGATGGTCAGGCCAAAATCTCTGTTTTCGGCAGATATGTTTAGCGCACCTGCATGAAGAGTGGGATGAACGAAGGATCGTGGAAGTACAGCTCCATTTTGTCGCCTAAGGACTCTCTTGCTGTTGATGAGAAAAGATACGGACCGAGCATCTTGTTGATCACGTTGAATGGCGTCATGATTGTATACTTCTCATTCAATTTCGCACTGGAAGGGACAGATCAGCATCTCGGACGACTGACCTCGAACGTTGAACTAATATACGCACAGGTTCTTTCCTTCATCAAAATCCATTGTGAAACTGGACAGCTTCCATGTGGAAAGCATGTTAAGCACCTGTCGGATATCCGACTGTGCGCCGAGGACAAGCTGGTCAACAACATTGGCCGGGATCTTCATTTTCTCCCTAAGTATCTGTTAACTCGGTATTATAAGATACTGTCTATGACTCACTTGAACGCGATAGTCTGAATCCGCGACCGAATCGCAGCAGCCTCAGGCCTAGGATACACGTTAGAACAACATCAAGCTTGAAAACGTTCTGCTTACTTTCTGAACGACAAGTTGAATGTCGTGTTTACCAAAGGCTTCAGCTTCTGGGCATTGCGGTCATTTGCAATACAAATGATTGGAATCTATCTTGAGGATAGTACGATTTATGAATAACGTATCCAAAAGCAAAGCTTACCTTAGTCTTCTTGATCAGTACATTCAAAGCACCCACACCGCCACGATCGCCTGCCGACATCCCATCGACTTCGTCCATGATCAAGCAGGACTTGTCTGAGATTTCTATACCAGCCGCATTTGTAGCCTTTGAGGTGCCCTTTGAGAATGAAGTCACTACAATGACATATACAACTGGAGTCATCTCACAGCGCTGCCACCCATCCAGCCGTCTAAAGACGTGTTGGTGATATTGGTACTATTCTACAGAAAAACACGTCAATTGAGGTCAGCAGGCCCTGTTCCGCATGCAAGAGACTCTGACCTCGACAAGCTTTTTACTTCGGGCGTCGCTTGCATTGAGTTCAATGGGCGTGAAACCAGCCAGCTTTGCGCAGAGATGAGCGCTAGTCGTTTTGCCAATGCCAGGAGGCCCAGTGATCAACACTGCACGGTAGATGTTCATTCCGCTCTTCCCCGGCTTTTTGAAGCCAGACTTCAAGCTCGAGGACCTAATTGTTCGTAAAGCATTAGAACATCTGACTAAGTTTGTGGAACATACCAGTCATGAAGCCAGCCTTGCAGTTTCTCCACTTGGCCCTTGTTCCCGCAGACTTCCTTTAGCGTCTG
Organism: Porodaedalea pini; assembly: GCA_002794775.1. Taxonomy (NCBI): domain Eukaryota; kingdom Fungi; phylum Basidiomycota; class Agaricomycetes; order Hymenochaetales; family Hymenochaetaceae; genus Porodaedalea; species Porodaedalea pini. The sequence continues at coordinate 190,290 of NBAY01000041.1, read as the reverse complement.
CGGCGCATATCGTGTGGTCCATAATTGTGAGCGCGTGTCTATTGGTGGTTTGGCTCCCGGTGAACCATGACCTGCATTCGAAACAGCCTTCGCCCTTTCCTTCTCCGCTCTGCGCTCCGCACGCTCCATATCTTCCGCCGCCTTGCGCATATTCTCCTCCTCCTTCGCTATCTTAGCCTTTGTCTTATCGTCCACAGCGTCGCTTTTACGCGTTTCGATGAGCTTCAGAAATTCATCTTCGGATATTTTCTTGAGCTTGTGTTTATCGATTGCGGCGAGCTTCGAGGGTCCAGCATTATCTCCGACTACGACGAAGTTTGTTTTGCTAGATGGTTGACCAACGACGCGCCCGCCGAACCGTTTTGCGAGGTCCACTGCTTCGTCACGTGCAAGGCTTGTGAGTTCCCCCGTGAAGACAAAGGAAAGTCCTGCGAGACAATTGGGCTCGCCGTTCGGGATCGGTTTTGATCCAGGCGCTGGAGGCCCAGCCGACCTCGCAGCTTTCAGTGCAGCCCAACTGAGCAGATTATAAGCGTATTAATAGGACATATATGTAAAGGGTAAGACTTTACTTCGGCTTCGGCTTCGGAGCTTCCTTCAGTTTCGACTTTTCTTTGATGTCTTGCTCAAAGTCATCATTATCCGTTTTGCGGACCCGAGCCTTCGATGTACCGGCTCTCGGCTTTGCTTCTCCTTTCTTCACTAGCGCGTCGTCGTCTTCGTCGCTCATATCCATTTCGAAGTCATCATCGTCCGCCTTACGCTTCTGGACCTTCGATGTGCTTGCTCTAGGCTTTGCGGGCGCCTTTTCGATGTCTCTAGGTTTCGGAGTTGATTGTGGCGCGGCTATTTGCTTCTTCTTCGGCTGCTCCTTCTGACCTTCATCGTCACTGCTGACGACTCTTAGCTTCGCCGCACCATTGCTTTTTCGTGGTAAAGCAGCAACTTTCTTCTTAGGCGGAGATACCTTCATGACGTTATCTTCCTCGTCACTGCTTATAAGAACCGCCTTCCGTTTTGCAGATACTTTCCTGGCTTGTGCCGGAAGCTCCTCGTCTCCGTCTGAAAAGGCTGGTCAGCAGTACCGACATCGGCATAATCTACAGTCACATACCAATTTCTATTGCAGCACTCTTCACAGATCCTTGTGTTGGAGCCTGTAAAGCCTGAAGATCTTGTCAGAAAAATGGACCATATTGTTCACAGCGCATCCGACGAGCACCTTCGAAGTTGGGAGAAAGTGCCTCGACGCTTTCGGTTGCACTTTCGGCTGGCCTGCGCCCAAGGACGTTCCGCCGCCACCTCCAAAGAAAGATCGAATGTCTTTCCCTCCTGTCTTGGAATCCTTCGACGCGGTCGTTTGGCTACCTGCTGGAGACATTTCTGGATTGTCTCGGATGTTTGGTCTTTGAGTAACGAGTCTATTGTATCAGGCTTCAACAAGAGCAGTCAGTCAAAAACAAAAATTATTGCTGAGACCAGTGAGCTCCTTGGCAGTAATGCTAGATGCAGAGAAGAGTTAGATGTGGCTGTCGTCCTGCGAGTTGTTTGGACATTTGTCGCGTATCTTGACGCGCTATGGAACGCGTTACATTTGTCATGATCATGTTACTCGTGTCACGTGATATCCTCCTTACGATTCAAGTTGGATTCTATCAGTGTATCACACCAGAGCCTTTACTGTGTTTTTCACAAATAATGACAGTCAGAAAATGAAAGGAATGTTTCACGGGTGGTCGCGGCTTCAAAGTGAGATCAGGTGAGGCGTTGTTCCGACTATTCTGGCACCAATGGACCAATCACAGGCCTGAAAGGCTGACCAACATAAATTGTAAATTGAGTTGACGTCAGAAACTCAATAAATCTAGCCAAATATGGGTGTTGATCAGCAGTGCCAATCGCCACATGACTTTCCGAAACACTTTCATGATATTCACGGACTGTCATTAGTTGTGAAAAACACAGTAAATTTGGCCCAAAAGCTGCCGTATGAGTTCTCGCACGATATCGGACCTCCGAACGTCTAGAAGACAGCTTGCTCCTCTGAGTTCGACACATCATTACTTACGAATCCAAAGAGTAGGCATTGCCACCATCGCCCCGAGAAAATCTACTACTGTGTTCGCGCAAGCGCTTTGGTCCGCGTTTTGTACACTGATCGGACTACTAGTAGGAAAATAGCCATTGCATGGCAATCCGAGTCGGCGATGAATCGGAAAGGGCTATCTTTGATGCTTTGAAGAAGCGGAGTCGTACTTCTTGCAACCGTATAAAGTCTCATGCGTTCTTCTGCGAGACACACGAACCGTTCTTTCTGGGCTTTGGAAACTTTAGATAACTCAAGTTTCCGCGTGCTCGGATCCGATTGCGCCTATATAAGCCTCAGGTATCCCTGTGCAAATTTGCGACGCAGGAACTTCCTCTAGACTTTAAAAATTCCGAACAGAAGGATGGCGATTACTGGCACTCTCCGAGGCCGAGCACTCATTCGCAAGCAGCCGTCCTACTACACCGCTGAGCAGGCGTTGCATTATCTCCAACGCGTAGGATGGGCCGAGGGCGATTACACAGTAGAGGACATTGCCGAAGGTCGCTTTCCCGCGAGCCTCGAGAACCTTGAAGTCATTGTGCGGAGGCACTACTTATCGTTCGCAAACGACACCACGTTAATGCACTAGTGAGATTTATGTTCACTCTCTTGCGTCTGTGATATGACCTTAGATGACTTATGGACTTCTGCGTAGTTCAGCGAAGCATTATCTGGACGTCACTCCTGAAGCTACCTTCAAGCGGCTCGTCGTCGACCGCACAGGTGGAACCTACTGCTATGGCCACCATAACTTAATGCTTGGAGTCATTCGCGCACTCGGATTTCGGTACGGGCTATCTCTTTCGCCTTGATATATATATTGCGTGTGTGTGGTGACTAACATGCCGTCTGGTTTCCTTCCTCAGATCTTATTCGGGTATCGCACGCATGAATTTCGGCCCTTACGTAGGCACCGGTGATTCGTACCAGGCATATGGACACATGATTCTCTTCGTGCAGCTCGGCGAGGGCCAGGGCTCTGACCCAGCGCATACATGGCTTGTTGACTGTGCGCCAGGCCCGCCCGTGCCCATGCTGCCTATACCGCTCAGCGACGATCCGGCCAACATTCTCCAGAACACAACTCCTGATGAGATGAACCGTCTTTCGCGCGGTTTCAGCCCGGCGTCGAGTCTTGTCGTGCCTGGTCCTGACGCGCCGTACACCGCGGAGCAGGCCTCGCAGGTCGCAGATGCGCACGCGCTCTGGCAGGTCGAGTACCGAGGGGGCTCGGGAAAGTCGGAATTCAGCATTGTGTACCAATTCATGGAACAAGAGTTCACAATGCAGGACTACAACGCGCAGCACTACACGAAGATGTACAAACCGTTCGAGGATGTGTTTTCCGATGATGTTCTCGCGTGCAGGTTCGCACTAGGAGACGACGACTCCGAGCGCCGCATCACTGAACGGCCTCTTGAGCGGTGGACGCTTTTCCGCGGCGTCTTTAAGAAGCGCCTTGGGGACAAATTGCTGGAGAAGATCATTTGCAAATCGGAGGAGGAGCGCGTCGCTGTGTTAAGAAAGTATTTCGACATCACTCTTGAGGATAAGGATATCGTGCATATAAAGGATAGTGAGGCCTCGTGGGAGAAAAAGAAAGTCCTCACTCCTTCTATGGAGACCTTACTTTAGTAAATTTAAGGAATGGTGTCGTTCACATAGAATAGTGCATTTCATTTGATCAAATAGTGACAAATCCATACGAACTTCAAAATCGAACGACCAGACAGACAAGTAGACACCCAATAGATCGGAGCCAAAGGCGCAGATGACTGCAGAGACCCGACTAAACAACGACTGGCCAACCACTCGAGAAGTCAAGGAGGTTAATTCCGAGCTGTGTAATTCAATCATCAATGAAGACTCAAATCTCCAGAAATCTTTCAACTCACCCAGCTTCCGGAGGATGTATAGTAATCTTAGCGAAGAAAACATCGGAATAATGAGCAAAGTGTCCATTTAGCAGGGTCGAGGGAAAGGAAAATAGCATACGGTAAACGAGAACAGTCCCGTCGTTGTCGGTCATGAGGTCCTGACCGCCTGGCCCGTAGATCATGTCGTGCGTCTCGAGGACCAGCGTTCCACCGCCCGAGGTAAGCGCAACCCCGTCCGCGTCGACATAGCCGCTCGTCAAGCTAGGCAATAGCGTAGCCCATTAATTAAAATCATCGGAGCAATGCAGCTACAGTTCGTCGTACCTCGTAGAGCGTCCGACGCGAATGTTGTACGTGCTAGACGTGCCCTCGCAGCAGAGATCCCAAGATGTGAAGAGGTAGTAGTAGTCGCCATACTTAAAGATCACAGACGCCTCAATGGCCGTCGTGCCGCCAGAGCGCGCTGCAAGTGAGTCGAATGTGCTGCTACTCGGCTTTCCCGTGCTCGAAGACAATCTAGAGTTATGTTTTTAGATAAAGCTTTTAGGGTGACTTGCAATAAGGTTTCTTCACGTTACACCCTTGATTCCAGTCCAGAAGCTGCCCAAGGACAGGTACCACGTGCTGCCAGCTTCGAGTCGGCCAGTTACCATTTGATTGAGGCAGTGAATCAATTGCTCTCACTTATGATTAAGCTGGCAGAAACATATCAGCGGAATCGACACAATGGAAAAGGAAGCAGACTCACTTTGGATCGATCGCCTGCGAATGACGATAGAGCGATGCTAATGAGTAAATGTGCAAAAAATTGTTTGCAGAATGCTTCACATTATAAGTGTCCCCAGAGGCCGTTGACGTGACCAGCCCTTCGTTGGTGAAGGAGCCAGCGAGACCCGTGCTGGATTTTGCAAAGAATATTGCAGACTGTGAAGTTAGTTGTCAGAACGGGCCAAAAGGCGAGTGTCACGAAAAATACACACGTTCTGCGATCCGAACGTCGATGCGGCATAGTAGAGCTACGGTGCTCGTTGTTGGCGAGGATATAGTGAAGAAGCATGTGATTCGAACTTACATAGAACTGCCCGTCTGCGTACGTGCAGTCAGGTGCCCACAGCGAACTGCAGGAGAAACAAAGTTGTCAAATGTGGGAAGCAAAGAGAAGACAGAAGACTCCAACGGACCCGTCTGAAGTACCGGTGTACTCGTCAGTCCAACTCGCACCATCAGGGAATACGAGGCCTCCGTAAGTCCACGCCGTCCTGTCCGTCGACGTACGGATCTCTATTCCTACACCCGTGGAGTACACGAAATAGGTTCCGCTGTCGTCTTTGCACATCGTCGGGTCATGCACTGCCGTATCACCTGTGACTGTGCCTGGGTTGGCATAAGCAGAGCAGAAACTCGCGAATGCGAGGAGAATGAGAGACGAGAGCCACTGCATGTTGCTAGCCAAGTGCAAGTGTCGAAGTATACCTCAACAAGCATATTTATATGCTTGTATGGTGCCCCTTCGCATGCCTTCCCGTAAATTTTCGGTATGGTCATGCCTTCGTCCTTTCTTATTCCATAGCAACGCAGGCCGTCATAGATCATGCAGACGGAGAAAATACAGAGAAGCGGTTGCGAAGATCTGCACAGAGCGTATTAGATAGGAATCACGCCTCCCAGGACAGTACAATGTTCGTCGAAGAACAGGCCTTCCGTGCGGGCAAAGATATGCGTCCACACAGATGGCAGCCGATTATAGGCTGAGCTGAGCTAATTTTTGCGATAATATTGCGAAGGAAACCAAGTGTCATATTGTGTCGGCCCGTTCCAGCTGTCGTCAAAGACAGCGGTCCGCCCCTAGGCAACACATGAGTCCTACACGAGATAGTAAACTCAGCTCGGAACTGAGGCCTTGTCACGATATGTCTTGCAAATTATCCTCGGTGTGTAGGAGAGCTTCAGACGCGCCATGAGCTCCGTGGCAGTGGGCCATTGGTCAAATATTACTCCAACGCGAGAAACAACTTGAAGACCAGCAGTAGTCGCACTGCCCTAGATCTTTTCGGCAGGACCTGGAGTAGACCGAAGGTCGCTAGGCATTCAGACTGTTGTATGACGAAGTCGATGCGAAGGTATTACTTAAAGTAAGTCCAAGTTCTTGATCATGAACGCCAGTGGTAAGTATCGTACGAAGATCAGTGCTCAAACAAGTAAATGGGTGATCGACAATATGCTGTTCGCAGATTCAGGTTCAAGTTTCTTGAGAGTGGAAGAGACAACAACAACGACAAAAAAGGGGCCTAAAAATCGTCTACTACATAGTACTGGTACTCCTGACTCAATTTTGAATACCATCCATGAAATTTTAAATTGACGAAGCGGAAGCAGTCTACTTACTACATATGGAAGTGTGCAAAAGTTCCGTCATACTTTTGCAGCTTGCATCGATCTTCAGGCGATGAACATCACTCTTGAGCATCATCCACGACGTGCTCGAGGTTCTGTGTTCGTGGAATAGCGAGAAATTTCGTATCTACGACAATGGCTGCAGAGAACTCATCCGAAAAAGGTAGACCCTGTCCGTTCTCTCTGTATGCACAGGACTCTGAACTCCTTCCATAGTTCTCGTAGGAATCATCGGAGGCAGTGGACTGTACAATCTTGATAACTTGACCCCTGTGTAAGACTATGTGCTATCTACACAACAATCTAAACTAATGGATCATACTTATCAGCAAACAAGTCACTCCAGATACCGTGAGCCTAAAGGATGAAATCTCTTAGATGAAAAACCAATCTAACTCAAAGGATAGCCTTGGGGTCAACCAAGTTCGCCAATTACCATTACAAAAGCACCAGGAGGAACACTCGTCGCATTCCTTGCTCGCCATGGTCCAGGTCACGCTATCCCACCCTCCGCAGTACCCGCACGCGCAAACATCGCCGCACTTAAATCACTCGGTGTCCGTCTCATCGTCGCTTTCTCCGCCATCGGTTCCCTCCGCGAGGAGATCAAACCGGGTGATTTCGCCCTCCCAGATCAAATCATCGACAGAACAAAAGGCGTCCGTCCCGCATCCTTCTTCGAAGGAACCAGCATCGTCGCTCATGCCCAGTTCGGAGACCCATTCGCGAACAAGCTTGTCACCTTCCTCGAGAGCCGCGTGCGAAAGGCACTCGAGGGCACCGGTGCAGATCTGCATACTGGGAAGACGATCGTATGCATGGAAGGTCCGCAGTTCTCGACGCGAGCAGAGAGCAAGATGTACCGTGCGTGGGGAGGCGATCTGATCAACATGAGCGTGCTCCCCGAGGCAAAACTGGCACGCGAGGCTGAGCTTAGCTATGCGCTTATTGCGACATGCACGGACTATGATTCGTGGCGAGAGAACAATGAACCTGTGACTGCGGCCGAGGTGTTCAAGACGCTGAAGACGAACGGGGAGACTTCTCGGCGTGTCACGGAGCTCATCGTTGCTGACCTTCACGATGCAGCAGAGAACGGAGACATATTGTCTGAGGAAACTGGATCGATGCAATATTCGATCATGCCTCGATCGGAGAAGCAGAAAGACGAGGACAGGCGGAAGCTGGCTTTCGTCCTGCCAGCTTACTTCACATGAAAGAAGCAGCGTCTAATGCTAACTAAAGCTCGAGTCTGATCATATTAGATTTGTTTACTTCTCCCTCATGATACTCTAGAGCATGTAGCAAATGTTTGCCACATCCGACGGTCCATTCACTGTTTACAATTACCCCGAGAAACACTTCAATTCTGGTTCATCAACAATAGCGCCATCTTTCGAAAGCCTCAGAGTATCAACGCGTCGTACGTTTTGATTGCAGTGCCTTCGTCAAGTCAGGAGTCCCAGCTGCCATAACTTTATTTCAATGCTCCACGTTCACCTCTCCGCGAACATCGGTGGACGGCATCAACGTCAAAATGCAGCATCGCGTTTCTTTCTGCGCTGATTTCAGCTCGAGCGTCAGCGCTCTCTAAAATCAGAGGTACTCTTCCACTTTGCGCATAGACGATGATATTCATTAAAGAAAGGACTTCATCTGGATAGGATGAACTACCCAACATCGACTACGCTACAATCGACTGCAATGCCCTCGGCCTTCATTTTCAGACCACGACTGTAAGGAAAGGATTGACAAGCAGACGTACAACATTCTCCAGGGGAACGCCCATCTGAAAAGGATTGTCGTTACTGCCGAGTAGGAGAGGCAACGCTACGGGAGAAATAGCTTGCGTATGGGCCCGAGCGCGGGATTCACACCGTTGGAGCAAGTGTTTCCACAGATCTCCGGTCGTCAGCGTGGTTGAAAGTTGTAAGTGTTTTCACGATTCTCTGGGCGATGATAGGAGCTGACATATAGCCTCTGAAAGTGAGAATACGTTTGTCGCAAACAATGGGAGGAGCTACACTTGGCAATCCCGATCATGGTCACCCTTGCAGGTGCTAGGCTCCATGAAATTTATTTTTCCACTCGCTTGCAAAAATGATTTATGTGCTTCATTAGCGTTACTGCAACAATAACGGAAAGATTCCGGTCGCGACATTCTACGGCACCTCTTTTCAACGCATATATCGAGCTCGTGGTCGGCTGGATTATCTCGCAGGCACACGATGAACAATATTATATCTCATGCTTGTTATGCTTTCATACTCATAGCTTTACATCCGTTGCATACACATATAGTGACCTGTGTCATTGCGGAGACCCAACGAGCAGAAGCAGCAGGTGAGTCTATAGTTGCCGCGGTCCGGTCCGGTCCAGGCAAAATGTCGGTGGACCGTAACCCGGACCGTTTTGGATTTTCCTGCTCAGCTCGGACCTGGACCGGACCCCAACTGGACCGCTTTTGGACCGGACCTGAGGTCCAGTCCAGGTCCGGACCGGGTCCGGACCTGGACCGCTGGTAAATTGAGAAGAAAAAGTTGAATTAATTCTATTTATGCTTGAGACAAAGACATGCATTTGTAAAGGCCTATGTAGTACATCTATAGTATCTCTGTACTCAAAAGTTTCAGAAAGAAGGTGGATATGGCACTTGGTATCCACCAGACCTGCTCCTGAGTCCTGAGAAAACCTGTTCACACGGTATGGAAGACCCCCTGCATAGGCAAGTAGTCATGTCACAGTGCTATGCAAAGCTCAAGCACATCTTCCGGTCTCACTAGAGCTGTTCTACTTCTTTGTCAACCAACTTGAGGCCAGTAATGATGTCAAACTAACCCCTACAAATATTTCTTCCGGTCCAGGTCCGGTCCAGGGTCCAGCTCGGTCCAGAAAAATGGCAGGAGAGCTGGACCCTGGACCGGACCACATCTGGACCTTAAGTGGACCGGACCGCGGTCCGGTCCAGGTCCGGTCCTGGTCCAGCGGTCCATGGACCGGACAACGGCAACTATAGGTGAGTCTGTTCCTGCATGTATTCACCTGCTTACCTTTGCTGATATCTATTGATTTAGGACGAGGAGCTACTGCTTCTGGTTCTGGATAGTCGTGATTAGATGCCTAATTGTTTGATTCTCTGAGTAGATTATTGCTACAGAGCTCAGTTAATACAAGATTGTATGAGTTCTATTTATAACTAAGTAGAGGTCATGTGATTCTTTCTTGTGTTCGCTGTTGCAGCCGACCAAACGTCTTCAAGCAACGTCCTTCCTCTACTGGTATCTATGCCTGATATACCGACAACTCCGCCCTTTGTACAGCCGGGTGACTTGCTGCCTGACTTCCTGCGCGCGTTCTGGCAGCGGCAGGTCGACACCGCAGAGCAGGAGACGCCTGACTTTCGGCACCCGGCCCTCCCGCTCGCACGCATTAAAAAGGTCATGAAGAGCGACCCGGAAGTGAAAGTGCGTACGCATCGAATGGCTTCAAGATAGTTCATGACTGACTGCCTGTCGCTTGAACGGATAGATGATCGCCGCTGACGGTACGCGTTTGACCTGTCTGCGCGGATAAATGCTTAAGGAGACGCGATGCGTCGGTCGGATAGCTCCAATTCTCTTCTGTAAGGCTTGTGAAAGTAGGTCTTTACAAAGTCTCACCAACGTAGGGTGCACACCTCTTCACGTGAAACTTATGCACGTTCCTGCCAGTCTTCATCTCTGAAATCACCGCACGCGCATTCATCGTCGCGGACGCGAACAAGCGGCGCACGCTTTCGCGCTCGGACATCGCCAAGGCGCTCAGCAAATCTGACCAGTTCGACTTCCTCATCGACATCGTACCCCGCGAAGATGGCTTCCCTGGCTCGAAGCGCCCGCCTCAGGCACCCGGTATGTCGGCTGGCTCTACTTCGGCGGCGGGCGGCAGTGGCAGCGGGGCAGCAAAGCACGCAGGTCCGAGTATGACGGTCGTGAAGCGAGACGAGGTATGCGAGAGAGAACATGATGTATACTCAAAAACTCATCCCGTGGTGAATTAAGGACCACGAGCGCTATTCGGAGGTGTTAGAGCTTGAGGAGGGCGGTAGGCGAATGTCTGGCGAAGTCGGGTTAGACGAAGTACGTTCCTTAACTGCCATCCGTCGACTTGATTCAGCTTAATCCTATGTACCTGTTTCGCAGCTCCAAAACCTCATGCACCCCCCACAATCCATGGACAGGATGTCGTGATTCATCTACCTGCACCATCCGTCCTTTTGTATAACAGTTTGGAATTGAGAAAAGGACATAAAAGTATTCATGCACGAGCGAGGACAAAGTTACAGTCTTTGTATAAGCAGATGCAATATACATACGACATTGACGATGTGCACGATGGGCTTTTCGGAAACAGGCAGGCACATATATAGAACTTGCAATGAAAGACAGAGGTGGGACAGGATGATATATGGATATAAGACACTGGAGATGTCAGATGACGGTGGAATAGGTTAGAGTAGGATAGATGGATAGATCAAGGTGAAGAGGCGAGATGACTGATGAAGAAATTGAAGGTTAGGGGGCGGGGATGGTGAGCGATGAACGCTGAGTGCATAAGACGCGACCAGCGCACGCTCCAGAAAAATGCGAGTTTGAATAAAAAGTAATTCGCGAATAAGCAGAAAAGGGACGAGAACAAGAAAAAAAAGAAGAAGAAATGTTCACAAACAGTTCAGTAACAAGACATGATCCAGGCCATTACTGCGAAGGTCCTTTAGCCATACCGGAAGGTCCATCAACTAATTAGAGTCCAAATCGGCAGGTGACTCGTCAAGCTGAACGGCCTCGAGATAGCTTTCTGGTACGAGAGCGTGATTGCCCGACTCATCCTCGGCAACTGCCCAGCCCACGCCACCCCCGCGTCCAATGATGCGTACGACCTGGTCTTCCGCAAGAGCCATTTCCGCCGTGCCTTCAGGAAGGAACGCATACATCGCTCGGTAAAGCCCTGGCAGAAGCGGCATGTCTTGGTCCGGATATCCCTCCTCTCTGTCTTCTTCATCGTCGTCCTCCTCGCTCTCATCATTCCCATCCCCAGAGAAGCCGAGAGAAGGGAGTTCATCGTTTGGGCTCGAAGCGTCAAAGTTGCGAGCGAAGTCACTTGACGTCGGCACGAAGCCGTCCTCATCCGTGGAAGAACGCTGTTTCCCGCCGCCAAGCGCGAAGCCCCAAAGCTTGCTTCCTGCCCAGCGGAACGCACCCCAGCCTGAATTGCGGCGTGAGCTGCTGCCCATCATGTCATCGTACTCGGATGGTGCGCGCGAACGGCCCGGACGCGGTGCGTCAGGTCCTTGGCCTATATGCCGTGCGTCAGATGCAGGATACGCAAAGTCGCGGATTTTGACGTTGCGCGAACGTCGACGCGCAGTTGTCGTGGCATTCGACGGAGCGCGGGAAAGGGCTACGCTGTTGTTATGTGCGCCAGACGTCCGTCGCGAGACGCTAGGTGACGGCGGCGCACGGCGCGACGAGCTGAGGCTTGCGTGCTTGGCATGGATCGACGACCGTCGCTCGCCTCCTCTAAATCCATCGCTACCGAGCGTTGAGTTTATTAATGATAGACGCCTCTCCAGCGAAGACTGAGCTGGGGGCGTAACTGTGCCGTTGGCGCCCACCGGTGCAGACGCTGCTGGCGCCGTAGCAACCGACGCACTACTCTCGGTGCTGTCACGCTGCTTCTTCTTCGAAACAGGAATCGGAAGTTTGTTCGCAAACTCATGCGCCCCAGGCATAGGCGGGGGAAGGAAGGAGGAGGAAGGTGACGGGAAGGGCGACGATGAAGGTGGCGAGTCGAGCGATAGCGAAAGGTGCGGGAGGTCTGCTCGGGCAGATAAGCACTTGTCATTAGCCCGATAAGAGTATACCTGTATGCGTACCTTTGCTTGCCCTTTTATCTGTCTCTCTCTCGGGCGATGCAAGGACGGAAGTCATAATCGTAGAATAGCTTCGAATGTGTTTGCGACTTCAATGCGAGGTCAAGATCCTGGTGTCTTGCTGGAGTTGATTCAAGGTCGTTCTCGGTGTCTTTCCCGGGCTAGCCAGCGAAATCAAGTTCGACGTCGTCTGCTGTACGTCGCGTTGTCGCTCGGTGTAGACTTCAAAATCTCGCGTGACAAGTTGCTCACGGTTGTCGAATGCTACAAGCTTGATCGTGGCAGTATTTATAAGGTTGTGAGATCCAAGCGAGCCTAGTCGTGCTCGTTCTGGTGGTGGCCGTGGCTGTTGTCGTCGTTGTCTGTTGTCTGTTTGTGGTGGCCGAATCCAAGCGTGCCGCAGCGGTCTATTTGACTCGAGAACGCCGAGTCCCTGAAAACCGGCCCTAATATGTCAGAGAGTCATGTGCTAAACATCTAAATTACTCAGAGAAGCATACATAACGAATACTACATAGTATTCTAATAACTTGGCTGCAGAGAATCAGCATGCATGCATAAATACAACTCATCATCAATAGTAGTACGAATAGTATAGCTTATTAAAGGCAGAGAGATTGCATACTCAAAGTTTGACGGGAAATTCGGCCCTCGCAATGTGAGTTTTTTCATGCACCCCCTAGCTACTCGATGCAGAAATGGAAGCAGACTGAGACTGTCGCTCTTTATATCGTGTAGTGGTTAAACGTCAAGGCTGAAGAAAATAAAGCAATCGTACTTACTCTTTGCCTCTCTACGCTTCCTCTCCGCGATGACACAGGCCACTGACATGACAATGCAGTAACAGCATGCAGTCAGAATAGATTCGCGAGACGTTGATATGTTAAGGCCCACATACCTATGATATAGTCCAGGATATCTTCGCAGCCTGCCGAAAGCTGAATATAAGCTCTGTGTGGGTTAAAAATGTAACGTCGACGAGAGAACATCGCGACTGGGACTTTTCCGTCTTCTCTACAGTACAACTATACCCCAAAGTAAACAAATGTAAACGTACGGAATTGATGAGAAAGCCAGCATCCTGAAATTTGGTGCTCACCTTCAACGACCGAGAACGAGCTTTCCAAGTGTAATGTTTCCCATTACTCGCGGTAAATGAGCGATTACTTTGGCACCCAAAATTATTTCCGGGGTCTATTCGGAGACGCTGAATGTTACTCACAATCTGCTACCGCCTGAAAAAAAACCAGACGTTCGTGGAAAGAACTCTTCCACGGATACGAAACCAGCGTCCGAGCCGCCTCTATAAATCTGACGTCCCGAAGCTATGCGGATGCGGTCCTTTCCGAAGGTCTTTCTCCCATTCCGCCACAAGGACGCTTCGTTGTAGATGCGCGTCCCATCTGGATACCGAAGTTACGCGATTGAGTTTTAACCCGTTTGTTGGAGTCGAAAGCTCGTAGTGTATGCCCAGAGAGTCGCAGTTGATAGTATTGTTGCGAAGGCTATTGTTGGAGAGGATGAGGCGGGTGTGTCCGACATTGAGCGGGGTTGAGGATGAGTGACCCATGGTTGCAGTCGAAGAGGAGACATCCTCAACGAATTAATATAAGAGGGTGTAGAGTGATTTTGAATAGGAAAATGCTAATGCACGTGCTAGTAGGTGTGGAGTGCTCAGGGCAGTATCTATTTGATCACTGATCGCTGTGCTTCATCAAACGAACAGCCACGGATATAATGGCGCTACTGCGCACCATTGATCCAGGTAGTCAATATTATTTCGAAGAGTATCTTGAGACAGACTCTGATGGAGGAAAGATATACTGCCTTCAGTAAAGATGCTACTTTCCGCTATGAGAAGTAAGCTGGCAGCACGAAAGCCAGCTTCCGCCTGTCCTCGTCTTTCTGCTTCTCCGATCGAGGCATGATCGAATATTGCATCGATCCAGTTTCCTCAGACAATATGTCTCCGTCCTCTGCTGCGTCGTGAAGGTCAGCAACGATGAGCTCCGTGACGCCGAGAAGTCTCCCCATTCGTCTTCAGCGTCTTGAACACCTCGGCCGCAGTCACAGGTTCATTGTTCTCTCGCCACGAATCATAGTCAGTGCATGTCGCAATAAGCGCATAGCTAAGCTCAGCCTCGCGTGCCAGTTTTGCCTCAGGGAGCACACTCATGTTGATCAGATCGCCTCCCCACGCACGGTACATCTTGCTCTCTGCACGCGTCGAGAACTGTGGGCCTTCCATGCACACGATCGTCTTCCCAGTATGCAGATCTGCACCGGTGTCTTCGAGTGCCTTTCGCACGCGGCTCTCGAGGAAGGTGACAAGCTTGTTCGCGAATGGGTCTCCGAACTGGGCATGAGCGACGATGCTGGTTCCTTCGAAGAAGGATGCGGGACGGACGCCTTTTGTTCTGTCGATGATCTGATCTGGGAGGGCGAAATCACCCGGTTTAATCTCCTCACGGAGGGAACCGATGGCGGAGAAAGCGACGATGAGACGGACACCGAGTGATTTAAGTGCGGCGATGTTTGCGCGTGCGGGTACTGCGGAGGGTGGGATAGCGTGACCTGGACCATGGCGAGCAAGGAATGCGACGAGTGTTCCTCCTGGTGCTTTTGCGATGGTAATGGGTGAACTTGGTTGACCCCAAGGCTATCCTTTGAGTTAGATTGGTTTTTCATTTAAGAGATTTCATCCTTTAGGCTCACGGTATCTGGAGTGACTTGTTTGCTGATCAGAGTGATCCATTAGTTTAGATTGTTGTGTAGATAGCACACAGTCTTACACAGGGGTCAAGTTATCAAGATTGTACAGTCCACTGCCTCCGATGATTCCTACGAGAACTATGGAAGGAGTTCAGAGTCCGGTGCATACAGAGAGAACGGACAGGGTCTACCTTTTTCGGATGAGTTCTCTGCAGCCATTGTCGTAGATACGATATTTTTCGCTGTTCCACGAGCAAAGAGCTTTGAGAATGTCGTGGATGATGCTCGAAAGTGATGTTCATCGTCTGGAGATCGATGTAAGCTGTAAAAATAATTGCGTGACGGAACTCTATAAAAATTGTTGCACACTTCCATATACAGTAAGTAGCACAAGTAGAGTTAGGGATCTGCGTCAGTTTTGCCCATCTCTCCCATGGCTCTGACTCGCCCCCCATCCAGTCACTCTCATCGCCCAAGGTCTCTGACTCTGGAAGTGAACGATGGCTCAAGAAAATGCCATTGTAATTGGGATCTTAGGTGCGAACTCGGACACCCAAGGCTCTGGATTTATGCTGATGTTTGAATATGCAGCAATGCAAGGCGCATTCGCTGAGCATCAAGTCATGCTACAGAAAGTACGCGTAGACAGACCTATTAAGATCGTGCTCATCCGACAAGTTGAGGACATCGCACAGTGCGACGGGCTGATTATTCCGGGAGGAGGTGCGTTTGTTACCTTTTTTCTGTTGTACAACTTTCTGAAAGTTTACTGTACAGAGTCGACGACCATTGCATTACTCGCACGGCTTGCGGGCTTGACGGAACCCCTTCGTGAGTTTGTGCAAAAGAAGCCAGTGTGGGGGACGTGTGCGGGTGCCATTCTGCTATCACGAGAGGCGGAAGGAGTGAAGAAGGGCGGTCAGGAGCTCCTAGGTGGCGTCGACGTAAAGACTGCTAGGAATGGTTGGGGCTCTCAGGTAAGTGTAGATCGTTCGATTCATATGGCATCTAACCGGACTCATTGCAGGTCGAGTCATTTGAAGCGCCTTTGTTTACTGAAGGTTTGCGTGAGCCAAATCGGCCGTTCACGGGCGTCTTTATACGTGCACCTGTAAGGTTACCCCTCTTTTCGGTAGGACATGAATGAATTCTTTTTGTTATAGGTTATTCTCGATATTATTCCCTCTGCGCTCTCTCCGCCCGTACAAATTATTGCTCGACTCTCCGCATCGCTACTCCCGCACGGCCAGCAGATTGTATCCATAGATGAAGACGACACGGACCCTCGAGACGCTCGCACGGTCGTCGCACTGCGCCAGGGCCGCCATTTGCTTACGACGTTCCACCCGGAGCTCACCAAGGACGACCGATTCCACGAGTTCTTCGTCAAACAATGTGTGCTGCCCGCTCTTGCGGAGAACATAAAGCAGAGAGGACCACATGCAGTTTCTGTATAGAATATTGAATGTCCTTCGATGCCGTATGCTTGAATAGATGATGTATAAGTACTTCTCAACATGCCAGGCTTTGGGAGACTTCCAGCGTGACAATGAGGTGTTATGTCTCGTGATTTTTTGTACCCCATATCAGGAAATAGTATGTCACGGGAGTAGCCCTTTTTGGCAACCTCTATGCTCGGGTTCCTTGTCAGACAAAAGGCAAAACCACTACATGTACAGCGACGCCGACGGTGACGGCGAGCCCGACGACGATTTCGAGAACCTACAGACGCAGAGATCACCTCTGAAGATCAGACTGCCTGGTGGAATGGCGCGTTCAGTGGCCGACGTTTCAATGGGTGTCGTCCGTCGCTCGACGCGGAATCGCAAGTCCTCTGACTCTTTCACACAACCATCTGGCTCCGAGTATTCGGCAGGAGATGCCTCAATGTCAAGCCCCGTTGATGAGCGTCCGGTGTCGAAGAAGAAGCGTCGTGCAGCTCACGACGACTATGCAGCCGACGAATTCGGAGAGGAGTTCACGCAGAAGGTCGAAGTGGAGTATACTGAGTACACGACCTCGCATGGCCGCCAGACGAAGCGCCCGAACTATATTGAGAGCGACGACGACAAGGCCAACAACCTCTTCGACCAGGACGACGAGCAAGTTGAGGTCGTCAAGCGGCCGTCGCGAGTCACGCGAGGCAACGGTGCGCGGGGAGGTGGTCATGGACGAGTGAACAGCGATGATGAGGGCGAGGTCTCGCTTGCAGCTCCGGCACGCATGACTCGCAGTAGGTCGAAGAAAATGTCACAGTCGCCGCCTGTGGACCCAGCGGGTGACGTCGACGATGCAGATGAACCGCCTCCAACAGGACGCCTCACTCGCTCACGTTCGCAGCGGCTAACACGCAAGAAGAGTGCTCGCGAACTTGCGGAGGAGGACGGCTATATCGATGTCGGAGACGGGGAGGCACCTGGCTCGTCAGAGGAAGAGCTAATGGAAGAAGCGCCGTCGACGCCTGTCGACGATGACGAGAACAACGACGAGAATGACACCGGTCCTCGGACGTATGGACTACGCGCGCGGACTAAACAGGTCAATTATGCTATTCCGCCACCGATCGAGGAGATGCGACCTCCTAAAGGTGTGGGCGCGCGGCCGAACAAGGGCAAGGGTCGTGCAGGACCAGGGTGGAGCGCGAATGGTACGGTGTTATCGCGATACATGGGTATGCCAGGACCTGCAGACGACTCGGACTCGGATGTACCTACTCGTACGCCGCGGAAGCCGTTCGGCGCAGGTGCAGGTGCGGGCGGAGGGCTTTTCGCGGCGGGTGGGGGTGGCCTTTTCCCAGAGGGCCTGGCAGCAGCTGGCACGCCTTCGAATCTGGGAAAAGTTAGTGACTCGGCGTTGGCAGATGCAGATCCTCTCGGCGTAAATACAAACGTGACTTTCGATGAAGTGGGGGGACTGGACGACCGTGAGTCTACTCATTATGAGAACTCCTGCTCACATTGAAAATACCTATAGATATCAACTCACTGAAGGAGATGACACTCCTGCCGCTCCTATATCCGGAGGTCTTCCAGCGTTTCAACCTAGTCCCTCCCAGAGGTGTGTTGTTCCACGGTCCGCCCGGCACTGGTAAGACACTATTGGCGCGTGCATTGGCCGCGAGCTGTCGGTCCAATGGCAAGGGAATCTCGTTTTTCATGCGCAAGGGTGCCGACGTCCTCTCAAAATGGGTGGGTGAGGCCGAGAGACAGCTACGTCTGCTTTTCGAAGAGGCTCGCAACCAGCAACCTTCGATCATCTTTTTTGACGAGATTGACGGTCTCGCACCAGTGCGGTCGTCGAAGCAGGACCAGATACATGCATCGATGGTTTCGACGTTGCTTGCGCTTATGGATGGTATGGACGGGCGTGGGCAAGTTGTCGTTATTGGCGCGACCAACCGGCCTGACGCTGTCGACCCTGCTTTGCGCCGCCCTGGTCGATTCGACCGTGAGTTCTACTTCCCGCTTCCGAATTTCGACGCGCGGGTGAAGATTCTGAGCATCAACACGCGCAAGTGGGAGGGTTGGGATGATGAGAAAGCGGAAGAGACGATTCAGAGGTTGGCAAAGATCACGAAAGGATATGGAGGTGCAGACCTCCGGGTGAGCATCTTCAACAAGTGGGCGTCAACCAAATTTACTTATTATACATGTATAGGCTCTTTGTACCGAGGCTGCACTCAACGCTGTACAGCGGCGCTATCCTCAGATCTACAAGTCCACGGATCGCCTTCTTCTGAAGCCGGAAACGATCGGTGTGCAAGCACGCGACTTCATGATCTCTGTGAAAAGTACGTATTCTTTAGACGCGACGCGACGCGTCGTGTCTTTGACTTCCTGCGTGCCTGATCGACATACTAACTCACGTGTTGTTATCGATAGAACTGATACCTTCGTCTGCGCGCGCAACCGGTTCGAGCGCCACGCCTCTCCCTTCGCAGTTCGTCCCGCTTCTGGACGACACACTGGAGCGCGTAAAGGCGGTCCTTGAAAAGGCATTGCCGCTGGGAAAGAAGCGAACGGCATTGGAAGAGGCGGAGTTCGAGGATGAGGACGACGAAGGCGCGTTAGAGCGGGAAATCCTCATGCAGAGTCAGTATTGCTTACGTGTTTTCAGTTAGTGGGCCTTATTGACCTTCTGTGTCCGTTTCAGAGATGGAGACTTTGCGGGTATATCGTCCTCGGGTTGTGCTTCATGGGGAGATGGGGATGGGTCAAGGCTATATTGGCGCGGCTGCTCTACATCATCTCGAAGGTTATCATATTCAGACCCTGGATCTGGGGTCGCTGATGGGTGATTCGACTAGGGTATGTATGATTCAAACTATTCTCGATCTAGTCTATTAAAAGCTATCCGATAGACCGTTGAGGCTGGTATAGTACAGTTGTTCGTCGAGGCAAAGCGACACCACCCCTCGGTCATTTACATTCCATCATTGAATGGTTGGTGTGCAGCTGTCTCGGAAACGGCTCGGACGACAGTCAAGGCAATGCTCGATACTCTTTCTCCCAGCGATCCTATTCTCCTTTTGGCTGTGGTAGACGGACCCTTTACATCTTTACCCCGTGATGTTCGATCTTGGTTTGGAATGAATAAGGAGAACCGCATTCTCTTCGCCTACCCGGACGTAGAGAAAAGGCGCAAGTTCTTCGATGAACTCTTGGATGACATCAGGAGGCCGCCGAGCCAGTTTCCGGACGGGATGAAGCGGAAGAAGCGCGTGCTTGAGGAACTGCCGATTGCGCCGCCGTTAGAACCTCGTCAGCCCAGTGCAGCGGAGCTCGCATTGCAGGAGGAGAATGATCAGCGGATCCTGACTCTGCTAAAATTCCGACTGGGGCCTATCCTCACAGAGCTCAAGAGGAAGCACAAGAGGTTTACGAAGCCAGCTAGGGTAAGTCCCGTATTATATGGCAGATAGGTGATCACTAATGTTTTGATAGGATGAATACAACCTCTACCCGGAGCAGAACTGGGATCCATTCCTTGGTCCTATATCTGTTCCTCCACCACCTGAGGCTCCTGGAGGCGGGCTTGTTCAACCGAATGGTGTCATAATGATCGATGGCGATAATGGCCGTGCGGACAGACAGGTCAACGGCGCTCATGCTCCCCAACCACCGACCGAACCGCAGCTTTATGAAGTTGACCTCGAGTCTATGAACGCCGACCTTTACAAGGGCAAATTCCTTACGCCCGCCATGTTCTTAGAAGAAATCGGGAAGATGGTGTACAACGCAGAGGTCCGTGCTAACGAAGACCGCGACCGGCTCAACAAGGCGCAAGCAATGTACACTGCTGCAGAGGTCAGCATACAGGAGTTTGACCCAGCTTTCCGCCTCGAGTGTGAGCGCATGTCAGGCCGCGAGCAGAAGAGACGGGAACAACGGCGTGCGGAGAAGCGGAAGAGTCGTGCTGGCTCGCGTGAGGGCAGTGTCAATGGGCACGGTAGCGGTGGAGAGAACGGCGCACCTGTGCGGCGGAGTGCCCGCAATAATGGCCAAAAACCGGAACTTGGCATTACGGATCCGCTACTACTCGAGCGCCGATTGAAGCGGCAGCGTTCACAGGAGGCGAACGGAGACATACACGGCTCGGGTGAGGATAGCGGCGAGGACCGTGATTCGAAGCGATCGAAGCTAGACGCCGTCCCTGAGGATCCTGATCATGACGAGCTTGACTTGGTAGGACCCAATTCTTCTCAGCCCAGACCATCATCGGTTCGGTTTGCGCCTGTCAGTGAAGGAATCCCTCAAACTCCTTCAAAAATGAATCTCAGTAATGGGCATCTCCTTCTCCAGCCCACACTGGAATCGATCGCTGAAGTCAACTCAGAACCTCGCCTTTCAGGCTTTGATCCTGACCTACTCAATCCCGCATTTCCTCCACAACCTCTGCCTTCAGTGCAGAGCCTGATCACATCAGATCCATCGAGCAGCTTCTTAAATGCCGCATCCTCTTCTTTTGTTCCAGAACAGCCGATCTTCCCTGAACCTAACGACATTCCTTCTCATGACTTCCAGATGCATCCGCCGACTATGCCAGAGAATCTGTATATCTCCCCTGGTCCCTCCAATCCACTGTTCGCTTCAGATCCCAACCTTGACGCCGCTCCCCCTCGATTACCCACTCCGCGTCTTTCTCCCGCTCCAATAGTTGATCAGCAGCCTTCGCTGGCTCCTCCAGAACAACAAGCTCCACCACCATCAGATGTGATGGAGGTTGAAGTTCCTCGAACTCCGAGTCCGCCGCCGCCACCGTTTCATGTCGACGAGGCACTCCTGTCAGAGCTTGAAAGTAGATACGTCGAGCAGACGGACAAGCTCAATGTTGAGCAGCTCGAGCAGTTGCGTGCGACTTCACTCAATTGTATCTGGCGGCATCGCCAAGAGTGGGATCGCGATGCGTGCGTGCGCGAGCTATTTGGGGTCATCAAGGAGTTCATGGAGGAGGCTGCTGAAGATGTGGATGATCTTGATTAAACAACATTCGACTCGGTGGATTGCTTGGGTATGATAACTTGGTTTAAATGGTTAAACTCTCTCCTTTCCTCGTCTGTTCAGAATTGTCATGGTATATATTTGTAGCTTAGGAAGGCCGACGACTAGTGGTGTGTAACCTGTAATCGCTATCTATTACTATCAGTGCAACGACCTCCATTTTTTGCGAAATGGGAGTGCTACAATTTCATTTATGGACCTCCCCGTTTAAGATTGATACGTTTAAGACTGATACTTCAAGAGAATCTCGACAAATTTATGTGCAGTTGAGCTGGATATTCTCTGCTCTGTCGCCAGATTCCAAGCTTTTTCTTTAATTCCACAAAGCCCGATTTCCGTTCTCCAGCTTTCCCGTTTTCGTGAACCGAACACCTTCCTGACCAAGCATTTCAACTTTACGAGAGCATTGACTCCCTTTTTCGCGTTCCGTCCCCCACTCGCCGTAGAAACCGCCGAGCGAGAGGTCAGATGCAATGACCCGATGGCATGGGACAAAGGGCGCAAAAGGGTTCCTTCGTAGCGCCGAACCGACTGTGCAAAGACGATGATAAGAGACGTCAATATTATATTTTTCAATGGTAAGTTGAGAGATACGCACCAGACCGCGGCGACCCCTCCCCGAGTTTCGAGCACAGATGCTTATATGTCGTTACTTTTCCACATGGAATTTGGCGAGTTAGGTCATACACAGCCCATTGGTGTGCAGAGAGTTTCTAAGGGCATGTTAACCTCAAATTTGTTGACAACTATTGAGCATAGACGTGCCTTTCCCTCGCTCGTCCGGAAGAGGCTGCGCTCACTTCCACTGGCCGGAAAATACACTTTATCTTTGCCTAATAGATTGGCTGAGTTTATTTGATCAATGGCAAATGAAGATATGAGTGTAGTACCCTGAAGGGCTAGATCAGAGGTAATGTCGGCTCCTAGGATTAGGACATTGTTGCCCTTAAAGTTTATGGCTCCAACTTGAAGGTCCTTGGCGACTCGGATTTTCATGCTGGCATTGAGATCCATGACTGCTTTTACAGCAAGTTTTGAATGGGTTGAACGATCTGCAGGCATGATCGTAGTGAAAGACTTGTAGAGGTCCAGTCGGGCAGGGGTGGTTTTATTTGGAGGAAGTTGACTCGTATTGTTGTGACTCGGCTCAAGAGGCGAGTGGCGGAACCGTGGCACGAGACGCGACGCGACGCGTGCCGAGCACGTGAGAAGTGCATGGAATGTGGGCCTCCATAAGTGGCTGTAATTTCAGAAGTTGTATGAAAACCACCTCCTTCATGCCGCTCATAGCATCTCTCTCGCCACCACCACCGGCATCGTCAGTAGACGCTCGACAGGAACCAGTGACAAGCCCTCACAGTCCAGTACTCTCATCAATAGGCCTAACGACCACCATGGATCGATACGTCCAGCCAACACCTTCAGAGATTCATACACCCTCACTGCCTTCAAAATCTGCAGCGGTAGAGGAGGAAGCACCTCGTTTCCCGTCTGCCACAATTAATGCGGAGAGCATCAGCGATGTCATGGCCGCGCGTCTCGTAACTTGCTTGCTCGGGCATGTTCTCTTCTTGAAGAGTCAAGTCCCATTGTGAGTTTTAAGTGCCATCTTATTCTTTGAACGACAGTGGACTGAATGCTTTTGATAGCCCTGTGGCTCAGCTATTGAAGGTGTCCTCAAAGAATGTCCGTTATCCCAGTTCCTCTCTCTGAAGTATCACTTATCTAGTTTCTCCAGACCGACCCGCGAGCAAATAAGAAACAGGATGCACTCCTTGCGTCATTTGACCTTCTCTCATCGCATCTTGGCTCGACGTTTACGGCTCTTTCTGCTGCGCTTTCGTACAAGTCGATCGACCCGAGCCACGCAGCGGAATTGGCGACGACGCATTTAGCGATTGTGTTGGGACCGAGCATTGCGAGTGCCAGCGCTGCACGGGCACGTATCGTGCTGGAGTTGGAAGGCCTTCGTGTGGCTTTGCGCACATCCGCAAGTATGCAAGCTCAGCGCCGTACAGCGCTGAATGGGCATTTGAAAGAGAATGAAGGCGTCCATCAGCTCGGAAATGCAATGGAAAGCTCTAGACCACTTAGTATTCGGTCAAGGGGTCTTCGCGACATGTCACAGCATGTAGAACGGGCGGAGGATTCTGATGAAGGTTCAGATGAGAAGGGTTTCGATGATAGTATTGTAGAGGACGTGCCTGATTCTGAGCCGGACTCCGAATCGACTATCGAAGAATCAGGCTCAAGCTCTGACATCGACTCCGAGGATGAGGAAGACTCTTCTGAAAATGACGAACCCTCCTTCGTTCATGAAGAAGCCGAGGCGGATCTTTGCGCTGCTGAGCGACTCCTGTCTCGTACGCTAGCAATTGCAAATGCTGACCCAGAGCAGGGTATGGCTGCTGAGCTCCGTACGTATCTCATCCCTCATAGTAATATTTCGCTTTGAACTTATCATCTTCTACTTTCTCACAGGCCCTACGCAAATTCACATCCTCCTTCGCGCACCGCGCCGCTTCGCACATCCGGCATGGATACCTCGGCAGAACCTCTCGCGTGACATGGACCCTATCCTTCGTGAGTTCCATGAGCCAAGCTGCTCTTCTGTCTCCACCTCCGATCCTCGGGCGAATTCACTACTCGACATCACCAACGCGTCGCAGCACACTGGAAGGTCGGCTCCGGCCAATGTGAAACGCAAGGAACCCGGAGGGATAAAGACGGAATGCGTACGCGTACGGTGCCGTGGTGGTAACGATCTGTCTGCTGGTGCCCATGAGTCGCACGACACTAACGAATTTCACGAACACAATCTCACTGAGGCGGACGAAACCGGGCATGCCGAGGACGAGATGATTTGGTGGAGCTGGGATGGAAAGCTTGAGGGCTTCGCGGACTGGTAGACCTCCATCGTCCCGATTGCAAGGACGCGTGACACAAGCGTCGCCTCATGCATATAGAACGGCACAATTGAAATTTATCAAAATGAGGAGAGGAACATCTGGTTTGACACATCTGCATTTCTCTTTACACGGACATATTCTCGCGGGATCAGCTTCGGATACATGCACTTTACTCCATACCCTGTACATCAATCATGGCTCGTATCTCTACCCACTTGACTTTTTCAGCAGTTCATGCTTGCACTCATGTCTTCTTATATCTGCATTGGAATTGCTGGACCTTCGCTCGTGCATTGCTGCATTGTTGTAGAGCCTAGACTCTTTGATGTTGTCCTTCCATAGTGTCGTATTTCTATTGCATTCGCGCTTGATTTCACTTATTATTTCATCTGCATAAATATAAAGTCGTGATGCATTGCGCCATCTCTTCATACTATATATGTACATGCTTATGCTTGATAAGAAAGCAGGGATAAGTGAAATTAAGTATTAGTCTTTTTTTCTGTATTTTGGCCAAGGGTCAAAACACAGACACTGGCAGTGCATGACACTACCTAATTGCACAGCAAGAGACTTCACTAGTACTGGGGGCTCCAACACTTCCTCTTAAAGCGGAGGACTAGTATCTGCCGCCCCGCCCGTTCGGCCCACGGTAGGGTCCGTAGTCCGGAGGAGGACGCGCTATGGAAACGTAATTAGCTTAAGAAGAAAATAAATCAGGCACGAAGTGCGTACTCGGACGTGGAGGAGGCGGAGAGCGTTCACGAACTGTACCAGAGCCAGGAATGACCGCGTTGCGGAACAGTTGCATGAGATCGTCTGTGCGGAACACTGGACCTAATTGAAGGCAGCAAAAACATTTAACAGTCATACGAACGGAGATAATAGAGGGGCGTACCGTCAAAAGAGCTCGGCGGTGGTAATTGACTAATGAACCAATTCAGGACTTGCGGAAGCACTGGCCTCGGCGGCTCCTCACGATCATAGCGGCGCGCAGGAGAGCGTGTGCGGTCGCGTTCCCTGTCAACTCTGGCCACTCTCCCTCTGTCTCCTCTCTCGCCCTCGTCCTGCCAGGCAGGGCTCCCGTACCGTCGGCTGCCCGACTGTCCACCCCAGCGTTCTTTCGGAGGTGGCGAGGCATCGCGCACGCGCTTGAGTGGTGGTTTTGCATCTTCGCGGCGACCACGATCCCTGTCGCGATCGCGCTGCTCGGGTGATGCGGCACGCTTGAAACTCGCGCCGTTCCCGTAGACCTGGGACAGGCCGGCAGTCGAGGGCGGCGGTGCGCCGACGGTAATTGCAGGGATTGTGTCCGTGCGACCCAGCGCGGCGGTCTGGCGGGCCTGCGAGACGCCGAGGTCACGGTTTGCGATGCCGTCGATATTGGCGTATAGATGTCTTTGTGCGAAACGTTTTATCGGCGGATCTGCGAAGGACAAATTTATGAAGTGTTTCAGGATTGTATAAGACGAGACCAACCATTCGGATAGACTTCGGCCATGCGTTTCTCGAGCTTCAGAGCTGCCTCCAGATTTCCATACTGATACTCATACCTTGCCCATCGTTCCCAGAGAGGGCGCGCTTTATCAGGGGGGAAAGTTCCAACCGTGCGTTCAAACAGTGCACGAGCATCTTAATGAGTAATATTAGCACGATGAATACACTATGGGCCGACTTCACTCACTGTTCTCGTCATTCACAGACATGAGGAATGTCAAATATCGCACAACAAAGTCGATCTCCTGTGAGAACCTATTCATCGCGACGCTCAGAATTCTGTTAGCCACATTTGTCTGCTTTGCGACGTGGTACTCCATCAGTGCGGCAGCTTCAAACACTTCCCATGGCGCGAACTTGTCTTTTCTTGCTCTTTGGAAGACCACACGACTTGCTTCAAGGCCTTCGGCGCGCATGGCAAAACGGATGTACATAATGTACACTAGCCCGTACTCTTGCTTCCGTTCACGCAGTTGCGTCACGAGCGACGAGTCATCAGACGACGAGGTAGATGCAGTTGCGACCGACACTTCTTTATTGAGACCAGCGCTGTGCGGCGCTTCAGCTTGCTCAGTGCCTGAATCAGCGGCACCTGCTGTTCCGGGCGCGGCATCCGTGAAGGATGAATTGTTAGAATTGGCGGTGATCTTCGCGTCGAGTGCTTCAATTTCCTCAAGCACACCTTGCAATAGCTTCGTAAATGTCGCATGCACCTCGGCATTATTTTTTGCGAGCTCCAATGTCTCGGCGAGTGCAAAGTTGAGGACAAAGCTTGTCGGGTTCGCCTCAATGCCAGCCTTGAGGATTTGAAGCGCCTCGTCCGTTCGACCGGCACCATTTGTCCACGAATACGCCATGAACCAGATCTCGCTGAAGAAGCGCATACGGACGACCGCCTTGCGGTACACACCCTGCATACGCGTAATGAACGCAGCGCGTTCCTCAATCTCGAGCGGATTGCCTTCTTCCCACTTGAGGTACTGTTTCCATGCTCCTGCGAGGGAGCGATCGGCCAAATTGTATGTGGGCTTGTGCGGCAGGTTGAGGGGCGCACGTGTGCCACTTGTCGCAGGTGCGGGTGGAAGGAGAGGGCCGAGATGCTTGCGGAGTTCACGTAATTTCGTTCGGGCTTGCATGTGTGCTGGTGTTAAATCTTGCAAAAATTTCTTCGCCTGTGGGGATTCTTCAGTGTTGCACTACACTGACGGGTAAGTGGGCACTCACCGTTATTTTGTTCAGACTGTTCTCAAACGCTTCGTAGTCTTTCCAGAGCATTTCAACGTTCTCGAGCGGAATTTGGACGGCACGCTGGTAGATCTTGCGTAGCATGTCCATTTTTTGCTGTTCTTCCCAGGTCGAATTTGCCGGTCCAGACTTGACAAATTGAATGTATTCCGCCCAGATGTCGCTGCTGTCTTTGTCTTGTCCCACATGTTGCAGAGCAAAGTCGTAGGCTTTCGCTACGGTATCACGCGTCTCCGGGCCGACATTCAGACGTCTTTCGAGGCGCGTCAGTATCGCAAATGCAAGAAAGAGATCGCAACTGACCTCACGTAGATAATATAGAACTTCCATAGATCAACGGACACTGATGTTCTCAAAAATCGAGCGAACAAGGCTTCGGCGAAGGGAAAGGTTGCTTGATTTATCAAAAAATGGTTCAAGTATGATATCTGTGCGGACGACTTCGGACGAAACAGAGGACACGTTTTCAGACGGATTTCGGATCACGCGAAATTAAATTGAAGGGCATAAAAATAATACGAACAGTATTTGGGTACTTTTGCAGCAGGGCCTCGTACGCCTCTTTTATCTTCTCAGGCTCGCCCGACTCCTCCACGAAGTCAAGGAGCACATTCCAAGTAGATTCGTTGAAGGGGTTGTCTTGTACGCTCTTGAGTTTCTGCGACCATTCAGACGGTTGTGGCTGCAGAACGGCTTCGCTGGGCTCGGCTTTGACCTGAGCATCACTGCTTTGCGTCTGCATTTCGGAGTTCATCTTGTTGTTCTTGCTAGAGAGAGTTCACGCTTTTCGACTTCAGGTCAATAGCAATGCCCTTACAGCCTAGCGCCTGTCGAACATTGTGTTAGTTGTCCCAAATGAACGCAGGGCTGACGACCAACACTCACGTTCCGTGCACCTCAAACTTTCCAAACTGTGGTGCCCTACGTCGAGGACCAACTGTATTATCACCAACAAAACCAACGATGACGATACAGAAGAAAGCAAAAGTAAGATGTGGTCGACGACAAAGTACCGAGCGTTTGTGAAAGTGAGCCGCCGAAGGTGTTAGCCCTATCTAGATTTGGGGTCTGCGAGCCGTATTTGGAAGTACACGCCCTTCCTGAACCGGAATTTCGCAACCTGCTCTCTTACTCTCACATCCCTGTGGTGGCATTGCGGTGCAAGCGATGGCTCAGCTCTAAGGCTTTAAGAACATCTTACTAGGTTGCTCCATCTATTTTCACTTGCTTTACCAAAAACTCTCCACAGCGGTACTCGCTGTGTAGGAGTCTACATAGAATGGCTTCGAGTTCCTTTTTGGCTGAAAATCAATCTTTCTCAGAGGCCAACTCCAGCTGGGCTTCACTTGTCATTGACCAAGTCCAGAACTCATTTGAAGACGAGGACTATAGTAGCATTCTGGACTTTGATTCTGATGTCGGGGGCCGCAGCGCCTCTGCCGAAACGTAAGCACGTGCCTTTCAACGTCTCAGAACCACTGGTGGAACATTCACTTTCTTCCGCTTTCAGACACGGACGGTCAAAGCAGTATGTCGATATGAAGACCTTCGAGCAAATTCTGCAAGTGATGGTTCAGCAGGGTGCTGCTCTCGACAATTTACGCGCAGAGCTTGACCAACTACGGCAGGAACGCCGGCAAGAGCTTGAACATCGTGATGCGCGCCTTCGTCTAGCGGAAAAAGAAATTCGATCACTACGCACTGATAAGGAGAAGGCCGTTGCATCATCAGATGCACTCTACGCAGAGTGTGCGGCCCTGAAAGCTTCAGGGAAAGAACAAGCATCGTCTGAACTCTTGTCTGTGGACGAGCACAACCGTATCATACTTCGCATTAAAGATGACGCTCGAGCTCGAATTGAGAACATCGAGGCTGAGAAGTCGTACCTGACGCTCCAGCTGACGAGACTTCAGATTCAGGTTGCCCAGCTACGGAACCAGGTCGACGACAGAAGCTATCCCGAAGAAGTTCTAGAAGAGCTCACTAAAACATTGCAGCATACAATCATAGAGAGCTGTCAAAACGGTAGGTTAAAAACATTTCGTTCTCATGTCGCAGCTTGTGCTTAAATAATCTCAGCGGATGTCGAGGCGCAGACCGTAAGACAGGTGTGTCAGTTGACGATTCATCTTTACGTCTCTACTCATGACGGAACAGGCCCTCGCTGCGGCTGAAGAGCGTTTATCGATTTGTGAGCGCATATTAAACATACTTAAAGCACTTTCTTCATCTTCCTATCTTATAGTCGAACGAGAGCTCGAGTCAGCAAGCAGTGTAAGTAATCTTTACTAGCCGGTCTTCAAACAGGGCTGACCTCACCCAAAGGCTCGGGTAAATGCGGAAGACCGCTGCACGCATAGTAGGTCTTTCGCTGCCGCGTCATTACTTATTCTCACTGACTGGACGCTTTTATAGTCGAAAGAGAATATGAAGAACTCCACGTCGTACGTCGCGTATCCTCCTATCCCCAAGCCTCAATTCGGACTTTTTTTTCAGGCGCACGAAATTGTTCAAGAGCGGCTCGCGATCTGTGAGTATCTTCAAGTTTCGTAGATCAATGGATCATAATAGCAGTCTGGATATAGTGGAATCAACTCAAGGTCATCCTGACGAGGTCAGACCATACGACGTGTATAATTAACGCATGTTAACCTAACGCTTGAACTCAGACTGCCCTCAGAGAAGTTCAGGAACAGACTGAGCAAAGTACGACTTATCTTTATAAAAATCAGGCGTATGCAATATCATCTGATCTTTCTTCTTTCCCTGGAAAGTACGAATGCAGCTGTCTGAGGTCGAAAAGGCTCGCGACGTTGGTAAATGTTACAAGTTGCAATTTGTAAGAATAATCATGTCTGACGCAATCACTCGCAGCTCTGATGGACTGCGAACAACTCCGCATGGTACGTACCTTCATTGACACCGGTTAGATGTTCTGATTCCGACAAAATGTCTACAGCTTCTGAAAGAGGCAGAAGAAAGACGTTCGGCTCGTTAGTATTCAGATCACCTTCATCTTATTACGTTTCTGATGTGCGTTGAGCCTTAGTGGCCTCCGAGGTGCAATACGCGAGTAATGTAAGGATTAGTGCTATTTATTGGTGGTGAATGTGTCTCAACTATCTATAGGCTCTCGAGCAAGCCAAGGAGCAGCTATCCGAGCTCCAGAAGGAACGTGATACAGGTGAGCGCCTCCCGTCTATGGTCTCTACTCTGTTGACCAATGCCGTTTCTCTATGCAGCTTTAACAGATAGCAAGCACCTTCGCTCCGTGCGTTTTACACGCTGATTGTATAGATCCGAGATATTGATGAAGAAATAGACTATGAAGGAATTAGAGGAAAAGCATGCTGCTTGTACGTCCACTCACGTCCTGCTTGAGTTTTATCCGTCTTGATAGGACTTTGGCAGTGTCCACTGAAGCCGAGAAGAATAAACAAGTACATTGCTTGTTTTGTCACATAATGTTGGTCCTGACCTTCATCTATTTTCAATAGGACCTGGAGGTCGCGGAAGAGCAGCGTGAACGAGGTTAATGCCCTGCCATCTCGAGTTTTCAATATACTAACCGTCTTTTAAAGCTGAGCGTATCTCGAAAGAGGTCGAAAATGTGAGTATTATATTACCCTTTGAGAGTCTGTAAAGCTGACGATTCTCGTCAGGAGCTGCGGATCGCGAAGGAGCAAAACGACGGGTGTATGTGATTCATCTATATCTTCAACGACAGTAATTCATCGGTCAGTTCGGCAATAGTGAGCAAGGCATTTGTGCAGGAGCAGGAGGTAAACACCATATCCTCTTGCCCAGGTGCACACTGACTAACAATTCTCTAGAACTCAAAAGCAGCTACTCTTCACCGCCATGAACGTAAGCTTTTCCTTGTGATCAGAAGTTCTGCAGTGAGCAAACTTGTCCAATGCAGTGGAAAGCAAAATTCAGTCTTTGAAAACGGTCAGTAGTGAATTCTGACGCTTACTCACATCTCACTGGACGATCGTTCGTTTGCATCAGTCACAGGCAGAAGAGCTCTTCGTTAAAGACAATATCATCTCTGAAGGTATGCAAGACTTCATTTATGACGAGTATCTCCTCACTTTCAGTTCAGCTACCTCCAAAATTGAAGGGTTGCAAGTTGTACGTGAGGGTATTCACAAATATATACCCTGCTCATCGGGTTTCGTTGCTGTTCGATGCAGAAACTCGACGAGGAGACACAAAGATCATGCGCACTGGGTATCGAATTGGCTGAAACGTCGAAACTTCTCGCAGAGCGTACGTGTACCTACTTTTAACTTTCTGGCCTTGTTCTGATTCATCTTCCAGGCACAGACTCAGTGTCTTCGGAGCTGATGGAAGCTCATGCGTCCTTTCGGGTGGCGGACGAGGGCCGCGTCCAAGGTGGGTTGATATATATATAGTTGGTTTATCAGAAAGCGGTAAACGCAACGTTTTTTAGCTGAGGGACGCCTCAAAGAGGTCGGTGAGAATCTTCAGGTTGCAGAGAAGGAACGCTTCGAGCGTGAGTGTCTCCTCCGTATAACATCAAAACAACTTGTAAGCTAATGTTCGATTTAGTCGAGGCACAGCTGAAGCAGGTGCAAGATGCGCTTAGCAGTGCGAGTAAGCGTCAAAGCGAAGGTTTGTCCCAATATGCGCATGCGAAGGTCGCCTCTCATCCGATTTCTCTCAGTGGAATCTGAATTGCAGCAGGTCGTTCAGAGCAAAGAGACTGAGCTAAAGGAAGCCAAGCAGAACTTGCAGGCGGAGGTCGATCGTCTCAATGCTCTGCTGATGGACGCTTCAACGGAGATCACCGACGGTATTCATGCACTTCGGATCTGCTGAACTCCTGCTTACCGATTATCTCAGGGAATAAGTTTCGTAGCGACCTGGCCGAGGCTGGGGAAAAGGAAAAGAAAGAGCACCTCAAAGGTACATAGTATAATCATTGAGTGAGTAGAGTGAGCCGACGATCTAACTCATGCAGAGTTGAAACGGCTTGAATCCGATCTCAAGGCATTTAAAGAGCAGGTCGCCAGTTGTAAGTTAACTCATTATACTCGCACGCCTGAAATTGATAATATCCTTCAGCGGAAGCCCTGGCAGACAGAAACCAAGCGGAAGGTTCGTCAACGCAGTGGCTCGTCTTCATCAGCTCTCGGTGACAAATTTGGTTAGTGAGAGCTCGGCAAGAACAGATTGACCAACTGGAAGAGGCTCTGAAGGAGGCCAAGAAGGGGCGTAATGAAGGTAGGGCCAAAGTCGTCCTACTTGCAAGCTCGATAAATGAAGTTCTTTCAGCTCTGCGAGAAAACGAGCGCATTCGATTACTGTATGCAGAAGCGGAAGGTAATCGAGCAGAAGGTATCCGGTCATCATTCTCTCCTTCCAGCCCCTCCTATTAAATCTTTGGTGTTAGCTGACATGAACAACGAAGAACTTGAACAAGTGCGTATCGTTTTCATTTGTATGGACGCTCTTGCTCATGTTTGAACCGATAGAAAATATCCGAATTGGAAGAAGAGGTTAAGAAAATGCCTGCTCTGGAATCGGATCTCAAGAATTGTAAGAATTGTTTATCTGTCACTGTAAGGTCGCATTCTAATTTATCGTCTACCCGCACAGCCAGAGCTCAGTTAGCTGGGGCCATAGAGGTCCACAGACTCTTTTCGCTTGTACTTCTAGTTTGCTGATTTTATTTTCGTTAGACCATGAATGTGGCCAAAGATCAAACTGCGAAGTGTAAGCTTATGTCTCTCTCATCTTTTTGTAATCCGTAGGTTCTGACATGATCAAAAAGGTTTGGTTGAGACTCTTCAAAGCAGGACGGTGAGACGAATTTCAGACTAGGCTTTTAGTGGCTCTCTGAACAGCGTATCACAGGAAATCGCGGAGCTGCGAGCTGAAAATGAACAACTGATAGCCGCACGTCGACAGGTCAGCAAGAGTCGCAGAAGATGCTTGACTAATTGCTAACTGGATTGTTTGTCTCTCGTTTTCTAGATGGCAGCTATCTATGGTCTACCTTCAGAGACAACTTTCTCACCTCGACGCACTCCCACACGTCTTGTTCCCTCCGTACCAGTGCCAAGAAGTTCACTATCGCTGTCTCCTTCGACGAGCTCGGCGGCTCCGCAGTTGATAGAGCCTTCTGGTCCGCCGGCGAAGCGAAGGAGGGTTTCAAAGTTGTCATTGGCGACTAATAACTCTGCTGGTGTCATGTCAGGCGGTGTCGCTGCAGGATCATCCGCCGATTCAGCGATCTTTCTAGAAGACACTGACGGGCGTTTTTTTGCATCGCCTTCAACGCCAACCAGCCAGAGACATAATGGTACTAACGAGGAGGTCCCGAAACATATCTTTGACATCTATGTGGCTTTCGCTAAAGTGGCATCGTGGGATGATGCTGAGAATCGGCCCGTCTGTGGATTTTGCACGTATGTGTAGTGTTCCTATAATTAGTATAAAGCCTAACTTCGGGTACAGACTCCATAATCACCGCATTGATAAGGCGCAACATCCTCCTCTCGATTTCGATCCTTCCCTTTATCCCACTATGTTTTGGAATCACTGTCTCTCTGTGCATAAGGTTGTACTGAGACCTGACATCGAGGCTTGGCTTAAGGCGGAAGGCTTGAAGCCATTTGTAAGTCTGAATGTTCTGAATGAGAACACGCCAGCTAAACACCTCTTTCTGGCTTCTGTAGCCCTCAGAATCACTTGCATCCGCTGATCTTCCCACTGTGTTCGCGAATTTTGTATCGTGGAAAAAGTCCGAGGCCAATCACGTTTGTGGACTTTGCGAGTGAGTCAACATTCCACGCCTTTTCGTCATTCTCAGTTTGATGATGGTCCCGTTTCGTACCTCTTTGTTTTCCGCGTCCAGACTGGAAAACACCCATGACGACCGCGAGCCTCGCCCAATGCTTGATTTTGACCCCTCCGTCGACCCGATCCTCTTCTGGACCCACTGCCACAAAGACCATGTACCCTTTTGGAAGCCTGTCTATTAGGCATCACTGTTTTATGCACCGTATTGTGTCTCGGTTGTTCCGCTTGATTGTGACCACAGTACTTCTACCTCGTTGTCTTCTGGTCTCATCTTGCGCGCCCTCGTAGACGATAATCTGATTTTTTTTCTCTGAGGATCACACATACCACGGCGAGAACATTTTGCCAAGAATTCGAAGGGGTGAATTGTTCAATGTGCGGCACAAAGAAATATATAAACCATATTATTACTCGCACCGCCAAGATATGTATCTTAAAAAAAATGAAAGTGGAGCTATACTACACGAATGTTCAACGACAGTGCAGAGGAGATTTTCGACCAAGGGAGACAAAAAATGGGGTTCACCGCGAATAAGGATGATAATTGTGGCCTCTTTGTGTCCTCTGCGGACCAAGGCCGCCCTGAGGACCACTTGACGCGCCCCGTGGACCACGCGGCGCATTCATCGGTCCGCCACTCATCATACCGCTCGAAGGGCTCATTCCGCCGGCCATGGCGCCGCGACCAGCCATCGGAGCCATCGGACCTGCGCCCATGGTCATCATACCGGCGCCTGTGCCCATCCCCGCACCCATCCCCGCACCCATACGACCCATCCCCGGACCGCCGCCCATGGCCATGCCTCCCATGCCTCCCGCACCCATCATGCCCATACCACCGCCCATACCACCCATCACCGGTCCGCCACCCATCCCCGCCGCACCGCCGAATTGTTGGAACATGCGGGTGTAGAGCTGGGCAAGGGCCTGTGGGTCGAACGGTGTGCTGCCTGCGGTTTGGCTCCCGCCCACCGCTGCGGCCGGTCCGCCGGCGAATCCTCCTGCGCTACCACCGCCGTATCCTCCGCCGTCGCTTTGGCCGCCGTAACCGCCTCCGCCGCGGAAGTTGCCGCCGTCGTTGCCCGTGCCATCGCGCTGGTGCCGCGGCTGGGCGAGCTTAACGTCAATCTGGAAGGCGAGTGAAATCAGTATATATGGCTCTGAAGAGGATGAGATGAAGCCTACCATCTTGCCATCGATCTCAAGCTTTCCAAAGCCGAGAATCGGGTCGACGTTGGCGTTCTCGAAGGAGACGAATCCGAAGCCCTTGCTTCTGCCCGTCTCACGGTCGAGCATGACTGTTGAGTCGATGACTTTTCCGTATTGAGAAAAGAACTCGCGCATTGACTCCGATGTTACAGTGCCCGCCAGACCCCCGATGAATAATTTCTGAGCACGTTGGTGTTCTTGCCTAGGAATCGCACGCTTCGGATCAATCTGAACAGCATATTGGGGCTTAGGAGACCTATACTGCAAAAGTACACGACTACTCACTATTTTACCATCTAGATAGTGCTCGCGGACCATTACAGCATTTACCGAAGCAGCGTCCTCAAAGGTGAGGAAAGCGAAGCAGCGGGAACGACCCGTGCCGTCTCTCATGATAGTGCAAGCTTCGACCTTGCCGAACTGCTCAAAGTACTTTCTAAGACCCTCTACATGAGATAAGGTTTAGTCCTACATCACGGAACGAAAGGAGACTAGCTAGCTACCATCTGTAGTGTCCCAGTTTAATCCACCAATAAACATTTTCCTGGACGATTGACATGAGTTACGATGTTCTAGCACGAATCAAGACTGAGATTGAGGTAGAGATGTGTATGTGGAAGCATCATCGTATTTGTCGACTGGCTATAGCGCTAGATACGTTAAGCATGACACAGGAGCAGAGCAAGATACTTGTCTGTCTGTCTAGGTAACTCCTAGCCTAGCCTAGTCGAACAGATGCAAAGCCTACGGAGCAGCTACAATGCTAGTCTCGACGGAAGCGTTGTGCGACGTGAAGAGGTGACTACCACGATACGGCTAATAGCTATTGTCCGCAGACGACCCAACGGCCAAGCCGCAGCTCGTCTCTCCCACGCCGAACCCGACGCTCAGAAAGCACCAAACACTACGACAGTACTCACCCTTCATCCTTCATCTCT
Source organism: Porodaedalea pini (assembly GCA_002794775.1). Classification (NCBI taxonomy): domain Eukaryota; kingdom Fungi; phylum Basidiomycota; class Agaricomycetes; order Hymenochaetales; family Hymenochaetaceae; genus Porodaedalea; species Porodaedalea pini. Next base: position 154,178 of record NBAY01000041.1, on the reverse strand, counting down.
GACGGCCTAACGTGGCGGTCTACAATCTGAAGCGAAGGCATTATCGGCTGAGTCATATCATGCTGGGGCATAGCCCGGTAGCCCTGGTCGACTCGTGAAGAGTAGTCCTGGTTAGTAGACGAATATGACTGTATCGGCTGGGGCGCATTCCCATTTCCCAGAGATGGTATCGGAGACGGTTCTTCTTTAGTTGAAATACTCGGTGGTGGTGATTCAGTCTTCGTAGGAGCCGTAGGAGTCGCTGGTGTTGCAGACGGTGTCGGTTTTTCGGGCTGTTGCACTTGCGACTTTGTCTCCTTCGGTTCTTCGAGCGGCACAGCGAACTCGTTCTCGTCACCGTAAAGGTCTGAAGAGGGGGCGATAATGGTTAGCAGATGGCGCATCACACTCGACGGCCAAAGTACTCACCTCCGTACAGGTCAGCGTCGAGGTCGGACATGATGGTAAGGGTGGAAGGAGACCGAGTGTTGCCGGCGTAAGCGACTTTGCCTTGTCAATTTTCTTGTATTCGTGAGATAGAGTTCCCTCATTGGGTTCTTATTCTTATCGCCGCACGCATCTAGATCTGCCTCTTAGTCTTACTTCCTGACAGTGACTTCATCTTAACTTTTTACTGCTAGTATACACAGCTTAACACAGCCTGATAATGCCCGTGATCTCGAATGAAGAACCGCAGTCAGCATTGTCGTATCCCAATTTCTTCAAGAGTCTCACAGAACTGGATGAGTGGGCTTCAAAGGCTAGAGATCAAGGCGCATTGGAAGGTCTTTTAGTTTACATCTCGCGAAGCAAAATCCAGGGAAATACTAACGAGACTCGGGGAAAACTGCTGGTACAGCTCTCTGAAGTCTTATTAGTGCCAGAGCTTTCAATCTGATGTGCTCTTAAGGTGTGCCATGATTACAAGGTACGACGCAGATTGAGTAGCGCATCATGGATCGTAGTTGAATGGCATGATAGGGAGGCTTCACCGAAAGCCCATCTTCCTTGGCTTACACTTTCAACTTTTGGGACCAGTGTGATACCTTCGTCTAGTACGCACCTGTAATCTGAAAGAGAAAGAACACAGATGACGCTGGCTGTCCAGCTTTTCACACCAGCGGGTCACTATTCCTCCCCCGGGATGGGTCAACGCTGCTCACAGGCAAGGAGTGAAAATACTCGGAGTGTTGTGGGTACAAGTAATCTATTTTCAATTTCTCGTGGCTTATACCGAGTCCTACAGGATTTTTGAACACTCAGAGTCTGTAGAAGATGCTCTCCGTCTTCTCATTGGAAGGCTGCCGAGGTCACGGACCGGTCCTCCTGCGACACTCGTCAATAACGGTCTCCCAGTTTCTCAGCATTACGTCCGCTTGCTCGCAGACCTGGCTCACGAGCGCGGATTTGACGGATACGTGGTGAATTTCGAGTTTCCATTTCCTGGACGCTCTGAGCAGGCCCGAGCCGTCGAAGCTTGGGTCAGCCTCCTGAATGCAGAGCTCAAGCGTAAAATTGGCGACTACGCTCAAACCATCTGGTTGGTTTCACTATCCTTCTCGTTGCATTTGACAAGCTGACAATGTGTATAGGTTTGACAGTATAATCACCACCGGCGACGTCCGCTGGCAGGACCGCCTAAACAGCCGGAACCTCTCCTTCTTCCTCGCCTCAGACGCCTTGTTCACAAACTACTTCTGGCCCGCGCCATTTCCTTCGCTCTCTGCGCAGTATCTACTTGGCCTCGCCCCGGAGTTGTTTCAAGGCAGCAATAAGACGCTACGTGACATCTTTATCGGCATAGACGTCTGGGGCCGAGCGTCTCATGGTGGCGGTGGGTTCGGTGCATACCGCGCAGCGGAGCACATCGACCCGGCGGGACTCGGGCTCAGCCTTGCGCTCTTTGGGCCGGCATGGACGTGGGAGAGTGACGAGGGTAGGGAAGGCTGGAGCTGGAATGAGTGGTGGGCGCGTGAGCGCACGCTGTGGGTCGGCCCGGAGATCGGGGGCGCGCACGTTGAAGTGCCCGACGCTCCGGTGCGCCAGGGAGAGCCGCCGTGCGTGCATGGAAAGTTTAGACCTTTCGGCGACTTCTTCCAGAGGACGCCACCTCCCAGGCCCGATGTGTTGCCATTTTGCACGTCTTTCTGTCCGGGCGTTGGGTACGCGTGGTTCGTCGAGGGCCGGCGAGTGATGCATAAGGAAAGCGGGTGGACAGATATTGATAAGCAGACGTCGTTGGGCAATCTGCTGTGGCCACGACCGAACATCGAGTGGGAAGAGACTGATCTAGACGATCCATTACCGAAGGCGACGGCATCGTTGACTTTGACGATTCGTTCAACAGCGGCTCGTCCGTAACGATCAATATCACCGGAGAAGGGAGCTCCGAGCATGAGCCCTCGTTCCGCTGTTTCTGGGTCCCGCTACAGTCGGTCGCACTCACGTCGACCGGGTTGTATGAGGTGGAGCTGGTCTACAAGGTGTCGTCCGGCAGCGGCGAGTTCGATCTTGCTTTGTCTGTGAAGGGGGACGTGGAGGTGGAGATCACACCATTGTGTTCGGATGAGTTCGAGAGCGGTTGGAGCAGGCTCTCCGTCACCTGCAAACCCTCCGCCCATCAGGGCGCCGATTCTAAACTCGACATCCTCGCCAATATAGGAATTATCCTCGCTGTAGCCTTCGACGATGGCTCCTTGCCCTACACCATTGACATCCAGCTAGGCCAACTCAGCGTCTCTACAAGGCCAATTGTACAGGGCCTCTCACCTTACCGCACACGACTTCTTTGGGCAGACTGTGCGCGCGAAGCCAGTTCATCCAGCACGCTCCTTCTTACCTGGGAAGCCTGCATATCGTTCACCGCACCCGCAGCCGTCCGTGACGCAGACCTTGCCCCAGAGGTGCCCCACCCACCATGGACGCTCGACCGCGCACCGCACTGGTTCCCACGCTTGCTGTATGCGAACATCTACGCGGAGGCGCGTACGCCTGCCAGCGAGGTGCGCCCTGCAGACTCGGCACGATTCCTCGGAACGAGTGGGTGGGGCTCTGGAGTGGGAAGTGGGGGCGGGCCGAGTCGCTTTGCGCTGGAGCGCGGTGCGCTACCTGTAGAGCTGCAACAGGGTGCATTGAGATTTTACGTGCAGGGCGTGACGGATCGGGGCACGGTCCTGCCCTGGGACTCTTGTGTTTTTGTGGACTTTGATTGGTAAACCGTTTGAAACAGACGTTTTGTTTTGTGACCTGTATTGGAGTAGATGTATGATGTAGTCTTGCATTTGTTACTTACGTTGCAAGACGGGATTGAAGTTGATATTCGACCTTCGTTCATGGATAACATGAAACGTCGCCACAACACTAGGAAATTAACACATACCACGTCGTGATTACAGAAGTAAAAAGCTTATGAAACCCAAGGACAGAGCAAGCTTTCCTATTGTACATTAACATCGGCGACATACGAAGGGGAATCAACATCATCAGTGCTGTTGTAATAGTTTCCCGAGCGGATAGAGTAGTCTGCGGTGGTATCGATTCCGATGGCTGTAAGGGCAATAGTTGAGTATCATGTGTAGATGGAGGAAGAAGAACGGCATACTAATAAATCCAAGGAGGCCTTCTTCAACAGCATCCTTGATTAACTCGAGCCTATAATGCAAGTCTGTTTAAATTTCCTCGAAAACGAGAGTGAAAGAGACTCACTGCACGACCGCGCTGCTTCCATCGATTGTCGCAAGCTTAAAATCATGATCCTGCTCATTCAGCGTCCGGCGTCTAGTGTTCTCATTATAAGGACTCATAGCGAGCACCTGATCATTCCAGCTCTCGTCGAAGAACAGCTGACCGACGTGCTTGAGGCTCCCAGAGTGCGAGATCACCGTGCCGTTGGGCGCCTGCTCCCAGTCCGTGCGCACCATGAGGTGAATGTGCACCGTGCGGCCCTGGTAGAAGCCCGGGTAGATCGTCGTGAGCTCGACGGTGCCTAAGACGTCGGTCGCGAAGCCGCCGCGCAGCCAGGTACTGTTACTCGTCATGCTCGGTCCACCGCCGCGAGGAGGGCGACCGGGGCCTCCCGGTCCAGGAGGAGGACGTCGGTCCCCAGGCGGGTGGCGGGGACCGTCTCCTGGTGGTGGTCCGAGAGTGTTCGTCTCAAAGGCGCCATAGAAGCCTGTCGCGTTTGCTACGGGCAAGAAATATCAGGATAAAATCGAAGAGGGAGACGAAAGTATAACGAACCGCTCCAGATTTCGACGAACGCGTCCGGCATCGGTTCGCATGTCGCGGTGTCGATAACGCCGATGTCGAGACGAAGTTGCACACCCCTTGCAAAGCGTTGGCACAAATTATACTGAAAGAAAGAAGGTACCCCCACCTTTGGTCCTCAGTGAGGTCCTGACGAACGAGCTCGTTATTGACATAGTACGGGCCCTCCTCTATCTCCGGGGCCGTCACGCAGGTAGACTGCCGAATGCCGCTCAATCAGCGCCAATGTCGGACTAGAATAGCAGTGACGCACGCTATGTACGGTATCCTCCACCGAACTTTTCAGGCCTCCCAGTGAGATCTGTTCCGATAAGGAGCGTTTTGCGCGGCGCGTTGCATGGAAAGCACTGATCGACGACGCACAACGGCGTGCTGCGATATGGCGTTTGCTCGCGAGATGCTACCGAAACAACGCAGTCTAAGTTCTACCTTCTAGGAAACGAAGGAAACTCACCTCTCTGCGGACGAGCTCAGCACCGGACAACCGTTCAGCAAACTCTTCCGGGTGGGCTAGATTTCAGGCTTGTCAGATAAGGTTATCGAAGACAGGACAGAGAGCGCATACGCACCGTTAGCCACATCGACCGTCAGAGTGAGCAGCGCGAGATAGCTTGCTACGTGTTTTCCAAGGAACATGACTAGCAAGTCGAAAGCGCAGCATCGTCTCTTCTATATTAATATTCCTGGTCCGCGACAGAAACCCGCGCGACGCACGGCTGCCGAAGCTTGAGGCTCCTATCTGACGGAGAAAGTTTCCATTTCTTTTATCATTTCATTTATTCTAACCATACATTCAAGAACCTATAAATCAGTACAACATGCTGTAATCCTACTATCCTATGTACATACTCCTGATAATTAAAATTGATCAAGCAAATAATCTTTTCGTGTACCTGAAGCAAAGTGAGAAGACGAACGTGTCTTAAATGCAAGAACGACTTACGAGTGGAGGCCGTGCACGCCACCTTCGATCTGCGCGCTCGCAGTCCTGAGCTCAAATCGGACCTTGCCCTGTTGGACCGCTTCCTGCATCTCCACTACGCTGCGGCGCCCGATGTCCTGCAGCGAATGCTGTAGGCCCGCGTGGAGGTATGGCAGGAACTGGCGGACAGAGCCCTTGTCCTGCACATCGCCCGACACGCCCTGCGCAACCTTCACTGCGCTCGACTCGCTGAAGTAGCGCGATGTCGCCGCATTTTCTTGCACCGCGCCCTTCGCTGCCTTCGGCTGCGGCTTCGTCGACCCGGGTTTGCCCTGTTCCATTGCTCGATGCTCCCCATCCCGCGGTAGGCCTTCACGCGCTTGCCCTCGTGGTAGAAGTACTCTCCAGGAGCCTCACTTGTGCCCGCGAGCAGACCGCCCATCATCACCGCCCCCGCACCGAGCGCAAGCGCTTTCACAACGTGACCCACGTTGCCAATTCCGCCATCCGCAATGACCGGCACGCCGAAGTGACGCGCAAACTCCGCAACCGCGTACACAGCAGTCGCTTGCGGGCGACCAACAGCCATCACCTCCTGCGTAATGCAGATGCTGCCGGAGCCCATTCCCACGCGTAGCCCGTCTGCACCTGCAGCGATGAGCGACGCCGCTTGCTCGCGCGTGACGACGTTGCCTGCGATAACCTCAAGGCTCGGGTACGTCGCCTTGATCCACTCAATCATCTCAATCTGGAAGATAGAGTTGCCCTGAGAGGAGTCGAGCACAGCGATGTCGAGCCCTGCATCTACAAGCAATGCTAGACGTGTGCGGTCCGCCGGTCGCGTGCCGATAGCGGCCGCAGCGTAGAGCTGTTTGCTTTCGGGTAATTTCGACGCAAGCGGGTACGTCTGGTTCTTGAGCAAGTCGGAGCGAGCGAGAAGCGCAATGAGGTGGCCTTCGCGATTGACTATGGGTAGCTTACCCTTCTTGGAATCACGCAGAATCTCATTCGCTTGTTGTAAGGTGACACCCTCGGGAGCAGTGACGAGGGACGTGGTCATGACTTCAGTGAGAGGAGTCGTAGGGTCGCGAAACTGGACATCTCGGTTCGTGACAATACCGAGAAGTTTTCCACCGAGAGCTCCAGTGTCTAAGAAGAATATTGATCAGTAGCAGCTCTTTTTACGTGGGTTGATGGATAGAAAGGATCAGATTAAAAAAATCGAAGGTATCCACCCGTCACGCAGGATTACCGCGTTTGTTCAGTAGAACGAAGGTTATAAAGATGATGGCTCATCATAAATCACAAAACGAGGTCAACCCGCACCTGTGATAGGAATACCACCGAAGCCCAGACGTGCCTTCACATCAAGCACGTCCTCCACGCTGTGATTAGGCGAGAGCACGACTGGATCCGTAATAAACCCGTTCTCATGACGCTTCACGGCACGGACCATAGCAGCCTGGGCACTTGGCGGCTGATTGTAATGAATAACACCAATACCGCCCAACAGCTGCGCAATTTCAGTCAGCACGGCACCGCCTTACGAGCTTCATGCGCACTCACCGCCATAGCAATAGCCATCTCGCCCTCGGTGACAGTGTCCATGGGGCTACTCATGAAGGGCGTCTTGAGCACCACATTGCGCGTAATATGCGTTTCTGTCACGACATCCTCTGCTCCGAAGTCAATTTTCCCTGGTAAGAGGAGAAAGTCATTGTAGGTGAGCCCGCCGTGTTCCTCGGAGTTCATGAGCTCTGTGACCGAAAGACCATCCGCTCTTCTATACGTCGAGAGATGCGCGAATGCGCTCTTCGGATCCAGGTACTTAGTCGACATGGCAAAAAAAGAAGAGGAAAACCAACGAGGAAAAGGACAAGGAGGTGGTTTGGGAGTAAACTCCGAGTTTGTAACCAAATTTTCGAGATCTTCCTTTTATAGCATGGTTCACGGTCACGTGGATTTACTTCCAGTACAGTACTGTACTACATAGTACAAATTCTCATAATGCACGCTCGCTTCCCACCCAAAGCCACTACACTAATACTGCGGCGATTATGTAGTATGACATGGAATTTGGCTGAGATGTCCGGTTTTTCGCCGACAGAATCTTATGCATTATGAGAATTTGTACTGTGTGTAGTAAACCTTGCCTCGGACTTTTGTACTTTTGTATAGTTGTTCACATGTGAGCTTTCATATGTTGCCTATCTAATAATCTATCACCGAACCTCCAGGGCGACGATGCCGTGTAGAGCTGCCGTCCCACAGTATCGTTCGCAAGTTCGACTCGCCACAGTGACCACTAACTAGTGCTTAGCTATAAACCTTCTTTTTATTCGGGTGTTATCCTCTCCTTGAATTCTGCGGATATAATATTAATGGAACTTCACACTAATACTGCTAATAGACGCCGGAAATAAAGTTTGTGTTTGGGTTTAACGATCGGCAATCACGTGCCTCGTGAGCATTGCCCACAAATAAGGGAATTCTTACGTCACGGTATATAATATAACGCCGGTTGTGTCACGCGTCTCTTTCTCCCAGCTTCATATCTTTTACTCTCTCATTTCCGACCATCTTTATACCCACGATGAGCACTGCACGCGAGGATGCTCCATCTCATAACTCGAGCGACAATGCTCGCTTTCGGGAGCAAATAATCTCAGTCATCCTTCAGACACTTCACTGCTTCAAGTTACATCTCACACCTCTCGATATCGTCATTGAAATCCTTTGCGCCAAGGGAAAGTACGACGAAGTCAGACATGCGATGCTAAAACCGCAGAGCATCTCAAGGTTCTTCGATGCTCTTGCTTCGTGCGATACGAGCCGAGACTTGCTGCGTCACAATCTAGTGTGGGACATCGTTATGAAGCGCGTCGATTCAGAAACCAAGTCAATAGCTTCGCGTATCGGCGACCATTTGCAACATCCTATACTGCTGGGCCATGCTGAAATTCGGTCGGAGAAGACTGTTGCACCGTTCCTCAGAGCGATTTTGAATCAAGTGAATAAATCAATGACATCTGGACAGCAGGCTTCGGAACCCAACCAGGTATGCGGAAAAGAAACTATAACATAAACTACTCTGTAGTGATTAGACTTCCGAAACGGTATTCTCAAACTGACATAGCCCCACCAGGATGTTCGCGATCCCTTGTCAGAAGAGTCGGTATTGAAAGTCACAGATATGGACGAAGCTGTCGAAGCTGAGCCGCTGGAAGGTACTGGTCTTGACTCCTCCACCGTCGGAGCCTTCAGCCGAGAAAGCACCGCGACAGCGGAAGCCATGGAGTATGACAATCCACAAACACCAGTTTCTTCTGGAAGGCAGGACTTCTATCATGAAGGTGGAGGACGTCCACTTTGCTCCGTACCACAGCTCAGGAACTATAGACGAGTACATAGCGAGGCTCGTCGGCGGAGATGATGACAGTTCTCCTGATGTATCTTCTGCAATCGAAACAGAGCCTGTTCAACTTCCCGATGCGGCAGCATGCGACGCCCGAACCCCGAGAAGCAGCACCTTTCAACCCGAAGAGAGAGGGCCGCAGGCTACAGCCACGGCCGCCCATTCTTGCGATAGCTCAGATGAACGAGGACCTGAGGAAGATAGAGATCCGCTTCCAACCACCATCCCTGGTAAGACTCCTGCCACCACGTTTCCTGTGAAGCCCTTTAGCTGTGTTACAGAGAAGGTCTCCTCTGTTTCGAAGATATCTAGCGAGGAGGACGTCGAAACGTTACAACAGGCCGAATCGACCACAAGTCGTGGCCCATCTTGCGAAGACCGCCTTTTGGACGAGCCCGCCGTGCAGAGCGCACAGTTTTCCACCAACATGGTACGGCCTAAGACATGCACTTTATGCTCGAAGCGTTTCAAGGTCTCGAAAAGCTTGAAGGACCACATGAACCTTCATACAGGTGCCAAACGTGCGTCCCTTTGTTTCCGTGCCTTCGCTCGTAGCTCACTTTCCCCTTCAACGTCTCAGCTTACAAATGCACGCATCCGGGATGTTTCAACAAATTCAGTCATTATGGAACTTTCGCTGCACATCGGCGGCACCATCTTGAAGAGGATCGTGCTACTCAACCCACGGGAGCCGTCCTTACGGAAGTTCCTGAAGCCACGAATGACACAAGCGCGCCGGACAAGATGAAATCGGGATCAAGGTACGTAGCGTTCAGTCCTGTCTGTTTGGTCTCTGTCACTAAAACGTCGAATTTTATTTGTTTATTCCCAGACCTCCATCGCTTTCTGCTCTCAAAGAAAAGAGTGGGCTTACAAACAGAAGTCCTGCAGATCCTGATTCTACATCCGTGCCTCCGAGAGCTGCTCGGAAACGAAAACTTCGTGTAGCTGAGCCTACGTCCAAGCGGAAAGGTCATCCTCAAGGTACGGGTCTTCTATTGAAGTCCAGGCGAGATTGTCCTCATTGTTTTTTCCAGTTGCCTATGGCTGAAAGGTCTCTTGAGTCTGTTTCTTAACTGCTGCGAATCCTTATTGTTCATCTTATTGTGTTTCTTTGTTCTTTGCGGATCCTTTATCGTCTTCGTCGCCACTCTTTTCTCCTGCTGATCCTTTTGAAAGCCATCCTAATCTAACGGCGCACCGATTATTTGCGTACTTGTATTGCTAGCGAGTTGACCGATACGATGATACGCACTCTTTGTGCTGTTATTCTCCGTTTCCCCTCCGTGTAAGTCGTGATACATGTCCTCCCCGATCCGTCATTGCAGATAATTACTTTACATACAATGCTGGTGAACGCTTTTTTGTCGCATTTTCTATAGCATTGTCGTACATTTAAGTTTCAAATGACGAATGTGTACTTCGTAGATTCTCGCTTTGTCCGGACATGGATATCATGATGACCGTGTCTCGAATTCAGTTAGTGTTACAAACCCTTCAACATGTGCTTAAGCATGCAAAAGCTGACATTCAGACGTGAGCATCCAGTAATATGTAACAATGGCAGAGGCGACGACTCAGACAGGACTCAATTCAAGTGTTGTAAAGTAGGAAAGTGAGGAATTACGAAGCATTCACGAAAGCAAAGGCAAAGATCAACTAATTGATACACGATTGGGATTTTGGTATGAAAGCGATGGGCACGGACGAGATGGGATGAGAAGTGCAAACAGCGAATGGTCGAGGCAATGAAGGGTTTTTTTTTTCTAGCGCGTGGGGTATTCTTTTGATGCTAGTCCAGGTCCTCAATACCGCCAAGAATAGGAAAGAAAGGTACAGGGCCTGGGTCAATATTGAAAGGAACTGGCTCATTCGCATTTGCGTCATCTTCGTTCTCCTCGTTCTCAGCCTCATCCGGAGTGTCATGCCCTTCTACTGGAATTCCTTCCGTCTCAACTCCTTCGTCGATGAGTGTAGGTGTTGATCCTGCTGTGCTGGCAACGGGGTTTGTCATCTTCTTCTTGCGTTTCTTCCGCTGTGCCTTCGCAAACGCTGCCAGAGACTCTAATGCATCGCAGACATGGTGCTTACTTGGCTTGTCGGCAATCCTGACGAGGAGACGTTATAGAGGGAGAAAAGCTGGTCAGAAAGAATACGCGCACCTCCCGATCATCTCCTCCACGATATCCGATCCCAGGATCCACGGCATCATAGCAGATATCTGTTTGTACACCTTCTCCAGCACGGCAGGACCGCCCGCAATGGCCTCCATCGTGTCCACCCAACCATCGAAGCGCCCCCTCAAGTCTGGTCGATACTCCTCGCGGAGTTCCATGAAGTCCGGATCATGTGGATCAAGGTCGATAAACCCAAGATGGTCAGCCTCGTCAGCGTCCAGCGCCGCGGGCACAGGCAAGCCCATCATCATCGCCGCGAACGCCATCGGATTCGCTGGACCCAGTCCAGGCGTCGATGCGGCCTCGACCCAGCTTTCCACACGCTCTTGCCGCCCCGCACTCCCGCGTCGCATCTTCGCAATGCGCACGAGTTCGTCGGATTGCGACTGCGAGTCAATTCGTGAGAAGGGTCCGCGCAGCGCATGTCTCAGAGAGTACGTCGTATCGAGCAGCTCTTTCTCTGCGATCTTGAGTGCTCTGGTTCGGTGTGTAGATGCTATCGACCCGGCAAGCGTGCGTACAGCCTCCTGCAGTGCGTCACTATCCCGCGGACGTAAAAGGAAGGCATGAGTGTCCAGTAGCGCAGCGATGTTATCAGGTTTGTTGTCAAGCGCGTAAATTTCGACGGCAGTGGAGAGGGAAGTCGCAGATGTTGTTGCGAGACGCGAGAGAATGTCATGTAGTTGTTCGATAGCCGTATCGTCGGTTGCCAGAGAGACCAATGTGTTATACAACTGAACAGAAGGAGATGCTTTGAATATCGCGATCATACGATCTTGAACGAGTCGACGAAGTCTCGGTACACATCTGGTGAATTTGTAATTCCAATGTTCTGCATAGAACATGTCATCCATGTCATCGTCGTACAGATCAGAGTTCCAGGCCTCCCCTTGGCAATGAGAGCATGGCATATGATCATGGCGTTGTTCATAGCGCCTTCCACTTTCTTGTGCACACTGCGTATCTGAATAAATTCTATCAATGATCTGCAGTCGTTGGGTCTAATGGACCCACAGGTTGCACCTCCAAGAACCAACCGCTCGAGGCCCCTCCATCCTATAATATCGTCTATCTCTGCGAGCAACTCTGGCATGAGTTTCACGAACGGCGGGCTATTTGATGAAAGAAGTGCCAGGAAGACCTCCCGCCAGACCCACAGTATCGCAGATTCGACGTTGGACAACCCTAGCTCCGAGAACTCCTTTACGACATCGCCTGAGCTGTCTCTGATCGTTATGGGGACATACACAGTCGAGAATATGCATCGACATCCACCGCCCTTCATTCCCTGCACATGGTCCAGCACTCCCATCGAGAAAAGTAGACATGAGTGCGCTCGAGGAAAGTCAAGACTGAACTCATATGTAAGAGACCACAGATCGTTCAGCCACTCCGCAATGCTTTCAACGACCTCCCGCAGTAAAGTCTCGTACTTGCTAGCATCAGGACGCGTGAAAGACTTCGTATCCTTCGCGAGTTCGTCGAGCAGACCGTTGACTTCGCTCTTCTTCGCTGCTAGGTCTAGCTGGGGAACGTTGTTCGACTTCTTTGCTATTCGTCGTGCCTTGATTATAGCTCGCTTCGCGTCCTTTCTCGGAATGGAGTCGAGGAATGGTATGAGGGCTTGTTCGACAATTTGCCGCTGGACAAGTGTGGATACGCTGTCGAAGACGCGCGAGAAGCTGCCGGTAATCAGTTCTCTGTCGAAAGAACTAAGACATGGTATCCTACTTTTTGCTGGCTGTTCGCCTTGCTGGGCTTCGGGATGGTGCTATACGATGAGTAATCATCTAATCAAGACTTGCTGAGAGCAAAGCTGTGAGTTTGAGATGGTCGTTTGCCGGTGGCCGGTGAGCTGAGCGATCACATGGATTGCGATTCCAATCACGTGATATGTCACGCGACTGAGACGCGTCTGAGGGCTCGACAACGGATCGAACGGCCTATTACAAAGTATATCCCAATACTTGTATGGGGTTTCTAGAAACCACGCTATTATCTACATGGAAGCTGAGCTGTAATATATATACTCAATTTCTAGAGCTCGAAGGCGACAAAATCTACTGCCAGTGCTAATGAATGTACTAATTTGACAATAAGATGAAACATGCTCTGAGTTTGGGAGTTGATTGAGTTTAAATATTTCAAAGTCCATTTTGTAAGAGTGGTGGTAGAGTAGTAGGTCGCAGATTGAGATATTGCTGAAGTGTAATGGGACTAAGTTAGACCAAAAATGATAACCTTCCATGCTAGGTAGATATTAGGTGATCTCTAAGGCCAAGGGATTCGGTCGGCATATCAGAGCCGAAGTACGGCAATGCTTTTCTGCGGCGTGGGCGGCCTTGACGCACAACGAGGCTGTCGATTCATGACGAAGGACCGAGTAAGGGCTGTGATATTATGTTGGATTAATAAGGGCAAAGCGAGAGATCACAACGTGGAAAGCGATGTTGATTGATCGTCCGTGCACGAGAATGTTAAAAACAAAGTCGCTTTATACGCATGTTTTGGTCCGAGCAGCACGCAGGGTATCCATATTCCGACCAGACATAGAACAAAACGACTTGCTCCCTTGTCGAGGCAACAAGACTTAGTGGTTGAAAGCTTGTTAGAGCTCTTGGACTACGCGGAGGTGGAAAATGTACGTAAGCGGGATGAACGGCACGTGCGATATACTGTTTCAGCTCTTCTATTGGAGCGGGGCAATATTTTCTGCTTCGAAAGTCAGACTATGACGTACCAACGTAACAAAAAATCAAGTTCCCCCCGGAGGCAGATGCACGTGCTCAGTAAATCCCAAATTCAGTAACAGCTACCCTATTTAGACATTAAAAAAGTCATGTGATGTATTTTTGTCCGGGGTACTTTCATATTTTTGTTGCTTGTAAATGTTGGCCCCGGATTGGAGCCATATAAATGGCATGTTAGACTACAAATATGTTTTTATGTCATGTGACAATATGTTTTTTTCTGACAGGCCTAGGTCCCGGAGGAACCAAAAATCCCCCGGAGTTTCGATCACGTGACAATCATTTGAGAGCGGTGATCACTGCATTTCAGCACCTCAAAAAGTTGTAAAATACATATCTCATTCAATTCTTCATGGAATTTCTTCAAATAGATTGCTAAATTCATCATCTGATATATATAAAATAATTCTGAGCTTTTAATGTGAAGTAACCATGTGTAATGTCCATGTTGAAAATAATAGGTGTATTGTCAGGCAGAATCCTTGCCTGGTTTTCCTGAGCTCAAATTTGAAGATAAAGATATGAAACCTGTTGGTGAATTGTATTCATGGGTTATCAGGATTTTAGAACTACTTGGGACATCTTAGAAAATTTTTGTAGAGGCAATTTGTCTCAAGTAAGATAGACCCTCTTTCACTTGTCAGACTAATTGCATACACTCTCTTTACTGAATAGGTTCTTATATGCATAGTAAATGATTCAGGTAATTTTTTGAAATTTAGTGACTCAATTCCATAGAGAAATGAGCAAGTTAGTGATTTTTGAAGCTGAAAAAAAGGTATTTTATGCATGACAAATCCACTTTCTGGGGGTTGTCTATTACAGCCATTTTCATAAGTCCTGCGACATGTGCATGTCACGTGAAGTGAGCCGTGTCAGAGCCAAAATGTCGAAAAAATAGAGTAAATGTTGATTTTCTCTGTAAATTCTGCACAGTACCTGCTCATTAAGTACTCAAAAAAAAGGAACGGTTCTCAGGAGCCAAAATATGTAAAATATGGAGCAATACATTGACTGTGTAGGTGGGTGGAGATCAAACAAGTGCAGCTGGTCTGTTCTCTCATACATTTCCACTGAGATTCAAAAATTATGGCTCCCCTACATCTACCTATAAAATTCTTTCCTATGTCTGTAAATTAAGTATATGACTATACCAACATCTCCTGCAAGTTTGAAGCCAATCCATTCAGTATTCATGGTGCAGCAGCAAGATTTGTGTTCCACTTCAAGCTCTTTCCATCCTCCTTTTCTCACAACAGGTCTTGCAGAGTAGAACACAAATCTTGCTGCTGCACCATGAATACTGAATGGATTGGCTTCAAACTTGCAGGAGATGTTGGTATAGTCATATACTTAATTTACAGACATAGGAAAGAATTTTATAGGTAGATGTAGGGGAGCCATAATTTTTGAATCTCAGTGGAAATGTATGAGAGAACAGACCAGCTGCACTTGTTTGATCTCCACCCACCTACACAGTCAATGTATTGCTCCATATTTTACATATTTCTGCTCCTGAGAACCGTGCCTTTTTTTTGAGTACTTAATGAGCAGGTACTGTGAAGAATTTACAGAGAAAATAGGCATTCATTCTAATTTTTTGACATTTTGGCTCTGACGCGGCTCATTTCACGTGACATGCACGTGTCGCAGGACTTATGAAAATGGCTGTAATATTCTCCAGGGTGTCTTGTGCTCCAGGGGTGTTTTGCTCTCCGGGGGGTGTTTTTGCTCTCCGGGGGTATGTCACATGCTCCGGGGAATTTTTTCTTGTCTCCGGGGGTTAAACAAACTCTCCGGGGGGGAACTTGATTTTTTGTTACGTTGGTACGTCATATCAGACTGGATTCAATCTTTGATCTCTCCCTCTTGAAGTCTGCAATCAGAATATCGCTTCATCCTCTTTCTGAAAACGTCCCACAAGAATTAGCCTGCTTTCCTTGTGGAGCTATCTTGTTCTCGTCTGTCGAACTTCTGCGACGAGAAAGCGCAACGCCACGGATACAAGCCGAGCAGTCCTCGAATCTTCAGGCATTCAAGAAGAAGGTGATTCATGGGTTGCGCTGCTCGTAGTGGCTCGTAAAACGAGCAAAATAATTATTGTACAATCAACATAGCCCCTGCTCAATATCAATCACGCAGAATCCGCACTATTAGAACAATTCCCTTTAACCGGTGGTCACCATGCACGATGGCCTCCATCCACGATTATGCTCAAGATTTGTCGGAATTAGTGAATTTCAAATAACAAAAATAAGCTCACTCACTCGCTTCCAGTACAGAACGACGACGCATCTGACGCCAGCCACGTAATTACACCCCTCAGTTCAGCAGGTTTTCCAAGTCGTCCAAGAGGGTTCTGGGATTTCAACTCCTTTCCCAGGTCAGGGTCTGCGTCGATGTAACGTTGATTGATCCTGCGAAGCAAGACGGCATAAGAAGTACATTCAGTCAGTAGGGATAATATATAGCTCACTCTGTGGGGATATATCCAGGCGACAACGAGTTCACTCTGATTCCATACGGCCCGAGCTCGCATGCTAAGGAACGCGCCATCTGAATACCAGCGCCCTTTGATGAACTGTACGCAACGACCGCCGTACCCCGCAATGCTATGCTGCCAGCCATAGACGTGACGAGCACAATGCTTCCTGGTATTCCAAGCTTTACCATCTGCCTACTAGCCGCCTGCGCCGTGTAGAATATGCCATTTGCATTGATATCCATTGTCTTCTCGAACTGCGCCGCCGTGATATCGAGACAAGACACGATCTCGACGATCCCAGCAGATGCGATACAGATGTCGAGTCGCCCTTCCTTCTGCACTATATCCTCGATGGCTGTACAGATCGCAGACTGGTCGGAAACGTCGACAGTCGCGTACTCAAGGCGTGCACTTTTGACAAGCCCGAGTTTAGAGACATATGTTTGAGTGGCCTTCCAAGTCTCGTTCGGTGTCGCGCTGGTTGCCAGACAATATACTGTAGCACCCGCCTCAACGAGTGCTTCTGCCATTTCGAGTCCGAGACCACGATGACCACCAGTGACAACAGCCACCCGTCCGTCAAGAGAGAATTCCGTTTCAAGGAGCGTAGGGCGAGGCACGAAAGATGGGTCTGACGCGGACCGCAGTGCGGCCTCTACTCCTACAGGTAGAATTGATATAGCAGAGGGAGTCTGTATTGAGCTTGTCATGGTAGTAAGCAAGTTCTTTTCGTAACACTCGCGCCGGAGAAGAAGGGGCGGGGAGAAGGATGAGTGAAGAGTGCTTTCATCGGCCATATATATAAGTGTGCGCCACTAGAACCAGGCGATAAGGGAAGTCTACAAAACTTAAGATATGAAGGGCAGACTCCGTATGTCCTACAAGCTTTTCGTTTCAAGTTGGTCATGCGTTGATTAAGCGCGCTCAGTCCATCGTAAAAGAGACTTCAAACTTCAAAATCCAAGACACAGACTGCCATTGCTAGTCTGCCGATCTGAGCTAGTGAAGGAACAAGAACCCGAGGCCAGCGGATTATTTATCAGAGAGGCTTGCATCTTGGATCAGTCGGTACTTGAGAGACCCGGTTGACAATGTTTTTTTCGGGGAGGCCGCTGGTCCGCGTTGATATCGCGAGCAAAGCTATGAGATGGCGTTAGGCAAGCACTAGTACCGACTTGGACATGTGTAGTGCAACCTGCCTCGCATCAGATGGAAAGCGATACCGACAGATCTTCTTGTGCTTGAAAATGTCGAAAGAAAAGTCGGGTCGCTTCGAGTCAACATGTAAGATATGATATCGAATTTAAACAAGACGAACAGTCATCCGGAGACGCGTGCATAAGTATCGAATCGTCGTGTACTCCTTACGCTTCCCGCTCAACGGCATTAATATTCTCAGAAATAACACTCACAGGGAGCCATGCCAACCTTCTCGTTGAGCATCCGTGGATTACGTCCGGGACAGCTTCCACCGCCCACGAATACGTCACCAACCACGCGTCTCGCACGTACAAAATGAACGCGCCCTGTACTGCCTTGCCAACCTGTTGCGGCATGGTCAAAGTTCATCTGGGATTATCGCACGAAACCTCGCTCTCTCGTCACATATATGAACCCGAGCTCGCGATCCTCCATGCAGTCTACTATCATCTCTGACACCCACTCTCAGACTACCTCAATGGCTTCATATCCTCCAATCCGCGCGATTTTATGTGAGTGAAGTGTCGTACGGTGAGCTGAGCGATCACAATGATTCACAATGGGATTGCGATCGTAATCACGTGATATGTCACGCGACTGAGACGCGTCTGAGGACTCGGACGCGTTGACAGCAGATCGAACGGACTAAAACAAAGCATATCCCAATACTTGTATGGGGTTTCTGGAAATCACGCTATTGTCTGCATGGAAGCTGAGCTGTAATATATATACTCAATTAATAAAGCTCGAAGGCGACAAAATGTACTGCCAGTGCTAATGAATGTGCTAATTTGGCAATAAGATGAAACATGCTCTGGAGTCTGGGAGTTGATTGAGTTTAAATGTTTCAAATTCCTTTCCGTAAGAGAGGTGTTAGGGTATTAGGTCCCAGAATCTGAGGTATTACTGAAGTGTAATGGGACCATGTTAGACCGAAAATGATAACCTTATGCTAGGTAGATATCAGGTCATATCTAAGGCCAAGGGATTCCAAATATTAATGATCTTCACCTTTCGTTATCGAAGAGACTGCAGAGGTGTGTGAATATTAGTATTAGAATGCGAACTAGTAGGGCGCAATCTTATATTTGCCGATCTTCTTTACGTATTCAGGTTGTCGGGCTGGGAATTTTCGGTACAGATGCATTGCATACAGTAAAAGCACTTGCTCACTGATATGTGGCAGAATTGCTTGTCCGTGAAGCCACTCCGGAGAAATCCTGTCTTGTGTCCCTAAAGCTCCCTGAGTGAGATGAGAGCATCTTCGCGATGAAATGGTATTGCTTACCATTTGAGTCTAAGCAGCAGTTGTAGAATTTGTCTACTTTCCGACAATCCTCCTCATCGGCTTGAGATGTATGTTAGAGCTTACGCCTGTCTGCATCAGAGAGTACTCTTCGAGATCGTGGTTGTAGTTTAGGTACTATAAATGGGAATAGCTCTTTTCCTATCGCTTCACTGACACATAATTCTCGAGAAGTTGCAAGGGCTGGGTGACTTGACACTAACATCTGTACAAGGGTAGTCAAGGGCACTTTTCACCGCAACTTTGGGGCAGGTACGGTACCAACAAGCCGAATCTGGTCCGGGTGAAATATGAACCTTGGTACAGAGGAAATTTTCAATGTAAATAAACAGTCCAGCTGCAACGGAACCTTAGGGATACTGCGAGACACAAGATTGTCTCTTGCTTTAAATTTGTCCGCGATTAAGTTGTGTATGGTGAAAAGTTGAAAGCGAGGCTGAAGAGAACATGCATCACCGTCCAAGGAAGTCAGTGTAGCATAAGCAGCTAAGTAGGTGATGGTTTGCATTGCTTAGCAGGAGATGTATCGAATGGATGAACAGGATCATCACGGCTCGGACCTCTTATTGACTTTGAGTACATAAGCAAACATCGACTTTCCAAATTAAGCCGCGCGGCGGCGGCACGCGCTACAAAAAGCCAGACGTTGAACCTGTCGGCGACAACAAAAACGTCGCGCAATGAAGGCATCGACATCCACAGCATCGACCTCAACGCCAGTGGCTCATAACGCTCTTCCGCCTCCATCTTCGTCATCGACAGCGCGTTCCTCGCGAATAGCCAGTCATTCGCACATCAAAGGACTTGGACTCACGTCGGAGGGACTGTCTGCGGGCGACGCAGCGGGTTTCATCGGGCAGACGAATGCACGAGAGGTGCGCCTTTCTCTTTCTCAAAGTAAAAAGAACAGGAGAGAACAAAAATATGTCGAAGGCATGCGGAGTCGTCGTCGATCTCATCAAATCGCGCAAGTTCTCCGGACGCGCGCTTTTACTCGCTGGTGCGCCTGGCACGGGTAAAACGGCGCTAGCGCTCGCGATATCGCATGAGCTTGGCGTGAAGGTGCCATTCTGCCCTATCGTGGGCTCAGAGGTGTACAGCACAGAGGTAAAGAAGACAGAGGTGCTGTCGGAGACGTTCCGTCGGGCAATAGGTGCGCATATTCTCTCTCTTTAACCAGAGAAAATCTGGCTAACATAGATTGCTAGGCTTAAGGATAAAGGAGACGAAGGAGGTGTATGAGGGAGAGGTCACTGAGCTGACGCCGGCGGAGGCGGAAAATCCTTTGAGCGGTTACGGAAAAACGGTGTCGCATGTCATTGTTGGCCTGAAAACCGTGAAGGGCACGAAACAGCTGCGACTAGACCCGAGTATTTACGAGGCTATTATGAAAGAGAAAATCGTCGTAGGGGACGTCGTCTACATCGAAGCAAACACCGGAGCAGTAAAGGTATGTCCCTTGTATTTATCTATTTGTTCGTGCAAAATCTGAGTCTGCATTTAGCGCGTCGGCCGCTCGGACGCATACGCATCCTCGTACGACCTCGAGTCAGAGACGTACGTCCCGCTGCCGAAGGGCGATGTGCACAAGCGCAAGCAGCTCGTGCAGGATGTGACGCTCGGCGACCTCGACGCGGCGAACGCACGACCGCAGGGCGGGCAGGACATCATGAGTGTCATGGGCAGTCTCGTGCGCAGCGGGCGCACGGAAGTGACGGAAAAACTCCGCCGCGAGGTCGATCGTGTCGTGAAGGGCTACGTCGATCAGGGCGTTGCGGAGGTGGTTCCTGGTGTGGTGTTCATCGACGAGGTGAGTACCACTTCATTCTTAATCTGAATGGTTTTGCTGACATGCTGCAGGTGCATATGCTCGATATCGAGTGCTTTACGTATTTGAACGCGCTGCTGGAGTCGCCGATGGCCCCCACCGTCGTTTTAGCGACGAACCGTGGCAAAGCTTCGGTACGCGGGACGGACGACTTGCGCGCACCGCATGGTATCCCTGTGGACCTCCTTGATCGGTACGTACGCAAGCCTAACCCCATGCTGTTTTCATACTAAACTCGATTGCAGCTGTCTGATCGTCAAGACGGATTCGTACAACCGTGACCAGATCGCAAAAGTCCTGCAAATACGTGCAAATGTCGAAGGCCTCAAGCTCGGCCCGAACGTCCTCGACCGCTCTCCTCCGAAGGAGAAAAGACGTCGCTTCGGTGATTTTTTTGCCCTGTTTCACTTCATCCGTCGCCTATACCTAGAGTCTTATACTGTCGATTCATAGGTACTCCCTACAACTACTCACGCCCGCGTCAATCCTCGCGGGGCTTGCGGGCCGCTCGCAGATCGAGGTGGAGGACATTGGGGAGATGAACGAGCTTTTCCTTGATGCGAAGACGAGCGCGCGGATGATCGGCGAGGATGGCGGGTACGACGGTGGTATGCTCGCATGAATCTAGGCGCGTCTGCCATTGCATGTCGCGTTGACGTACGCAAAAAAAAAAGAGTATTGTTGCATCTATTTGTGAGATATTTGTTTGTATTTTTTCGTGCCGTCTTGTGTGTGGCCTCTCCATTTCACTGTTTCTAGACAATATATTCATACGAACTTTCGATCCCGCAAGTCGATGATGACTCTGGTGTATAAAGGACTGACTGCCTTGCGGAAGTCCACCCGGCTCTACTGTCACCATCAACTCCCTCGTATTTCCATCTCAAAGTGGTGCTTCCGAGTTTTTCGCCTCTCAAATAGACTTTATTTTCTTGAAGGCAGATATACCGTTCAGCCTCTTTTCTGCTCGGATTCACAAACACGGCCGCTCCGGAGATCCGTGTCAAGTTCTGGAAAAGTCACAGTACTAGTCCCGTCGATTGTCAGCGACATTCTCCGCACGTCCTGGCGTTATTTGCGCTCTGGATGCTGGATAGCACCGTATTGCCGATGAACATCAACACGCTCCCCGAAGCCACCTCTCCCAGAAATGCTTGAGAACATTCATCCGAGCTACACTCTCCAAGGCAGCTCTAATATCTCATAGACACGGAAGTCATCACCCATTTATATCGTCACGCTCTTGCACCTCGATACTATTCAGAGAGTTCTCAACTAGCAAGCTCTTCATCAACTGCGCGTGTTCCATGGTGTTCTTTCGTTGATATACATATGTGTGGTTTATCCGCAATCACGTTTGAACTGAAACATACAGACTGTGTAGCGCAATAAGATCACATTTAAGACTTGTATAAACAACTTATAAGCTGCTTCACCAGCTTTGCATAAATCACTGCAGGAATAACAGGACAAGAATGCTCGGTGCAAGTTTGGAAGTTAGTCAGGGAAATTCCATTGCATCCCAATTCTCCAGCTCTGCGTCTATGCCGTCCATGGACTCAAACTGCTGCATGAATGATCGCCAGGCCTCTGCAGAAGCTGCGTTTCCTTCTTCATATAGTGTATTGAGATCGGCGGTGGGCCGCGAGGAAAACATTTGAGGTAAGAAGGCATCCGTTGCACCTGCGGGATCCAACGAGAAGTCAAGGGGTGGGAGGAGATGTGCGTTGCTAATCTTGGAATGATCGAAAGAAGGGAAAACGTCGTCCGTATACTCAGCTGGTACACTCTCAATTGAAGGGCCTAGAGGAGCAGAAGGTCTGGGCCCGCTCGTCCCAGAAAGAATGGACCTCACTTCTGGCTGGTGATATTCCGACTGCGAGGAAGGAGCGTCTTTAGATTTCGCTGAGAGCTGCTGCTGCTGTGCGCCGAATTGAGCAGAAATAGCAGCTGCACGGTCTCGTTCGACCGCAGCCAACCACGCCCGTGCTCTTTCTGGATTTTGGGTTGCGGATTCCAGGACCGGTGGACGAAAGCCTTCATACGCGCTGAAGCAGGGCTGAGTAACGTCGAAAGACGCCAGCGACGGGTGCTGTCCCGCGACGCCCAGACTTATAGAAGCCAAAGGGTTCTGGACGAATGCACTCGAAGGGGGCAGACCATCCACGTTCATGTTTTGGAACCTGTGTATGTTTCCATTGCCAGTGGCAGCGCCCGACTCCTGAGTATTTCCTGGTAAAGATGCCAAAACATTCGCAGCTTTTGACATGCCGTCGGACGAGCTCGCCTCACTGAACGAGGTCAACGGAAAAGGTGAAGGTTCCATAGACATCTTCTGTAAACCTATGTCAGGCAAAGCACTTCGCCGTTCGATACGCCGAGTCGTTCCGCGTAGAATGTTCAGCTCTTTTTCTTCATCTCCAAGTTCCCCTCCAATGCTTGGAGATGCAGACCGGGTTCCGGTATCGGTGGTCCTACTTGATGCGGAAGGAGACTGAGAGTCGCTGGCAGGAGACGTGTTGTTTGTGGCAGATTTTGCCTTGTCGCGAAGTCGATTAAGGAGTGACTAAGAAATTCGAACCTTATATGTGAGCAATGAAACCGCAGAAAAAAAGACAACCCGGAACATACAAGTCCATGTTTTGCAACCGGATGACTGGACTTTTCAAAGAGTAGAATAGCGTGCTCGAGCTCACTAAGTGCAAATGCAGAAAAGCTGATTGCTACTCTGGAAGCTACCGAGCCGACAATTATCTAAAGAATTCTCTAGTGGTCAGTGTAATAGTACAACGAGGGCGGAGTGATACTCACTGCAGAACTCAATGACATAGCCCAGAAAGGCGAGAACCATTTCAGAACGTGGCCCTTTTTGTCAAATGTCGCACGAGCGGTCTTGAGTATGGTTGTTGCACTCCTGTATGCTGCTAGGAAAGACGGGCCGAACGGACTTCGCATGGGATCATTGCCGTGTTCAAGGATCGCACGCGCAAATAAGTTGCGGTGAACATACAGGAGAGCTTAACCAGAGACTGTTTACGACACGGTATAACAGCAAATAACCGATGGAACGCACCCTTTTCTTTCCACCAAATTGTGAAAAGCGGAGGAAGGCTTGGACGCTCCCCATCCATGCGAAAGGTTAAATCATGGCTCAGCGAGTGCGCCACGAAGGGGTGCAGGTCAAAATCACGGACAAGCTTATCCAGTTTCATAATCTCAGAATACTTGTGCGGTTGTGCAGAGCAAATTTTATCTGCCAAGCGAGGAAGAACATCTCGAGAAAACCGGTATCGCCATTGTCGGACTAAGTAGAGCGTTAGCTTATAGATTGTGGGTAAAAGCAGGACGTACCGCTCTCCACTACGGTGCCGTCATCACCTGTTATAGCGTGGTCAAGTGGAAAATCGCAGTCGATTGCGTGAGCAGGAAACAGCGAAGGCCTCCCAGATCCTAAGCACTAGAGAAGTCGCAAGCATTTGAAAAGTGTATCAAGCAACAGAGCTGAGCAAAGTGCACCTTCCACTTGTCAGTTGAGTATATCTCCCAAAAGACTCTCCGACGGCGGTCAGCCATCTCAGGTTCAAATTTCCAGTGAGAAGGGTCGCGATGAAGGCCAATCTACTATACTTCTTAGCACAAGCTGATTCGGGAGAGAATTGGTCCTTACGCTAGCAGCATGGCTCATACTCATCGCATGCAGTTTCCACGAGCTCTCCTGCGACGCTTTGCGTCCGACATGCACCTCATACGATCCCATAATCAATAACGCCTGACAGGCCGAAAGAGATCCGAATTCAAAAACACTATTCAAACCGAGCGCAGCACGCGCTAGCTGCTGGAACCGCTCCGCCTCTGGGTTTATCGTGGACTGCATGTTATCCACAAGGACGCCGCCCGCGAGTACGATGAAAAGCAGAGCAAGATCGTGCATGTTCTCAGCCTTCAGGAGTGTGGGAGCGATGGGTTTACCTTGTGGGTAGAAGAGTGGAAGAAGTTCGTCCTCGACTTGTGAGCGGCCAAGGAACCATACATAACGAGAGAAGTATGCTTCTATGAGCATGGAGACGCGCTCGAAGGGTGGGAGATATGTGCCGAGCTGAGCGAATTGAGCGGGACGCGAGAGACAGGCAGGAGCGAATGGCCACATCCCGCTGGCCTGCGCAAGCTCGGGAGGAAGCTCGGAGAAGTTGAGCGAGAGAGGAGTCGAGGTGAGATCGAAGACTTCCTACAGCTGTGTAAGAATAATGGAGCTTCTTGACAGAAGGACTCACCATCAATAGCACGCGCTGTGTACGAGAATCAGCATAGGAATTGAACAATATAGATCAGTTCGACGTACCTCCGTCGCTGAAGCGCCCAAAAATTGCATCGCCTTGCCTTCACTGACCGATAGGGTCCCGAATGCACCCACCAACGTTTCTCCTGAGTTGTCATCCTGCGAGTCCTCCACGCTTGTATCAGCCGTGTGAATCCCTCGTTTGATGGCGAGGAGCTCGGCGGATAGGAGCGGGTGGGACGCGTCTGTCGCAATCTGAAGCGCATCTTCAAGCGCACGGATACGCTCGCCCATCGCAGCAACATTGCGAGCGGTATCGATTCCGTTCGAGTAAGGGTTGGATGCTGAGTTGATAGCTATTTGACGGACGCTGCTCCCTGTGCTTGTCCCTAGAACAACTCCACAGTCCGCGCATCAAGCACCATAACACGGGATCTCACCTGTAGGGCAGATATTCTTAAACCCCCGACGAATGCATGAACAGCAAGGGACCTGAACGTCCGCGTCAGCTCATACAGACCCGGGACTGGCGAATGCATGCGTACTTTCTTATCACACCTGAGCTTGAGTCTATAACGCGTAAGTGTGACTAAAGCCAGAAGGACGGACAGCAATCGCGCGTACCTGCGACATTCGGCACACGAGATTTCCTACACGTCGGTATAAGCTGGAGTTGGAATTCGAAAGCGAGCACGGCTTACCCCCGTGATCCGCTTTAGCTCGAGTTCACGGTCGCGAACCCTTCGCAGCTCGAGCCCTCTCGGATCCATGGCTTTAGAGTACAAGAAACTGCCCGGTGTCTTGATTCCTCAGACGCGAACGAGGATGTACAGGTACTAGGAGTGCAATTGAGCATTGCGATGGCAGTGTAAGTCAAGGCTGTTACGTGTTTGTCATATTGAATGACTCAGAGCTCTTCGACAGACGAAAGAATGTCTAATAAAGCACAGAGACGACATAGACATATCTTGTCTGCAAAAGGTGCGATATATATCGTATATGCGTTTGAAGAAGCACACTGAAGTATGACGTATAAAGAGAACACCGTATCTGAATGTGAAGAAGGAGCAAGTGTCTAACCCAGAGCCTGCCGCTTCTTGGTGGAAGTTTCAAAGCTCGAGAAATGAAGAAGACAGGGTGACTGTGAGTTCTCCACTCTAAATACAGACGAGGATTTTCCGGTTCTGGCTTCAGGTAGTCTGTGACTTTGACACAAGATTGGCGCGCAGATACCCTATTTTATACTGATCATTTCCTTTGCTCGAGTGCGTGCTGTATTCTGAAATGCTTGGTTGTATGTCACAACGTGTGCTCTAAACTGGTTTTCTCCAGACCTGAATGCATAAATTCTCCCATCGATATCACCAGCAATATATTTTCTCTTGACAATATTTCCGGCTCCATGGTATCGGATTCTCAGTTCGTCCCAAGATTGTCGCTGAACCCCAGTACTAGTGAAAATTAGCAATTGTGACATCGAGTCGGGTCGAGTGAAATCTCACCATCAAATGAGCATCGAATGAAATCGAGTGCTGGACATTTTTATGTTGTGAAATCTGATACCACTCGAAATCACTCGATGTTTAGTAATTTGAAAATTGAGTGGAAACGAGTGAAATCGAGCCTCTTCCGCAGCCTTAAAATTTGTACTTTTGATGACCATTTGATATCACAATATGAAAAAAATGTCCCACACTCGATTTCCACTCGATGCTGATTTCCAGTTAGATCTCACTCTATATGATTCTATACCACAATTGCTATTTTCCCCTGGGGCTGAAACACTCGAGTATCCATACGTGTTTGTGCTGCTAGCTGCTTTAGCAAGCACTCCTCCAGAATCGTGCATCATAATGTCAGTCGAGTCCTTCAAATAAATATGTATTCATGTGCTGGGGCGTGAACTTAAAAGTTAAAAGAGCTTGATGGTGAGCACGTGCCCAACTGCCGATCACTGACCCTAAGCCGTGACTAAGCCAAAGTTACTTCATCGAGTTCAGTTGAAACGAATGGTTCCGTTGCTCAAGTTCTAAAGTCGACAAACGCCACGACCTCGACGGCTGCAGCGCGACGACGACGACGACGACGGCAGAGGCATCTCTCTGGATACCCTGTAGAATCGCTACATTTGTGGCTCGCTATACCTTGTCAAGTAGAGCTCGTGGAGGTTACACGTAGCCTGCATACGTGTCACTGCAGCACTCTTCCGCAACGGCCATAAACCTCCCTTGGAGATTTCACATTGCATTAGAACGATGCGACTCCTACCATCTTGTTTAATGTTTCTTGCGCTGTCTCTCGTAGCTGCCGTGCAAGCGCAAGCGCAAGCGGACCAGGACCAAGGCACACCTGAGCTGCAGCCGCTCATTAGCAAGGCGAATACATTTCTAACGACGGGGCAGTTCAACGATGCTATAAGAGCGTACTCAGAAGCCATCGGTGCGTCTCCACTCCGCCTCCACAGCAGCAAAATGGGGCTAAGGCAGATGTGTCGTTTTGAGACCAAGCACCAACGGAGTACATTTTGTACTACAAGCGCGCAACGGCGTACTACTCGCTCGGCCGGCACCCGAACGCGCTCGCGGACTTCGAGAAGGTGCTCGAGCTGACGGGCGGCAGCTTCGACAAGGCGCTGCTCATGCAGGGCCGCATCCACGCGCGCGAGGGCGCCTGGCCCGCCGCGCGCGACGCGCTCAGGCGGTACTCGGCGCGCGTGAAGAACGACGCGGGCGCGGGCGATTTGCTGTTTGGGGTTGCGGAGGGCGAGGCGGCGGCGAAGACGGCGGCGCAGAGCGCGCGCGCACGGGGATGCACCGCGGGTGCGTGGAGGCGGCGACGGAGGCGCTGCGCGTCGCCTCGCATTCGGCCGACCTGCGCGAGCTGCGCGCGGAGTGTGCGCTTGCGGCGGGTGACGTGCAGCAGGCGGTCGGCGACCTCGTGCGGCTCACGCATATCCGGTCCGCATCCAGCGCGCTCTTTCTGCGCATTGCGCAGCTCGCGTATTTCCTCCTCCCGCCGTCGCCGCAGGCGACCGGCGCGCTCAAGCAGTGCCTGCACTTCGACCCGGACTCCGCGGGGTGCGCCGCGATGCATCGGAGACTGAAGAAGTTCGACAAGGCGTTCGAGCGGCTCGCCGCGCTGCGCGAAGCGAGCGACTGGCGCGGGCTCGTTGCACACCTCTTCGGAAGCGTGCCGAAGGAGGGCCCGCCCGGCGGTGCGTTCGCGGCGCAGTTTCGATGCGGAGCTGGCGAAGGTGGAGGTCCCGCCGACGGTGGCTCCGCCGCGAGTGAGCGAACGGAGAAAGGAGGTGTGCCGCGCGCTGTGCGTGGCGTATGTGCGCCTCGAGCAGGCGAAGCGCGCGGAGTGGTGGTGCGAGGAGCTTCTCCGGTTCGAGGGTAATGCGGAGGACGTGGACGGGCTGGTGGGCCGGGCTGAGGCGATGATGGTGAATGGAAACTGGGAAGAGGCGGTTCGCATGCTTGAGAAGGCGTTCGAGGTGGGCGGGCGGTCGAATCAGGATGTATGTCGCGGTGCTATCTCTCTTTCAGGAGCTGGATGCTGATGACGAGAGCAGGTCATGAAGCGTTTGCAGAAGGCGCAGCGTCTGCTGAAGCAGTCGCGCCAAAAGGACTATTACAAGGTGCTGGGCGTCGCGCGCGACGCGGACGCGCGGACGATCAAGAAAGCGTAGTGAGTCCGTTATATTCTAAACTGCGCTTCATCTGTGCTCACACGGGTACGTAGCCGGAAAGCGGCGAAGACGGCGCATCCGGATAAAGGTGGGAGCGAGGAGAAGATGGCGGCGGTGAACGAGGCGTACGAGGTGCTCTCCAACCCAGGTTCGTCTCCTATCTTCTCAAATTCGGTACACACACTCATACTTTTTCCAGAACTGCGCGCTCGCTTTGACAACGGCGACGACCCGAACGACACGTCGTCCCAAGGCAACCCGTTCCAGCAGGGCGGAGGTGCGCATCCGTTCGCGCAGTTCTTCCAGGGCGGCGGGCGACAGGGACAGGGCGGCTTCCAGTTCCAGCAGCAGGCGGGCGGGATGCCGTTTAATTTCCATTTCAGCAGCGGCGGACGGCATTAATATTAGAGGGAAGAAGAGAGGAGAAATGCATTTTTATTACTGGGTGTTTTCTGCTTTGCTATATACAGGTACAGATGCACTGCTCTCTTTCTTCGACGTGAACATCAGAGATGCTTAGCGAATTTTGCTTCCGTCGTCTTTGAGCCGCGAGTGCCGACGACGCGGACGGTGTCTTTAGCTGCGAGGAGAGTACTGTACCGGAGGACGGAGTTGTCTCCGACGTCCGCTTCACGGACTCGGATGTGACGATGATATTATAGTTACAATGTATTGAGGGGACGGACACCCGTTGTCTCGTGCGACGCCGACGCCGACGCACCGCAGACATTATGCGTACGTATGTCATGGACCGTGCCCAAGTCCCGGGCTTTGGCCAGGAGCGCGTCGGAGGGACGGTAACGTGGTCGGCACAAGGTACAGAGCCCGGGCGCAACACGCGTACGTACGTCACTCTGCACGACAATATCAATCATAGGAAAAGCCGCCGGCAGAGTGCGGCGCACAGCGTGCAGGGTCGTGGTAGCGGGGAAGACGAGGACGGGGGCGAGAAGCGCTGCGCCCTCCGCGGTCGTCGAGATGTTGACGTGAAGCAGACTACTACTAGTACTACTAGTGCTCTATTTCAGCTCTCATTGAACTTGAAGCAGAGCACTGAGCAGCTTCAGTTTGATCGTTGCACTGCAGGCAGCCGACTCGGACTCGACGTCAGGAAAACGTATTAATATTAATATTGACATCTATTCTAATTTCTATCTCCGGGGCCGTCCTCGGCCCACCACTACGTACACTTTGGCGATCCGCTGCGCGCAAGTCTTCCTCAAGGCTACTCAGTGGACACAAAACCATATCTTCCATTCTAGAATCACCGCACCCACGACCGAGGCGTTTGCTGACTCGGGAGTCCTCCTTGGTCTGACGGTGATCCTGCCATTGCTCTTTATGGACTTGCTCAGGCTTCCGACGCGAGCTGCAAACTTGAAGTCTCCCAGTGATTCGTCTGGACTCGCTAGAGGTTCCTCAGAGTCAGAGTCAGATCCCACGTGCACTCTTCTGCCGTCCGCCGCGGCTCCCGCAATTATCTGGTTTTTCAGTGGAACTTGCACGCTGCTTAGCACTTTGCCATCACGGCTACTCCTCGTGCTGCTGCTGAAGGACTCCGGACCGCGGGTCAAACTCCACTGGTGAGCATGTGGGGGTTTGAAATGCCTGACTCGGAATGAGAAAGAGCCGTGGAGATGAATGAAATAGTGGCTAGTGATGCATTGCAGTGAAATCAAGACTGTTGGAAGGGAAAGGACTGCATAGTACTTGGAAAGAAAGAGTTGTCGGCGTCGGCGTCGGCGAGTCTCTCACTTCCTTTAAACTCTTGGCGCCATATTATTATCAAACGCGTCACACCTCTGCTCGGTGCTCCGCCTTTCTTTCCAGGCTCCTCGTCGAGACGACAGCACCCCCCCCCCCCCCCGGTGCACACGGTTGTCCTATCCGAGGGTATCTAGATAAGGCTAGAAAACCGATCTGGAAGGTCTAGCTGGCTAACTAGTACTAGCCTTTAGCAACTTAGCAGTGCTACTACTAGTACTAGTCTAGATCTCTTAAGCTTGTTCTAGACGTTTCTTCTGGACTTTACAATTGTAATCGTAATGCTCGCTCGCAACCTCAGAATTCGCACCCCCCCCCCCCCCCCCCGCGGGCATTAATATTAATGTTGCCTGCTGCATCCGCGACGCGGCGCATACGCGATTTTAGGGCGCAAGAGATTCAAGCTGGCGAGGTTGAGTGTAAAACACTGTAGCTATTCCTTGAGGTGCGCGGACGCAAGGCACCGCAGACTCATATACACACCCGGGCCCGACTCCAACTTGAAATGCACAAGCTAGATACGCAAATGGGCAACGCCGCGCGTCGCCGCGGTCGTTTCGTTGATCCGAGCACCCGCTGCGGCGCGTAACTACGTTTATAGGCGTCTGCGTCTCGGTCCCGAGGCCATCGAGTCATCCTTGCATCCCCTCATCCTCTCATCCCCGCAAGCCGAGTTGGGCGAGTGATGTGAAGCAGGCGATATTACGATTAAGCATATTAGGCGGGGACGGGTATTATGTAGGTAAGTAGGAGACATGTATGTATGTATGTATCGAGTCAACCAAACAACTTTTCAGATTTCGGAAGCGGCTGGTGCGGCTGCAGTCGTGTAAGCAAAATGGGATGAAAGAAACGGCGAAGGGCAAAGGATTACAGCTGCATGTATAGCAGACTAGGCTGAAAAAAAAAAACATTGAAGGTTATAAGCATTAGCACGTCCGTAGACGGAAACACGAAACACAAAACACAAACACATGGACAGCGGGGCAAGGCACTGGTAGAAAGACGAAAAAAAAAAATAATACACAATAAGTCAAGGGGGTGGACGGAGAAACGTGCAGGCTGTGTTGCATGGTGTATAGTATGATACAGAGACGATGGGCCGCGCGCAGTGCGTGCTGGCGTTGTGTGGTAGGCTGAGATGGCGGGAGGACCATATGCTAGAGACCGAAGAGAAGGCCTAATAGGGCCTCTTGAATTGCGAATAAGGAGGGAGGTGGACGGGAATGAGAAGGGATTATGGATGTACAGCGTGCGGCGGACAGGTGATCTGCTGTGGGCAGCACAGATGGGTGTGCGGACGCAAGGCCAAGCTCGGTGCGTGTAGTGTCCGTTGAAAGGTACACCGACACGGCGGTCGTGATGCGCGCGCGCGCGCGCAGCCCGACATGGATGCAGAATAACGCCGAGGACAGCGGCGATGCCGCCACCGTCGTCTATGCGCTGATGTTGTACCGCTGCATGTACCGCACGATCGTCAGAGACGCCAACAACTCTAGAAGAACCGCGTACGGGATTTAGAGCTCGAATCGGGACAGAGGGGGGGGGGGGGGAAATAAGACGTACCAGTAGCGATGTGCCCGTACGATTCATACACGGTGAACATGTTGCCCGAGGAGCTCGCGTACTTCGGCTCATCGGGCGTGCAGAGCGTGTACTGCGCGACGACGTATCCCTTCGCTGTCGTGCACTGCAGTGAAAAGGTCAGCAAAGAAGGGGGGGGGGGGGACACGCGATGAAACGAAACACCGTACCGCCCACTCGGTCTCCGCGTTCGCCTGGTGCGTCCAGCTGTAGCTCTCCCCGTCCGAGCACGCAAAGCACCGCCCGGCGCCCTTGCTCCGCATCCAATGCGCCATCGGCATGCTCACGCCCTGCCGCACGAACAGGATCGTGCCGGGCGCGCCCGCCGCAAAGTCGAGGACGACGGCGGGGTCGCGGCCGAAGCCCCCGCGCGCGGAGGGCCCGGAGCGCGAGCCGAGCTCGAATATCTTGACCGTCCGGGCGGTCGAGGGCGGCGAGGAGGCGGCGGGTAGGGAGGCGACGCCGAAGAACATGCGGTCGTAGAGCTCGTCGAACTCTGTGTTGAGGACGTCGCCGGTGCGGTCCTCGAGCAGGTAGGGGATCCCATAGGTGGTCATGTTTTGTTGGGGAAGGAGGCAAGATACCGGGGAGGAGATGTGTTGAGCTGGGAATGGCGGGGATGATTATGCTTTGCGTACAGACATGGCTGGCTTTATAGCGAGGAAGGAAGAGAAGGAAAAAAAAATAAGAGTAGAAATAAAAATGGGAGAGGAGTTGGCGACGAGAAGCTAACCGCGTACGTAAGGCGTTCTTTCTGTATGAAACAGGGCAAGTCGTCGTCGCCTAGCCAAAGAGCCGGCATCTCCCGGCGCAGAATTCCTCCACACTCTGCCGTAACTTGACAAAAATAAGTTAACTTCCATTAATGCTTGTAGGCGCGCATTCCGCTTTATACGCCCATTCATTTCATTCATATTTCATGCTGCACTTTTTCCCTTTCTTTCATGTTTTATCGAGGTGAAACACCTCGAGGCGTCAAGTGCGACACATACGTATGTAATTCGCACTCCTCTCGCACACTTTGCGACAATTTTTCTTCATCTGCGAGTACGACAGCCGACCTTTCCCCCCCCCCTGTTTGCTCTTTTCTCCCGACGCCGCTCGTGCCGGATGGTTATGTGGCTGACTCGCGCGCGCAGGCGGCGATCAGGTCTAGCCCGATATGCGCTTTTGCCTTTCACCAGCCCTGGCCTGCATCGTCATTAGCTGGTAGCTAGTCCTTTGTGTCAGCCCGATCTGGTTATGTCGGTCACTTGGGTGTCGGGTTGCTGAGAGATTGACGTTGAGATTGGATGAACAGAGGGAAAAATACATCCTTGATTGGTCCGTATCATCAGAAGCGACTCTGACAGCGCGAGACGAGTGGCAAGTAGCATAGGGCTGCGACGCGGGCTCACCTCCGACTCCCGTGGCGGTGGTCGCGGGATATAGTCATCCACTAAGCCTGGTTCGATTCCATCTCTCCATCTCGAAACTTTACATCTGGACTGGAACGCCCACGCGCGACAAATTATTTATGCCCTTCAACATGTTTTGTGGGATGGCACACGTTTGGTGTCTGCAGTTCATGATATGCGCCGACGCTAGCGTTGCTTTATACAACTCGGCGATTAACGAGCTGTTAGAGCTGTACATACATATATGCCACTGCCAGCCTCGCAACGTCCACGCATTCGCTAGTGTATTGACTTGATTTCCAGGTCTCTAAATCATGACACACGTAAGAGCGCGTTTCCCATGCATATGATCTATTAAATACTGTTTGTTCACCGGCGCTCGATCGTCATGGACGTCAGCGACACACATATAATCGGTTCAAGTTGGTCATCTATTCGATCTGGTACACTGTTGAAAATATACTAACGCGAGTCAACGACTACTAACTCCCCGGCAGAGGCATGGTGGTGTTTCAGAAGTTCCACTACAGTTTCACTAAGAAAAAAAGCCTGAAGCACGGTCCACCATTTGCTCTCCGATCCCTGAATTCACATCGCGACGCGCGAATTAGTTGCTTCCTCAGCGCTGCGTCGTCGTTCCGCCTTGCCTCCAGATGCCCCTGTCTCCCACCCGCCCCATCGGCGGCGTAATAACGCAGGCATCCATCTGCCTTTGTCTGGGCCTTCCGACCCGCCGATTGAATTCAATCAGGTCCGCCTGACGACCCGAGCCCTCAGTAATTTATATCTGAATGGGCCATAGTGAGGCCTGAAAAGTCCTAGTCTCGCGTGCGCATGCCCTGCAAATATACATACAGTCACAGCGCGGCGTTCGGTCTTACAAGGTCCGTCGTCCCGCGGCATGACACAAGGCGAGGAAACCGAATGAACGGGAGCACTAGTATATACACGTACAAAGACGGACCTACACCGTCACCCCGGGATCCTAGATCGACTGCAGCGCGAACGCCGCCGAGCCCGGACGCGGTTGCTGGCCGACCGATTGAAATTGATTTGCAATGCGACTCCTATTGAGTCGCGGTTGGAGATGCGGGGTCACTGCATGGTGCCCCCCGACAGACGTAGAGAAGAGAATGGACATGTTTCCCCAAGGATAGCTAGTCCCTGTCGGACGCGAGAATTCAGATAAATATAGACGGTAGGGAATACTGGATACACGAAGGACGAGAAGACGCGAGAGAAGAAATGAATCAATGAGCGGAAGGAGAGAAGGGGCACGCAATGAAGAGAACTGCAAGGCACTGGCAACAGGAACACCCGTTGCAATCAGACTATTGAGTCACAAAGGGCGAAGTCACGATCGACTCTGAAACATGCTTGCTCGTTTAGAGTTCGATAGAAGCTTCCAACAAACCGGCATCCAATGCTATAATTAGCACCTCCCGGCACGATAACCTTCGTCACGGCCATCAACAATTCATTTCGGGGATTCATAGACTCATTCAGCCTAGCTTGTGATCAGCAACCGACTCGAAATGAGCAGGCAGAATAGGAGGAAAAACTCAGTCCTGAAACACGTCGACGGTCAAGGTGCATGCCTACCAACGATCTTCTTCGTACAGCATGATGTCGCTCAACTTTGTACAAAGGTGCTTCGTGTGCTGTCTGCTTCAATTCGAGTCCGTGATGCATTCGCGTTTCAGCGTCTTGGAGACGGCTGGTGGCTGGTGGAGGGTGTGCAGTTGGCTTCGTTGCTCGGACTGGTCCAGAAGGGACGAAGCATGGATTCACAACGTAAAATTGCCGAGGCTTCATCATGAGGTAAAGCGAGAAATACGCATCAACCGAGAATCGACCTTACTGCGGCGACAAAAGCTTGAAGTCAACCTGCTGCGAGACCATCATGCACGCCAGGCACTGTAAGAATATGGATACTATACACTACATATAACTTTCGTAGGTTATGCAGTACGTATGTCCACCCGTGGCAGAAGAAACTAGACGATACATGGCGGGGCGAAGCTAAAACGAAACACATCTGTGCCAAGAAGGTAGAGCTTGTCCGAAAGGCACGCATGTGACAGGGGTGGAGGTAGCGCATGAATATTGAGGATTAAGAAAGACAGAGACATACATGACAGGGAAAAAAAGAGACGACGACGGAACTGAAAGGCGAGAAAGGCCAGATAAAAGCCGGGCAAGTGAAGAAACCCCAAGGAAGGAAGCGAAGCTCGAGGATGTCGTTCAAATAGAACATCGTGGAAACGAAGACTCCCAGAAAAGTAGCAAGTTGCTTGCGATGAATGTCCTCCTACGTCTTTGTATAACAGGTGCATCTCCGCATAAGCAGTCAGTTTTCGCTCGGGCCTGGTATTTTAGTTAGGAAGTCGTGTCGAAAATCCTGTGTTAACCCACGCACCCCATCCAGAAAACTAAACCGCTCGTTCAAGCAAATTAGCGCCTACCGCGGCCCCGTCCCCTCGCTACTTTTCGTCGCTTTCTTGGACTAGTGCTCGAAGCTGGTTTACTTGACGGACCTGCATTTAAAACTTCAGCGTCTTCCACGTCACCACTTGCATCTAAGTCTTCGGTAGGTGCGCTTGGGTTAGCGGGAGTCTCTGATGCTTTCGCTATAGCTTCTTCCAAAGGTGCCGAGGCAGAGCGCGTTTCAGATGGGCCAGCGTTATCCGTTGCAGCAGCAGCAGCACTCGTTTGGTCGATGCTCGCCGGGGAAGTGGCATTAGAGTCGGCAATGACTAGCACGCCCTCTCTGCCTTCGCGTCCAGTATCGTTCAAGCTTACAATGGGCCCTTCTGTAGCCGACGAAATTCCGCCTCTTCCGTTCACTTTTTCTGTTCCATCCGTGTTCTCGTTCGTGCTCATGCCACTGATCGCCGACACTGCCATCGGAGGTCCGTCCTGCGGCATCTCAGCCTTCCCCTTCGCCCCAGAATCGGTCTTCGGTCCCCAATGCACGAAGACACTCCGTCCTACTACTTCACCTGTTCCAGAATTTCCTGGGCTGCTCTGCATCGCTCCGCTCGGGGTGGTACGTTCCGCGGAAGTCGCGGGCCCAGGTCTTTGAATTAATGCGTCTGTCGGTGTCGGCGGTGGCATTGATGTCTGCGCCTGATGACCCTGGTTCGTCGACGACTGCCCGGCTTGCGCCTGCTGGTGTTGCATATAGTACTGCGCATATTGAGCATATTGAGCATACTGTGCGTACTGATGCTGGTACTGCTGCGCGATGCGCGTTGCCTGGGCGGGATCACCCGACATCGGGACGGACACGGGACGAGGATCTGACGGAACTGCACTTGCTGTTGCTGCTGAGCACTACCCGGAGAAGACGACGACGAAGGAAACGAAGCGGGCTTGGCGGTCGATCTGGCCTGCTTCCCCTTCGCTTTCGCACCGCCCGAGGGCGAGCCCGCAGCCTTGGACTTGGCCTGCACGCGTGCAGAAGTGCGCGTCTTCGAAGCTGGGGTCGCGATGGTGGAAGCACGCGTGTTGGACGTGGAATGAGTGAGCTGCGGGCGATTCGAGTCTTCGCCTTCGCCTTCTCCTTCGCCGTCACCTTCACCATCGTTTTCACCGTCAGCGTCCTCCTCGGGGTCGGGATCGGCATCAGCGTCTACGTCACCCTCGGCGTCTGCATCGGCGTCGGCGTCAGTGTTCTGAGCGGTGAGAGCAGGGTCGACGGGGAAAGCCATTTCGATTGGCATCATCTGCATGCCCATCGGCATTCCCTGCATGCCATGCAAGTCCGGTATGCCGGGCATATCAGGCAGACCAGGTAGACCTGGTATGTTCATGATTGGAGCTGGAGGGAAGCCTCCATACTGGCCAGGTCCACCAAAAGGCGGGTACGCATGCACGCTCTGATGCATCTCGACGTCCTCTCTCTCGCCCTCTGCATCTGCGTCCTCACTACCCTCGCCGTCATTGTCGTCCTGATACTGCCCGACATTCGCCGACGCCGCCTTCGACCTCCTCGCCCTTGAGCGCGGAGCTTGCAACTGTCGCTGTGCGCCGCCAGCTCCTGGATTGTACATGTTGACGTTCCACGTCTGAGCCTGCTGCTGTTGCTGCTGAGGGTACTGCTGTTGCTGCTGGGATGTGTACTCTGGTGCAGAGGCCGGCTGTACAGCGGCACCTTCTCCGTTGCTGGTGTGCGTACGAAAGTGCCTGCGCATGTTGCTCGAGACGTTGAAGGCGCGTCCGCAGCCCGGGAATGGACAGGGGAAGGCTGCGGGGTATATAACGATTAAGCGAGGCTCATTGAATACAGAAAAGAGGAAAGACTCACGTCGCTCGCCCGTATGAGTCGTAAGATGGATCTTGAGGCTGCTCGGACGGTTGAAGAGCTTTCCACATAGATGGCAACGATGTCGCCTGTCATTTTTCTTCGCGCTGCCCCCGCTGCCGCCGCCGGTCCTGTTCATGTTCATGACTGCACCACTGGCGCTGTCCATGCCATTGGCGACAAAGTCGTTGTTGTCGCCGCCGCCATCGATGCTGCCACCCGAGGGTGTCTCGCCTACACTCAAGTTCGCACCAGAGCCGCTGATCGCGAAGACGAGGTTTTGGTGATCCACGATTTCGTCGATCCCCGCCAGTGAACGCTTCGTGCCGCGCTGTCTCGTTGTCATCGAGCCGTTGGTGTCGTCCGCTTTTTGTTAATGGTATGCAGCGAACGCAGTCCTTCCTGACTGGATGTCAAGCCTGTTTGCAACACAAAGAGGTTATGGTAAGTCTTGAGTTGGTTCAGTCGATCAACTCAGATTAGGAAGGTATTATCTAACATTATTTACGTCAGCGATATTCTCAGACACGCCCTCACAGGTCAAGTATCTTTTGCATTTCTTATTCTGCATCTGTCGGACACCAATCTCAACCACGAGCCTGTCTTCAGTCTAAGCGGCAGCAAAACAAAGAATAAATCGATCGCGGTGCTGGGTGCGGTTCTGTCAGTGGTATGCATGGTAAGGCGAGTCGATGGCTTCTCATGAAAGCCGCGCTTCGCCCTCATGGAACTTGAGCTCCTCATGATCTCCGTCGTCGCATCAAGGAATTATTCAAGTCTGGGAGCTGTCTCCGTATCCCCCATCTGCAAGCGCAGAAAACGCCTGCTAACATCGCTATCCTCCTCGGCGCCGTCTTCTTGTGGGCTCATAATAGGCCACAAGTCTCTTTCTGGTCCTCGCGAGCCGCGCATCGCTATTGAGTCGCTGAAGGTGCGAAGCTATTGAAATTCCCTCTACACCATTTACCTGGTGCAACGATGCTTTGGCGCTTACACTCCTACTCTGAGATTTCAGCAATATTTCCGTTATAACTCCTCGCTGCGAATGGTATTCAAGAGAGTGTGCATCCACCCTTCAAATTAACAGATACAATCGAATAACCTCAAAATCTTCTGCCGAACCTGCAACGCACAATAGCAACGTCATTTATGCACTTAATGAATATTCTATTCTGGTTCGTAAACGCCTGGAAGTCTTGATGGAAGCAATAAGCGTCTATGCTACAGGTCGCCCCAACTTACCCTTAAGGTACTCGCCTCAATTTACCTCGTTCCCGAAGCCTAATATAGCCCGAAGTTTATGTTCGCCACTCGCTTTCCAGTGTCAGCGCCGAACGTTACGCAATCTAGAAGCATCAATTCTCAAGAAAATGCATTGGCGACGCAGATACGACGAAGGCGGGTCGCCATTGTTCTTAGACTGAAAGGCGCTCTTCGCCTGAATAGGCGACAGGCCATCTATCACTCCCTTTCTTGATGTCAAGCCTACCTTTCTCGAAATCAATTAGAGAAGCATCAGCTACTAAGACGAGCATACTAAGATGAATACTGACCCAAACTAAGAACATGCCTGGGGCGCCTCATGAACTTAGAAAAGTTTAGGTATGTTCTAATAGTTGTCCGCTTGGACTTTCCCATCCACGGTTCTTCACTGAACCCCGATGGATCCTCTTACAAGGGATAGTACTCCTGCAGGCATGAGGGACCTAACCGTTCACCCGGATGACTCAGAGGACAGTTGCAGTGAATATACCTGCTCTCTCTTCTCATGTGCTACTTCATCTACGCAAACTGCCGACGACCTTCCTGGAGCCGGTCGCGTCATTGACACATATTTCTATCAACCAGGGGGCCGGTGGATCGAGAGAAAGTATGCGCAATTCGTCGCAGCCCGCAGACAAATGAAGGACAGGCAGACCGCCATGGAATGTCCTGATCTAGAGGAAATAAATAGTGACTATTCCAGACAAAGGATCTCGGTATGGCCCTTCAGTGAGAAGCCGGAGGATGTCATGTTTATGGGTGAGCAAGGACTTAATATCTGGTGTTGTGTTTGTCATACTGAACAGGTGGGTACGGAAAGAGAGACAGATTTCCTCAAAAACAAAAGGCGTGAAGTTAAGGGAGCAATGGGCAAGTTGCATTTTGAGTCAGGCTCGATTCAAAGAAGTCAAAATAATTCCTACGAGTGCTTCTTGTCATGCCCGTCGCTTGTCACATTACTGCCTGACAAAGTTCCGGAAAATGCAATTTGGGCGTCCCATGCAATCTCGACTCGAGCTCCTGCGATATCTCTCTGACGCCTTGGAGCTCTGCAGGTAAAGCCTCCCTTATGGCTCTAGCATAACGCTCCTCTTACTCATAAATTTATCCAGAAGAGTCGAATTTGCTATGGTATCTGTTCCGATTGTTCGCCGCCTTCTTGCGACCCAAAAACTCTACAAGTACAATTCATCCACGCAGCTTGAGACGATTGCTAGTCCGATACTGCATTTCTGGCAACGTTCTTCCGAGACGGTCTCGTTTCTTTTTAAGTGGTGGTTGGATGAGAAATACACCTCTCCAGCATTCGAAGACGTCATCGTTCGCTATGGCATTCAAATCAGATCTTTATGCAAGGGACTGCTCCAGGGTCTGTGGCACTCTTGGACTGATCAGTCAGTATTGGGCAAGGGCTGCTTCTTGCTACCTGGATGGAGGATAAGTTAGAAGATCTGAATCGCGCTGTTCGCCTTACACTCAAGATTGCGAGCGCACTTCACGTGTTAGTCGTCGTTTTTCGCCTCATTCGTTCTTAGTAATCTTACATACCGTACTCCAGACTTGGAGCGATAATAGGCGATGTCGATTTGGACAATTTTAATCCACACTGCCAATGCGAGGACCTAAAAGAATTGATAATCTCTTCATCCTGTATAACAAAGGAAGTTATCGACAAGATATGGACAGAATGTGTTCAAGAGACGGAAGAAGGTCTAATGAAGCACAAAGACGGCATAGACATATCCCGTCTGCAGAAGGTGCGATATATATTGCATGTGTGTTGGGAGAAGCGCACTGAAGTGTGATGTATAAAGAGATCACCGTATCTGAATGTGAAGAAGGAGCAGTGTTTGACTCAAAGCCTATCACCTCTTGGAAAAAGGTCCCTCACTAGAAAGATGATGAAGTTAGGATAAACGTTAGTTATCCTCTCCACAGTCAGTTGTTACCACTGCAGTCGTGATGCTAACTTCCAAATGTCAGTTGGACAACGAAAGCTTTGCAGTACTTTGTGAAGGATTTAACACTACGGCATATGTGTGGTTCGTCCGCTGGCTATAGTGCACAATACATAAGCCATCATTGAGACGAGAAATCGACGAATGCTCTATGCCGATTTTATCCTAGATGCGAGTAGAATTTTTTTTTAAAGTGTCAGTCAAATGAAGGACATCAACAATGCGGTTGATTTCCATCTACACCTAGCTCATGTATCCAGAATCCCAGCCTTTTTGCAAGATTTTCACGAAACTTTGGTGCGTTTGCACGCTTCGACTTGCCATCTGCGCTAGTCACTTTCGCAAGCACTTCTTTCAATCCACTTCTCAATGTGTCAACTGTTCCTTCAGGTGCCTTATTGCCAAGACGATGAACAGATCAGAGTCTATGCCAAAAACGAATTTCGGATAGCTCGTGAAATATATCGTGAATGTGAGCAGCCAGAGGCGCGTCTACAGGCTGACCAATGCCGAAAGGCTCGCAAATATTGGAGTCATGGACATCAGTCGATGTCGTGAAGTCCAATAAATCGGAATCTCACAGTGGAATTCCTTTCCGTAAGTACAATATTGTGTCTGCATTGTGCTACAAACCATCCGTAAGCCTGCAAAGATGCTGAGGCTTGAGAGCTGAAATATCAAAGCAAGACTCTAAACTAACGCCATGGCGAATAATAGAGGCCTGGGGAGGCCATTTTTATCTATACTTTCAACTTCCTCAGGAGTGTTCGCGATGGCCACGGGAAGGAAAACAGCTGTATTTTCTTGATTAAAGATAAGGGGGCTCACGAATGGAATACCGCATTGCATAATCACATCGAGTGTAGCCTAGACCTTTCTCCGATTCAGTTGTCCACTATACAGTGTCAAATGGCCTCTATACATATGCATAGTGTAGTGGTGTGGTAGAGGCATCTTACGAGTCTGAGTCCATGTCGCTGAGCAAGGTTTTGCTGTATATGTCTCGTTCAGACATTAACTGGATTGATGACCTGTACCGTAGTCGCTCGCACAAGTTCATATTTGTTATTCAGCTTGACTCGGAAATGCTACCGACGAATCACATTGAAGAGGACGATCTTCAGAACAGCTGTACTTGTCGCCCTCGGAAAGGCTCAAAAATTCGAGTAGCAACTTCAGAGTGAATCGCAGAGCGAAGCAGGGAAAGGCAAGCCGTTGAAATTCGGTGACGAGGAAGACAGTTAGAGCGTAAAAGAAAGGCGAAAGATTGTTGCTGGCTGCTTAACTTGGCTGGAAGACTGCGCGCGTAGTTAAGCAAGGAGCGCACCAGAGACAAGACTATAAGGATTGTATATATCAGAGCGATGTTAACCGCCATGCTTCATATAGACGAGTACTAGAGCGGGATTCGACGGTGCGAGCGACACAGCGTTCAAGTTTGTTTTCCGAACCGATGGCCAAACGCGTAAATAATTTTTCTGTATGTACAACGCAAATACAATAAGAGATGAGACAACACAACAAGACGACATACTAGCAGAACATAATAACATAGCACACTCCGGTCTTCAGTCTTTCATTTCCGATCTTTCCCAGCTTCTATTCCACACGTCGCATAACCACACCCCACAATCCAATCGATGAGGCCGGGCGTGCGTCATGCATGCACACTGTACTGAGAATACTCGCTCATTCGAGGATTCGGGTCCTCACGCACCCAGTGCCCGTGCACGGGGTCTGCCCATGAGCTGTTTGCGGTCGCGTACAGGAGTGTCGTGATGACGAGCGCAGTGACCGTAATCCATGCGAGCCATGCGAACGCAACCGTCGCGGTGAGAATATGACAGGCGAGGAATTGCGAGCAGATCTGCGGCAGATTAGG
This sequence comes from Porodaedalea pini, assembly GCA_002794775.1. Classification (NCBI taxonomy): domain Eukaryota; kingdom Fungi; phylum Basidiomycota; class Agaricomycetes; order Hymenochaetales; family Hymenochaetaceae; genus Porodaedalea; species Porodaedalea pini. The sequence continues at coordinate 111,729 of NBAY01000041.1, read as the reverse complement.
CCATATGTGCTATACGAACACAGCAGCATATTAGAAGAGAAGGGAACAAGAGGTAAGAAGACCGTACTGTTGCAATGGCGGCACCGACGAGCCACATGAGCCAGAGAATGGAGAGAACAGTCAGCTCATGCCAAACGCGTGAGAGGAAGCGATATTCGCGACGCCCATGAATCATATATATCCTTTCCAAATGCGATGTCAGAATTAGCATGACGCATACATATGAATGTGGACAGACGTACACGAGTGGAGACCAAATGAGTGCTAGAATCGAGCAGACGAGTAGCTCAACAATAATAGGATCTGAAAGGCAGAAGGAACACAACAGTCATCACCATCAGCCTCCGACACGAGCACAGAGTAGAACACACCATGGAAATCCCTTCCACCGTTCAGAGGATCCCCGGGTTTTAAGTGTGTAGTATAGTGGATACGAGCAGCGGTGAGGCCAAGCAGTACGACCGAAAAGACCCACTGTTAGACAGATCAGTAAGCTGCTAGGCTGATAAGATGGATACGACACCTCACTCACGAGTATGATGTACAAAATCGCGCGGATTGTAGGATATGAAGCCATTGAGGTAGTCTGAGTGGATGTCAGAAATGATAGTGGACAACATGAAGGATCGCGAGCTCGGGTTCATATATGTGACGAGAGGGCGAGGTTTCGTGCGATAATCCCAGATGAACTTTGACCATGCGGCAACAGGTTGGCAAGGCAGTACAGGGCGCGTTCATTTTGTACGTGCGAGACGCGTGGTTGGTAACGTGTTGGTGGGCGATGGAAGCTGTTCCGGACGTAATCCACGGATGTTTAACGAGAAGGTTGGCATGGCTCGCTGCGAGTGTTATTTCTGAGAATATTAATGCCGTTGAGCGGGAAGCGTAAGGAGTCCACGACGGACACAGAAACGTGACACGATTCGATACTTATGGACGCGTCTCCGGAGATAGCCGGATGACCGTTCATCTTGCCTAAATTCGATATCATATCTTGCATGTTGCTTGAATGACTCGGAACTGTCGAGGCATTTCGAGCAGAAGAAGATCTGTCGGCATCGCTTTCCATCTAGTGCGAGGCAGGCTGCACTACACATGTCCGAGTCAGTACTAGTGCTTGCCTAACACCGTCTCATAGCTTTGCTCGCGATATCAATGCGGACCAACGGCCTCCCCGAAAAACATTGTCAACCGGATCTCTGAAGTACCGACTGATCCAAGATGCAAACTTCTCTGACAAAAAGTCCGCTGGCCTCGGGTTCCTTCACCAGCTCAGATCGGCAGACTACCAATGGCAATCTGCGTCTTGGATTTTGAAGTTTGAAGTCTCTTTTACGATGGACTGAGCGCGCTTAATCAACGCATGACCAACTTGAAACGAAAAGCTTGTAGGACATGCGGAGTCTGTCCTTCATGTATTAAGTTCTGTATACTCCCCTTATCGCCTAGTTCTAGTGGCGCACACTTATATATATGGCCGATGAAAGCACTCTCCACTGTCCACTCGCCCTTCTCCCTGCCCCTTCTTCTCCGGCACGAGTGATACGAAAAAAAACTTGCTTACTACCATGACAAGCTCAATACAGACTCTCTCTGCTACAACAATTCCACCTGTAGGGGTAGAGGCCGCACTGCGGTCCGCATCAGACCCGTCTTTCGTGCCTCGCCCTACGCTCCTCGAAAAAGAATTCTCTCTTGACGGGAGAGTGGCTGTTGTCACCGGTGGTCATCGTGGTCTCGGACTCGAAATGGCAGAAGCACTCGCTGAGGCGGGTGCTACAGTATATTGTCTGGCAACCAGCGTGACACCGAACGAGACTTGGAAGGCCACTCAAACATATGTCTCTAAACTCGGGCTTGTCAAGGGTGCACGCCTCGAGTACGCGACTGTCGACGTTTCCGACCAGTCTGCGATCTGTACAGTCATCGAGGATATAGTGCAGAAGGAAGGGCGACTCGATATCTGTATCGCATCTGCTGGGATCGTCGAGATTGTGTCTTGTCTCGACATCACGGCGGCGCAGTTCGAGAAGACAATGGATATCGATGCAAATGGCACATTCTACACGGCACAGGCGGCTAGTAGGCAGATGGTAAAGCTCGGAATACCAGGAAGCATTGTACTCGTCACGTCTATGGCTGGCAGCGTAGCATTGCGGGGTATGGCCGTCGTTGCGTACGGTTCATCCAAGGGCGCTGGTATTCAGATGGCGCGTTCCTTAGCATGCGAACTCGGGCCGTATGGAATCAGGGTGAACTCGTTGTCGCCTGGATATATCCCCACAGAGTAAGCTATATATTATCCCTACTGGCTGAATGTAATTCTTACCGTCTTGCTTCGCAGGCTCAATCAACGCTACATCGACGCGGACCCCGACCTGGGAAAGGAGTGGGAATCCCAGAACCCTCTTGGACGACTTGGAAAACCTGCTGAACTGAGGGGTGTAATTACGTGGCTGGCGTCAGACGCGTCGTCGTTCTGTACTGGAAGCGAGTGAGTGAGCTTAATCTCCTTATCTATAATTCACTGATTCAGACAAAACTTGAGCATAATTGTGGATGGAGGCCATCGTGCATGGTGACCACCGGTTAAAGGGAATTGTTTTAATAGTACAGATTCTGCGCGATTGATATTGAGCAGGGGCTATATTGATTGTACAATAATTATTGCTCGTTTTACGAGCCACTGCGAGCAGCGCAATCCATGAATCACAATCTTTTTGAATGCTCTGAAGACTCGAGGACTGCTCGGCTTGTATCCGTGGCGTTGCGCTTTCTCGTCGCAGAAGTTCGACAGACGAGAACAAAATAGCTCCACAAGGAAAGCAGGCTAATTCTTGTGGAACGTTTTCAAAAAGAGGATGAAGCGATATTCTGATTGCAGATTTCAAAGGGGAGAGATCAAGGATCGAATCCAGTCTGAGTTTCGAAGCAGAAAATTTTACCCCGCTCCGTATAGAAGAGTTGAAGCAGTATATGTCGCACGTGCCGTTCATCCCGCTTACGTACATTTTCCACCTCCGCGTAGTCCAAGAGCTCTAACGAGCTTTCAACTACAAAGTCTTATTGCTTCGACAAGGGAGCAGGTCGTCTTGTTCTATATCTGGTCGGAATATGGACACCCTGCGTCCTGCTCGGATCAAAACATGCGTATAAAGCGACTTTGTTCTTAACATTCTCGTGCACGGACGATCAATCAACATCGCTTTCCACGTTGTAGGTGCGTCCATCTCTCGCTCTGCACTTATTAATCCAACATAATATCATAGCCCTTGCTCATGCCCTCGTTGTGCGTCAAAGCCACTCACGCTGCAGAAAAGCATTGCCGTACTTCGGTTCTGATATGCCGACCGTGCCTTCGATGATTGTCCTTCTTTGACGCCCGACTCCACCGACGCAGTTACTATCTTTTTTGCAGATTTTTAATTCTTCGACATCTCGTCTCTTGCAATTGGAGACTAACGGATCACAAATGTGAACTCGCACCTCAACTTAATTCACACAACTTTATACTGCGATACCCAAGCACACGATCGACATAGAAAATAACCTACGCGTTGTGCTCAACTCAATCTTTATTTTGGTGATGCTCCTCCCATAGTGGTCGGCATCGGGTTTGTATGACGCATGCTCTACATGATGAGGTTATAAGAACGACCCCACCGTGCATCACAAGCGAGATGCCCCACTGTCATGACCGGTGCAATGCGAACTCCCCCTGCATTATCCACTCTACCTGTAGGAGTAGAGGCCGCACTGCGGTCCGCATCAGACCCGTCTTTCGTGCCTCGCCCTACGCTCCTTGAAAAAGAATTCTCTCTTGACGGGAGAGTGGCTGTTGTCACTGGTGGTCATCGTGGTCTCGGACTCGAAATGGCAGAAGCACTCGCTGAGGCGGGTGCTACAATATATTGTCTGGCAACCAGTGCGACACCGAACGAGACTTGGAAGGCCATTCAAACATATGTCTCTAAACTCGGGCTTGTCAAGGGTGCACGCCTTGAGTACGCGACTGTCGATGTTTCCGACCAGTCTGCGATCTGTACAGTCATCGAGGATATAGTGCAGAAGGAAGGGCGACTCGATATCTGTATCGCATTTGCTGGGATCGTCGAGATTGTGTCTTGTCTCGACATCACGGCGGCGCAGTTCGAGAAGACAATGGATATCGATGCAAATGGCACATTCTACACGGCACAGGCGGCTAGTAGGCAGATGGTAAAGCTCGGAATACCAGGAAGCATTGTGTTCATCACATCAATTGCTGGAAGCGGCGCGATGAAGAGCCAGAAGGTCACTTCGTACAGTGCGAGCAAGGGCGCTACTATCCAGATGGCGCGGTCTATGGCATGCGAGCTCGGACTTCATGGAATCAGAGTGAATTCATTGTCGCCGGGATACATCCGCACAGAGTAAGCTATATATTATCCCCACTGGCTGAATGTAGTTCTCATGCCGTCTCGTTTCGCAGGTTGAATCAACACGAATTCGAGGCGAATCCCAGCCATCGCAAGGAATGTGCATCCCCAAATCCTCTTGGACGACTTGGAAAACCTGCTGAGCTGAGAGGTGTAGTTACATGGCTGGCGTCAGATGCGTCTTCGTTCTGTACTGGAAGCGAGTAAGTGATGCTTACATTAAGGATCTACAATTCCCTAATCCCGTCAAAACCTCAGCATAATCGTAGATGGTGGTCATCGCGCATGGTAAATGTTACTGACTGTAAATGAGTATGCTAATACTGTATCACTTGAGATAACATATGTAACGCCGAATGGTACAAAAATATGAATGCAGATAAGTCCCTTTTCTATACCATCGGAAAGCAGTTTGATGAGTCTGTTGTCGTGATGAAACTTCAAACGAGTACTGTAGGGCAGGAATTACTATTTTATTTTCTTCGTGAATAATAGGTGACGCGAAGATCCAAACCAAAAATCGTCTAATTGAGCTGTGAGATATCGTGAAGGAGCGTTATGTTATAAGAGAACACGAGAAATTGTGTTACACAATCTGACTGATCTATCACATAGTCTAGCCATCCCGGGCCAGTGCTCCATAACTTGTATGCTACCCTGCGTGCGTTCCTGTCTGGCGCCTGTCATCACTTTACGGACACGATCCCGTCAAGCAATCTTCGCCCATGGCCGGGCGAATTGTTTCTGGCACAAAATGCAATGACTGGTCGTGTGCTGTGACGACAATGGGCTCACTGAGGTGTGCTAATTTCCTTTTCAAAATCCATGCACATTCGAGTCGAAACAAGCCGCACTTACTTGACCATGGATTTCATGTCCGTTGTAGACCGGAACCTGGTGTTGGCAAAGTGCAACCCCTTTATTTATCGTCCCACCATGTTCCTGATGGAACACAGTTAAAACACGTATGATACGGCCAGTACGAGCCTAGATGGTCCCAATTCCGCTGTAGACCGAAGCCTGGTGTTAATAAAGTGCAACTCCTTTTTCATCCTATCAGGATCTTGATGGAACTCAGTCAAGCATATATCATACGGTCAGTGCAAGCCCAGATGGTCCCAAATCAACAGTATGAGCAGAGTAAAATCAACCGGAGCCACGAACAAGACCAATGCATCAAACGCACCCAAGGGCGTCTCAAACTGTGCCAGGGCAAGCACATCAAAGATTCAAAGGCCAGAAGGAGCTCAGCCAGGTCAGATAAACGAGATCCAGAGGATGATTTCAAGGATCAGATATCTCATAGGGTCAATGAGGGTAAAGTAGTTTCCTTCATATTCGATTGCGGCTACATGATTGATTTGAATGATTGGTATAGACGCAAAGCTTCATCTGAACAAATTAAAAAATGATCTAAGCGAGAGCAAGAACACCTCGCAAAAATCTAGAGCAAGTTTGGCCCTTACGTCGCCCGCTGGTCAACAGGTCGCAACGCATATAGTTAAAGTAGATCCGTAAGCCTCGTTGTATAGTAGTCGACTGAGTCCACGATTGATGAGTTCGGCCTTCATAACAGAAACCTACCTCAAAAAGAAGGCGAGACGCTTAAAGATATAGAATGGGAGTGTGGCTGCCCAGTCGACTAATGTAAGCTGCCAGAGGGTAAGAGATTGGACTACACGGAGGCCCAAATTCTTCCGCTCGTTCTTAAGAAGGATGCTCAGAACTATTCTGGTTGTCACAGTAAGCTAAATGACCGCTCGAAGGAAATCCAGATCATCAACAATGAAATTACAGCCATTTTCATAAGTCCTGCGACACGTGCATGTCACGTGAAGTGAGCCGTGTCAGAGCCAAAGTGTCGAAGAATTAGAATGAATGCCTATTTTCTCTGTGAATTCTGCACAGTACCTGCTCATTAAGTACTCAAAAAAAAAGGCACGGTTCTCAGGAGAAGAAATATGTAAAATAGGGAGCAATAAATTGATTGTGTAGGCGGGTGGAGATCAAACAAGTGCAGCTGGTCTGTTCTCTCACCCATTTCCACTGAGATTCAAAAATTATGGCTCCCCTACATCTACCTATAAAATTCTTTTCTGTATCTGTAAATTAAGTATATGACTATACCAACATCTCCTGCAAGTTTGAAGCCAATTCATTCAGTATTCATGGTCCAGCAGCAAGATTTGTGTTCCACTTCAAGCTCTTTCCACCCTCCTTTTCTCACAACAGGTCTTGCAGAGTAGAACACAAATCTTGCTGCTGGACCATGAATACTGAATGAATTGGCTTCAAACTTTCAGGAGATGTTGGTATAGTCATATACTTAATTTACAGACACAGGAAAGAATTTTATAGGTAGATGTAGGGGAGCCATAATTTTTGAATCTCAGTGGAAATGGGTGAGAGAACAGACCAGCTGCACTTGTTTGATCTCCACCCGCCTACACAATCAATTTATTGCTCCCTATTTTACATATTTCTTCTCCTGAGAACCGTGCCTTTTTTTTTGAGTACTTAATGAGCAGGTACTGTGCAGAATTCACAGAGAAAATAGGCATTCATTCTAATTCTTCGACACTTTGGCTCTGACGCGGCTCATTTCACGTGACATGCACGTGTCGCAGGACTTATGAAAAATGGCTGTAAGATAGTCGATGTTACAATAAGGTTTGGTGGCCATTGTATAATAATAATGAACATTAGCCAAAGTATAGACATTTTATTGGCAGGAAGAGCCTGAACTTGAGTGGCAAGTAACTGGGAGAGGCTAAGCTTCTATTAGCAGGATGGAATCAAAGGTTCTCTGCCCATGATGTCTGTATTTCCAATGAGCCATATCTTCAAGTTCAATGGAAGGGCCTCAAGGTTTGTTGAGTATGCCAGGTTATCCTTCTCTGTGTTGTTTGTTTTTCCCACTGAAACTCTAAAACTCTGCCAATTTATTTGACATAGACTGTCTTCAAATAATCAGTCTGCACTGAAAGAAGTCATCTAAAAATGATGATAAATTACATAGATTATTTTCCAACAGCCTTCATATCTTTAGCTTCATATCTTTAGCTTCAGACTTGAGCTCAGGAAACTTTAGGGAACAATTTTGCCTGTTTGAATAGGTATTCCTCACAGAGCAGCCTCTCTACCTTCTCAGTTGAGCATACAAGCTCACAAATGTTTAGAAGTGATCAAATTATGAACTTACCAATCTATTTGACAATAATCAGTGAGATTTAAGTGAGATACTAATTTTTGAAGCCAAAAGAGCACTCTTGAGGAACAAAAATGTGAAAGTTATGCGAGTGCAAATACTTTTGCAAATGGCTGACAGAGATATTTGGAGGGTCAAAAATCACTGTTTCATGACATGATGATAATGAGGGTGATTATTTTATTAGAAATAGAATTATGATGCCAACAAATTTCAAAATATTATAATCCCATGCTATATTGTGTATGATGCTCTGCGGTCCTATCCCCTCTATTATTTTATAGCTGGAGCAACTACTAGTGCATTAGCCACTTTGAACATACAATCACATCGAATAAATGGTAAGAGTACATTTAGAGCAGAGGAGCATAGTAGGATATGAGAAAGTCATATTATGATCGTGGTTCTAGTATGCAATGAAGTTCATGGAAAAGGACGGTGAAGATGCCAGCAAAAGCATCGAGCAATAAGATCGGAACTAAGAAATATGGCAACATACCATTCGCAAATAAAAGAAGAATAGAGGTAAACTATACTTTGGAAGTACACTTAGAAGGACTACCTTCGCATGATCGATATTAAACGGGACCGGTACAGCGCAGTAGGGGATGCGACTCACGAAGGCAGCACAAGGAAACAGAAACGGAAAGAAGAAAAGAACCCGAAGCCATACTCGTACGTCAACGTTAATCCCACTGCTGATGCCGATCTCGATGATAATCTCCAGTGTTAATCCCGTCGATCTCGAACCACCCCTTCCCCCACTGTGATGATAAACAGCTATGGCCGACCCGAACTTAAGTCGATTATTTCTGTCCCGTGGCACTATACCTCTTCGCCAGCACTGACTCGCTGCCTCTTGCGAGTTTCCCTGCCGCTTTCCCTCTCGGCTTGTTGTAGGTCGGCGTCTACATCTGCTTTCGCGTCTCCGGCGTGATCAGACTCGGTATCTTCACGGACAGCAGAAGCAATAGATTTTCTCGGTCGTCCTCTCCCCCTAACTCTCCCCTTTCCACTACCTCTCGGTCGGCCTCTGGGACGCCCTCGAGCCGCCCCACCGCGCTTCGGATCTCTCCCCTTCTTCGGCGTCGCCTTTCCCGTGTAATCGCCATCGTCGTTATCATCCTCGATATTATCGTTGCTTTCGCCGTCCTCATCCGCACCCGGATCGCCACCTTGGCCAGAGAGCGCCGTGTCAATTGCTGCCTCATCGCCCTCCTCACCATCGGGGAACTCAGGTGGTGGATAAGTGTACAATTTATACGGCGGTGCAGGCGCCGCGCCGGGCGTTACATTTGGAGCCGCACCCTCTCCATCCGCGTCACTGACGCCACCAGGTGACCCACCGGAGATTTTCCGCTTTCCCACGCGGCGCGGCGCCTTTGCGTTGCTTTGTGGCTGCGCCTGCATACTCGTGTTCGAACTTTGTTGGAAAGTGTCCTTTCCGGTCCCGTTACCATCCGCATGAGATTTCGCACTTCGCGCCTTGCGCTGTGTGAATTGTGCCTGTGGCTGTTGCTGATTCAAATACAACGCGTGAGACATCCCATTGGAATAAGAACCATGTCCCGGCTGCATCTGCGGTGGAAAAGGTGACCCATTCGGAGCCCCTCCACCACCATGTATGCCGTTCATCCCGTTCATTCCGTCAGAAGTGAACATCTGCTGCTGCTGTTGATACTGTTGTAGCTGCTGCGCATAGTGTGCTTGGTATTGCTCCGCGTACTGCGCGACTTGCGCCGGGTCGCCCACCGCACTGACAGGCACAGGCACAAGGATCTGCCGGAACTGCACCCCTCCCATACCGTTGGTGGATGAAGTAGGTGCGCTACGGCCGTTCGACACGGGGACGGGGGCAGTGATGTTGGCCATACCATTTGCGCCCACGAGCTTGGTGCGCTGCCGTCTTGGACTGAGGTCTGTCTTAGGATCTGACGAGGCACGAGCGTTCGACGTCGAGGGTCCGAGTCTCCTCATTTCGCCTTCGTTACCATCCCTCTCTCGCTGTGCATCCGCATTCTCCTCCGCGTCCAGATCGGGATCAAACTCTCCGTCTGCATCTGTTTCGCCATCCGCGTCTGCATCATTACCGCTATGTCCAGCAGTAAGTGCAGGATCGACAGGGAATATCTCAAATGGGCCCACGCCCATCCCAGGCATCCCCATCGGCACTTGCATCCCAGTCATCCCCTGCTGTCCACTCATCTGCGGACCACCAAATATCGAGTTCGGGTCAGCATGTCCAGGGCCAGGACCGAAGGCACCATATGGTGCAATCTGGGAATAGAGGTTCCTCTCGTTCTGGCCGTCCTGATCGTACTCGTCGCCCTCGTTCGTATACGGCGGCGTCATCAACGCACCGGCACCCTCGACTTTTTTCCCTCGCCCGTTTCTGCTATTTCGCACGTCCGAACTTCGTGGATACAGCTGCGTCGCATGGTCGTGCGGGTCTCCAAAGCCTGTTCCGTTGTCGTAGGTCATGGACAACGACAGGGATTGATCTTGGGGATTCGGATTGTGCTGCGCCGGACGCCCACGTCCGCGCTGTCCCAAATGGTACGCGGGAATAGGAATGGGATAGACGTTGTTCGGAGGAAGAGGTGGCGGAGGGGGACGGCGGGCGTGGTTACGGAAGTGTCGACGCATGTTGGACGAGACATTGAATGTACGGCCACATCCCTGAAAGGGACAGGCGTAAGCTGGAGAGAGGAACGTTAACATGGGAAGGAAGCTGATATTAAGCAAATGAGGAAATGCGAATAAATAAAAGCAAGAACAGATACATGAACAACGAGAATAAAAGGTGAGAAAAATAATGAATGCAAGAGACGAACAGCTCGCCAAATGTAAATTGGATTTTCACGACGATCATTTCACGTAGATCCATAAAGCAGTAAGTGTAACTCACGTTTTGCGCCAGTATGCGTGTTGAGATGTATCTTCAATGAGCTCGGTCTGTTGAAGCGCTTCCCACATCGCGGACATGCGTGCCTTCGTTTTTCACCGTCATCTGGACCGTTCCCGTCCCCGTCGTCTTCGCCCTCACCCTCATCCACGCCCTCGTCCTGAGCATGAGGTTGCGCAGTGCCGGGCAGATGCAGATGCACATCCGTCGAGCTGGGGAGCGGATGTATGGGCCCGCTCGGACCCATGGAGAAAACACAGGGGTCCTGTGGCTGCGGGCGGCCATGTGCATGCGCGGCATCGTACGATCGCTTCGTAGCCCGCCTACCACCGCGACCCCGCGAATGCACCGATGGGAACTGTTGTGCGTATTCACCATTCGATGTGATCTGCATCTCCTGCTGCTGCACCTCGGTTCGCTGTTGTTGCTGAAGATGAAGTAGCTGCGGCATGGCGTTGGGTAGCTGCGGAAGAATAGCAGGTGGGTTCATTGCGTGCTCTGGGTGCTCGAAGAAGTGTTCTACGACCATCAACGGTAATGAGAAACTGGCTCAGTAATCCGAATTTTGAGAAACAATGTCTAATGGACACACCCGGAAAGAGGTCTTTGAGCGCGGGCAGCGTCGAGCCGTCCATCGCCAAAGTCTCCATTTTTTGCCGTCTTTGACTTTTCTGTGTTATCGCTCGGCCGACGTTAGGAATGGCAAGGTAGACGTCGCCCAGTAATTCCTGGGAATGGTGGAGGACAAGGAGGCGATGGTGGGTGTATGTGAAGAGGGGGAGCGGCAAAGCGGCGTCGCTGTGCTTTTCTTGGGATGACACTCAAGAAGCCGAGCCGTTCAGGGCACGGGATCGACATTGCCATATGTGGATAATCTAAACCAAAAGGGTCTACATACTCTGCTTAATTTTTGGTTAGGGTTGGATGCACAAACTCATTATATAATATTGACTCCAAGTGACTCTCGATACAAGCAACGCCTGCGTTCATAACCGAGTGTTGTTCACAACATACGAGTCAATATTAATGGCGATCCATCGTGGCCGACAATCAATTCTAATTCTAATTACAATTCCTCAAACTCTCCGCTCTCCTGGCCGCACGTGTTCCGACTACTTCTCAACGCCGGACTTTCAACGACGCTTGCGAGGACACTGCTGAAGCTCGTAGCAGCGTCGACCTCAGAGACCAGTTGCTCTGCGTCTCTGTATCAATACCTACACCGAGTCGATCGACGATCATTCCCCATCTGGACATGTCCTCGTATTCAAAAAGGCTTTGACATCAGCAGACCTGGGATATTTCCATCCGGGTCATTTTCTCATACCATCCCCTTCCTCGTCCGCACGCAACAATTGACTCGATGTGAGTAGTCTTGTTTATCCATGTTACGCGCACACTCTGACTCATGGCAACATGGCCCTTACTTGCTATTTACTACTGAAGATAGTTGCAGGCCTTATGAGATAATGCTCACAATACACGGAAGATGGCACAGAAATTGTCGAGTGTCCATTCACCAAGGTTCTCTCAACTCACCTGGTTTAGGTCAGGTAGACGGAAGATGGGATGTGCTGGAACAGCACGTTGAATATTGATCAAGACAGAATATCAGACTTAGAGGCAAAAACAAGTATGTGCATGGGGTGAGCATTTATGTGTACCAGAGCTACACAGCTCATCCGACCATTTGCATCACGTATGAGATGAAACGATGATATGCAGTTCTGACACCGAGAAACATCTGGAAGCTGTAAGTTTGATTGTTGAATGGCTAAAGAGAAGGATAGATGGTTTTCAATAAAGACCTATGAGGCAATAACCTGGTATACTCGACAAGCATTGAGGCCTTTCTGTTCTACCTGATGATATGGTTCATTGGGAATACAGATATCATGGTCAGATTTTTTATTATTCTACTCCTAGTGACAGAAGCTCAGCCTAAAACTCATTATAGCGTCGACTATCTTAACAACTTGGGCACTTGGACGCTAATCAATCTCCTCTCAGACTCTTCTCGGTGAATTCAATTCTTCATTTCAAAACGCTAGGCTTATTTATGGTCGACGATAGTATACGTGAACTCAGGGTAAGTATCGGGCACTCCACTTGACGTCTTCAAAGCCCTTCTCTTCTTCCCCTCTCCCTATAAGCTCCAATCTCATTGTTGACGATCTAAATTTCCTTCGAGCGGTCATTTTGCTTACTGTGGCAACCAGAATGGTTCTGAGCATCCTTCATAAGAGCAAGCAGAAGAAGAAGTTGGGCTTCTGTGTAATCCATTCTCTTACCCTCCGGCAGCTTACGCTGGTCGACTGGGCAGCCGCATTTCCATTCTATATCTTTAAGCGTCTCGCCTTCTTTTTGAGGTAGGTTTCTGTTATGAAGGCCGAACTCATCAATCGTGGACTCAGTCGACTACTATACAACGAGGCTTACGGATCTACTTTAACTATATGCGTTGCGACCTGTTGACCAGCGGGCGACGTAAGGGCCAAACTTGCTCTAGATTTTTGCGAGATGTTCTTGCTCTCGCTTAGATCATTTTTTAATTTGTTCAGATGAAGCTTCACCTCTGTTCCAATTGTTCTAATCAGTCACGTAGCTGCAATGGAATATGAAGGAAACTACTTTACCCTCATTGACCCTATGAGATATCTGATCCTTGAAATCGTCCTCTGGATCTCGTTTATCTGACCTGGCTGAGCTCCTTCTGGCCTTTGAATCTTTGATGTGCTTGCCCTGGCACAGTTTGAGACGCCCTTGGGTGCGTTTGATGCATTGGTCTTGTTCGTGGCTCCGGTTGATTTTACTCTGCTCATACTGTTGATTTGGGACCATCTGGGCTTGCACTGACCGTATGATATATGCTTGACTGAGTTCCATCAAGATCCTGATAGGATGAAAAAGGAGTTGCACTTTATTAACACCAGGCTTCGGTCTACAGCGGAATTGGGACCATCTAGGCTCGTACTGGCCGTATCATACGTGTTTTAACTGTGTTCCGTCAGGAACATGGTAGGACGATAAATAAAGGGGTTGCACCTTGCCAACACCAGGTTCCGGTCTACAACGGACATGAAATCCATGGTCAAGTAAGTGCGGCTTGTTTCGACTCGAATGTGCATGGATTTTGTAAAAAAAAGGAAATTAGCACATCTCAGTGAGCCCATTAATATTGTCGTCACAGCACACCACCAGTCATTGCATTTTGTGCCAGAAACAATCCCGGCCATGGGTGAAGATTGTTTGACGGGCTCGTATCCAGAAAATGATGACAGGCCTAGGCGCCAGACAGGAGCGCACGCAGGGCATACAATTTATGGAGCACCGGCCCGGGTGGCTAGTAGTAAAATTGAGTGATCAGTACTAGTGTGATTGCGTAACACAAATTTCTCGTGTTCTCCTATGCTCCTTCACAAGCTAGCTCACACAACTCAGACAGATCTTCACATGCAAACCGATTCTTGGTTTGAATCTTCGCGGCACCTATTATTCACGAAGAAAATAAAATAGTAATTCTTGCCCTACAGTACTCGTTTGAAGTTTAATCACGACAACAGACTTATCAAACTGCTTTCCGATGGTGGAAAAAAAGGGTTAATCTGCATTCGTATTCTTGTGCCATTCGGCGTTACATATTTCATCTCGAGCGATACAGTATCAGCATACTCATTTACAGTCAGTAACATTTACCATGCGCGATGACCACCATCTACGATTATGCTGAGGTTTCAGCGAGATTAGGGGATTGTAGATTCTTAATGTAAATCTCACTTACTCGCTTCCCGTGCAGAACGAAGACGCATCTGACGCCAGCCACGTAATTACACCCCTCAGTTCAGCAGGTTTTCCAAGTCGTCCAAGAGGGTTCTGGGATTCCCACTCCTTTCCCAGGTCGGGGTTCGTGTCGATGTAGTGTTGATTGAGCCTGCGAAGCAAAACGGCATAAGAATTACATTCAACCAGTAGGGATAATATATAGCTTACTCTGTGGGGATATATCCAGGCGACAACGAGTTCACCCTGATTCCGTACGGCCCGAGTTCGCATGCTAAGGAACGCGCCATCTGAATACTAGCGCCCTTGGATGAACTGTACGCAACGACCTCCATACCCCGCAATGCTATGCTGCCAGCCATAGACATGACGAGTACAATGCTTCCTGGTATTCCGAGCTTTACCATCTGCCTACTAGCCGCCTGTGCCGTGTAGAATGTGCCATTTGCATTGACATCCATTGTCTTCTCGAACTGAGCCGCCGTGATGTCGAGACAAGACACAATCTCGGCGATCCCAGCAGATGCGATACAGATGTCGAGTCGCCCTTCCTTCTGCACTATATCCTCGATGACTGTACAGATCGCAGGCTGGTCGGAAACGTCGACAGTCGCGTACTCGAGGCGTGCACCCTTGACAAGCCCGAGTTTAGAGACATATGTTTGAGTGGCCTTCCAAGTCTCGTTCGGTGTCGCACTGGTTGCCAGACAATATACTGTAGCACTCGCCTCGGCGAGTGCTTCTGCCATTTCGAGTCCGAGACCACGATGACCACCGGTGACAACAGCCACCCGTCCGTCAAGAGAGAATTCCGTTTCAAGGAGCGTAGGGCGAGGCGTGAAAGACGGGTCTGATGCGGACCGCAGTGCGGCCTCTACTCCTACAGGTAGAGTGGATAATGCAGGGGGAGTTCGCATTGCACCGGTCATGACAGTGGAGCATCTCGCTTGTGATGCACGGTGGGGTCGTTCTTATAACCTCATCATGTAGAACATGCGTCATATGAACACGATGCCAACCACTATAGGAGGAGCATCACCAAAATATAGATCGACTTAAGCACAATGCGCAGGTTATTTTCTATGTCGATCGTGTGCTTGGGTATCGCAGTATAAAGTTGTGTGAATTAAGTTGAGATGCGAGTTCACATTTGTGATCCGTTAGTTTCCAATCGCAAGAGACGAGATATTGAAGAATTAAAAATCTGCGAAAAAGATAGTAACTGCGTCGGCGGAGTTGGGCGTCAAAGAAGGAACAATCATCGAAGGCCAGGCACGGTCGGCATATCAGAGCCGAAGTACGGCAATGCT
Source organism: Porodaedalea pini (assembly GCA_002794775.1). Classification (NCBI taxonomy): domain Eukaryota; kingdom Fungi; phylum Basidiomycota; class Agaricomycetes; order Hymenochaetales; family Hymenochaetaceae; genus Porodaedalea; species Porodaedalea pini. The sequence continues at coordinate 96,108 of NBAY01000041.1, read as the reverse complement.
TTTCTGCAGCGTGAGTGGCTTTGACGCACAACGAGGGCATGAGCAAGGGCTATGATATTATGTTGGATTAATAAGTGCAGAGCGAGAGATGGACGCACCTACAACGTGGAAAGCGATGTTGATTGATCGTCCGTGCACGAGAATGTTAAGAACAAAGTCGCTTTATACGCATGTTTTGATCCGAGCAGGACGCAGGGTGTCCATATTCCGACCAGATATAGAACAAGACGACCTGCTCCCTTGTCGAAGCAATAAGACTTTGTAGTTGAAAGCTCGTTAGAGCTCTTGGACTACGCGGAGGTGGAAAATGTACGTAAGCGGGATGAACGGCACGTGCGATATACTGTTTCAACCCTTCTAGGTAAAATTTCTGCTTCGAAACTCAGACTGGATTCAATCTTTGATCTCTCCCCCTTTGAAGTCTGCGATCAGAATATCACTTAACTCTGTTTGAAAACGTCCCACAAGAATTAGCCTGCTTTCCTTGTGAAGCTATCTTGTTCTCGTCTGTCGAACTTCTGCGACGAGGAAGCGCAACACCACAGATACAAGCTGAGTAGTCCTCGAGTCTTCAGGGCATTCAAGAAGAACGTGATTCATAGATCGCGCTGCTCGTAGTGGCTCGTAAAATGAGCAAAATAATTATTGTACAATCAACATAGCCCCTGCTCAATATCAATCGCGCAGAATCTGCACTATTAAAACAATTCCCTTTAACCGGTGGTCACCATGCACGATGGCCTCCATCCACAATTATGCTCAAGTTTTGTCTGAATCAGTGAATTATAGATAAGGAGATTAAGCTCACTCACTCGCTTCCAGTACAGAACGACGATTCGTCTGACGCCAGCCACGTAATTACACCCCTCAGCTCAGCAGGTTTTCCAAGTCGTCCAAGAGGGTTCTGGGATTCCCACTCCTTTCCCAGGTCGGGGTTCGTGTCGATGTAGCGTTGATTGGCACTGCGAAGCGAGACGGCATAAGAACTACATTCAGCCAGTAGGGATAATATATAACTCACTCTGTGGGGATATATCCAGGCGACAACGAGTTCACCCTGATTCCGTACGGCCCGAGTTCGCATGCTAAGGAACACGCCATCTGAACACCAGCGCCCTTGGATGAACTGTACGCAACGACGGCCATACCCCGCAATGCTACGCTGCCAGTCATAGACGTGACGAGTACAATGCTTCCTGGTATTCCGAGCTTTACCATCTGCCTACTAGCCGCCTGTGCCGTGTAGAATGTGCCATTTGCATTGACATCCATTGTCTTCTCGAAATCAGCCGCCGTGATATCGAGACAAGACACGATCTCGACGATCCCAGCAGATGCGATACAGATGTCGAGTCGCCCTTCCTTCTGCACTATATCCTCAATGGCTGTACAGATCGCAGGCTGGTCGGAAACGTCGACGGTTGCGTACTCAAGGCGTGCACTTTTGACAAGCCCGAGTTTAGAGACATATGTTTGAGTGGCCTTCCAAGTCTCGTTCGGTGTCGCACTGGTTGCCAGACAATATACTGTAGCACTCGCCTCGGCGAGTGCTTCTGCCATTTCGAGTCCGAGACCACGATGACCACCAGTGACAACAGCCACTCTCCCGTCAAGAGAGAATTCTTTTTCAAGGAGCGTAGGGCGAGGCACGAAAGACGGGTCTGATGCGGACCGCAGTGCGGCCTCTACTCCTACAGGTAAAATTGATATAGCAGAGGGAGTCTGTATTGAGCTTGTCATGGTAGTAAGCAAGTTCTTTTCGTAACACTGGCACCGGAGAAGAAGGGGCGGGCAAAAAGATAAGTGGAGAGTGCTTTCATCAGCCATATATATAAGTGTGCACCACTAGAACCAGGCGATAGGGAAGTCTACAAAACATAAGATATGAAGGGCAGACTCTGTATGTCCTACAAGCTTTTTGTTTCAAGTTGGTCATGTGTTGGTTAAGCACGCTCAGTCTATCGTAAAAGAGACTTCAAGCTTCAAAATTCATTAGAGTCAGAAGATGATCCTAAGAGACCGGAAACTTGTCATGAAATAATGCATAGACCATGGAACAGTTCAGAACGAAAGGTGACAATGGAGTTGAAACGCAGTTTGCCATTGGTAATCTGCCGATCTGAGCTGGTGAAGGAACAAGAACTCGATGCCAGTGGACTATTTGTCAGAGAAGATTGCATCTTGGATCAATCGGTACTTCTGTGTTGTTTGTTTTTCCCACTGAAACTCTAAAACTCTGCCAATTTATTTGACATAGACTATCTTCAAATAATCAGTCTGCACTGAAAGAAGTCATCTAAAAATGATGATAAATTACATAGATTATTTTCCAACAGCCTTCATATCTTTAGCTTCATATCTTTAGCTTCAGACTTGAGCTCAGGAAACTTCAGGGAACAATTTTGCCTGTTTGAATAGGTATTCCTCACAGAGCAGCCTCTCTACCTTCTCAGTTGAGCATACAAGCTCACAAATGTTTTGAGGTAATCAAATTATGAACTTACCAATCCATTTGACAATAATCAGTGAGACTTACAGCCATTTTCATAAGTCCTGCGACACGTGCATGTCACGTGAAGTGAGCCGCGTCAGAGCCAAAATGTCGAAAAATTAGAATGAATGCCTATTTTCTCTGTGAATTCTGCACAGTACCCACTCATTAAGTACTCAAAAAAAAGGCATGGTTCTCAGGAGCAGAAATATGTAAAATATGGAGCAATACATTGACTGTGTAGGTGGGTGGAGATCAAACAAGTGCAGCTGGTCTGTTCTCTCACACATTTCCACTGAGATTCAAAAATTATGGCTCCCCTACATCTACCTATAAAATTCTTTCCTGTGACTGTAAATTAAGTATATGACTATACCAACATCTCCTGCAAGTTTGAAGCCAATCCATTTAGTATTCATGGTGCAGCAGCAAGATTTGTGTTCCACTTCAAGCTCTTTCCACCCTCCTTTTCTCACAACAGGTCTTGCAGAGTAGAACACAAATCTTGCTGCTGCACCACAAATACTGAATGGATTGGCTTCAAACTTTCAGGAGATGTTGGTATAGTCATATACTTAATTTACAGTCACAGGAAAGAATTTTATAGGTAGACATAGGGGAACCATAATTTTTGGATCTTAGTGGAAATGTATGAGAGAACAGACCAGCTGCACTTGTTTGATCTCCACCCACCTACACAGTCAATTTATTTCTCCCTATTTTACATATTTCTTCTCCTGAGAACCATGCCTTTTTTTGAGTACTTAATGAGCAGGTACTGTGCAGAATTCACAGAGAAAATAGGCATTCATTCTAATTTTTCAACACTTTGGCTCTGACACGGCTCATTCCACGTGACATGCACGTGTCGCAGGACTTATGAAAATGGCTGTAAGTGAGATGCTAATTTTTGAAGTGAAAAGAGCACTCTGAGGCACAAAAATGTGAAAGTCATGTGAGTGCAAATACTTTTGCAAATGGCTGTAAAACACCTGTCCTATTCAACAACACTAAAGGTAACACTGAGAAATGTTTTGCAGTTCCCTATAAATCTCTGGACTTTGGAACCATGCAGAAATCATGTTTTCCATAATTGTCATGGACGCTTTTTAAATTATCTTATCTTATCATTTTCTCTTATCTTATCTTATCATATCTTATCCATCCATCACTAATCACGCTTATTCCTGCTTACTCATTATTCATTACGCTCCTTCTCGCACTATCCTTACTCGCTGACCGATCCTATGATTTCATTATTCTATGAAGTTCCACGACGTTCTATCATCTAACCTTATGTAGTAGTTAATTCCCTGGTCCGTGCGCAGCTGCTGAAGGGTATATAAGTAGGTAGTCCTCCTGTACTTATCCCTTAGTTTCGACCTGGTCAATTCTACCTGGCTACGTCCAGAAGCTACTCCTTATCTCCGCGCTGTGTCAGTTCCCCCTGGCTCACTGCTCTCTCTCTTGTCTCCCTCCTCCTCTGACTGAGTTCCGCGCGACCCGGCTACCATTTGCGTACCCGTAGTCCGTCGCTGACACAAGGTCGAAACTTACCCCTACCGCCTTGCGCATTCTCAGTCACCAACGCCACGCTGGCTCTAAACATTCGCATCTCCTACCAACAACGATCTCTCTACCGCGCTACCATCTACACCTTCACCTGTACCCCGCAAATCACTCTCACCATTGAACTATTCCTACTATCTATCATCATCACTCTCAACCCTCATCTCATCCAACAACCTCAAAACCGACCACTACCTGTCCGTAACCCCGAACTCTAGACCAACATTCTCATCCGACGCGTCCGACGACTTGGACTGCGACCCCGACTACAATCGCTTCGACCCACACCTATTCTTAGATCGATCTCACGTGCATCGATCAGGCCGATACGTCGTTAATTCCTTACCTTCATTATTAAACTCACTCGTTTCACAACCCGCCGTCCTCTTTCTATTCGATCAACTAGCGCTCGTTTGAGAGGGGGTAACGTTGAGTCCGACCCACTCGAGAGTAGCTACCAGGCCTTGGGGGTGATCTTCGGAAAGGTCCCTTGGCGCCCGTTGGAGTCTTCACAAAGGAAGATCCGGGTTTGATCAGCAAGTGAAAGTCGACCACCACATCAGGAGTTTTGTTACAGCGCTCAATCAGATCCGCAGGCGTCCGCACCACCTGTCGGCTGGCAGTGTTGTCTCTGATTTGAGCTGGCTCCACACCCGTACGCTCGACTGCCTGGATCAGCGGCACAGCGGTGGAATACACCACCAGAAGACACTGCCGACGCTGTCCTCGCACAACTACCACCCCTGACCGACGACGACCTGGTACGCCTAGACGACGAGCTAGGAGCCCACCAACCACCCCACCCATCACCAACACCACCGCCTATCATGGCAGAACCCCAAGCCCCAGCTGCGCCAGCAGCCGCAACTCTGACGATCTCAAACGACATGATGCAGGAGATCATCAACGCGCTACACGGCCTGGGATTACTCGCAACCCCCACGCCAGCAGCCGCAGCCGCACCTGTCCCTCCACCAACAAGCCGCAGTGGAGGAAGACATATCGCCAAACCCGAGACGTTCAACGGACGAGACTACAAGAAGTTCGAACGTGCCATCACCCTTTACGTTGAAGCTAACGCAGAGGACTTCATGAACGACAAGGACTACTTCCTTTTCGTGTTGTCGTTCATGACGGAAGGCTCGGCCGCACTCTGGGCACAGAACTTCCTGGAAAGCATCAAGATGGACGGCTATCTGATCTTTTCGCTCGTCAGTCGCCAGAAGTTTAACGAACAGCTGGAGAAAGCGTTCGGAGATCCGAACGAACGCATGAACGCCATGCAAAAATTGGATAGCTGGAAGCACACCCGAGACATCACAGCCGACCAATTCTTCCAGCAGTTCGACATCTATCGCCGTGCGGCAGGATACAACGATGACGCAAAGAATGACGACACCCTCATCCACAAACTGACGAAAGCCTTGGATAGAGAGATCGTATACCGAATCGAAATGAGTGACACGGTCCCAACCACGTACAAAGGCTGGCAAGAAAAAGCCATTCGATTCGACAACGCTAGACGTCAGATGAAGGCCATCGAACAAATGCGCGCTGCCCCGTCCAGACCTCAGGTGCTCCCACCAAAACCTACCCAGACGTTCACGCCGAGAATCCCCGAAAGACGTGATGCCACCGGAGTCACATACGGAGGCATGGGGAAGCCGATGGACGTCTCACTCGAAGAGCTGAGGAAAGCCGGACTCTGCTACTACTGCAAGGAATCTGGACATCTACAGAGGAATTGCCCGATGCAGAAGAAGGTGATAAGGGCTGTGTTGATGGGGATGGAACCCCGAGAGAGAAAAGTCTGGGCAGACGAGACCGCGACGCTCAAGGAGTCAGACTTTGCGGAGGAAGAAGAGGAGGCGCTCTTTGAGCGGGAGTTGGATTTTGCGGAACCCCAGCAGTGAACACGGCACTGACTGGGATAGGTTCAGTTTCGGTTTTTCAAACGGCCATTTTTGATAATTCTATGGACTCTGTAGATAATTTAGATAAAATACAAAAAAATGTAAAAAGCAATGTCACTCGCAAAAATATTCCTTCTGTCCCTGTACCAGTAGCTAGTAGTATAGATATGCCTATATGTAACAACACGTCTGCCTCATCATCTTGTCCTACTCCTGTGTCAAAAAATCATGTAAAACCCTGTTCTGAATCTTTTAATTCTATTTCTTCCTTGGCCGGAACTGAACCGAAATCCGTGAAAAATGAAAACTCGTCGAAACAAGCTGAGAGGAAGTCCTGGAGAGATCACCCTGTCCCCTTTACGGCCCCATGGGTAGTACGGCGTCTCAAAGAGGATAAACTCGAAAGTGCTTTAACGACTCTCCGAGTGTGGATGAAACAGCAGAGGCATGCTGAAGCGAATGAAGAGACGGTGCGTCAAATCATTGCGCTAGAAGAACCAGATGCCGTGGCAGCTGTTAGGGACCTGAGGGGTCCGAAACGGTTCGTAAGAGGGTCTCGGGGGCAACAGCTCATGGTACCGATTCTCCTTCAAACGACCGACACCGGTAACCAGTTCAAGGTAGACGCCCTACTGGACAGTGGCTGCACTGGCTCATGTATCAACCAATCCTTCGTCGAAAAGCATCAGATCCGGACAAAAAAGACACCCATCCCAATCCGAGTCTATAATGCTGACGGCACGCTCAACAAGGACGGCTCGATCACAGAGTTTGTGGAAATGCGCATGACGATTAAAGATCATTCGGAGCGCATCCACTTCGCGGTCACAGATCTAGGGAAAACAGATGTGTTCATCGGACATGAATGGTTAAAGCTGCACAATCCCAACATCGACTGGCAAAAATCAACGATCGAATTTGATCGATGCCCCGATGCATGCGGCTATATCCGTAGTCTAGAGGACATTGATGCAGACCCTGACGAAAACCTTGATTTGGTGGAACTTGAAGACGGCGATCAGCTCTTCCTCTTTGATTGGGACAGGTACATTAAGTCCGATCCGAGAAAAGCGCTGAAGGTCAGACAACAGGTGCTCGAGGAAGTCCCGAACTATGTCAAAGAGTTCGCGGACGTCTTCAGTGAACAGGAATTCGATCAGTTACCAGAGAGACGCCCTTGGGATCATGCTATTGAACTCAAGCCGGGATCAAAGCTCTCTGACTGTAAAATCTACCCGCTCAGCCCATCCGAACAGGTGGCACTGGACGAATTCCTCACCGAAAACTTGAGAACTGGCCGTATTCGTAACTCTCAATCTGAGATGGCATCCCCCTTCTTCTTCATAAAAAAGAAGGATGGCAAGCTTCGCCCCGTACAGGACTATCGCCGGCTCAACGAGATGACGGTTAAGAATAAATACCCGTTACCTCTAATCCAAGAGCTCATTGACAAAACGAAACAGGCGAAATTCTTCACGAAGCTTGACATACGTTGGGGTTACAATAACATTCGGATTCGAGAGGGCGACGAGCATAAAGCCGCCTTCAGGACAAACCGCGGTCTATTCGAACCAACGGTCATGTTTTTTGGTCTCACAAACTCACCGGCAACCTTCCAAGGATTCATGAACGAAATCTTCCGAGAACTCGTCAATGATGGACACGTCATAGTCTACATGGACGACATCTTGATCTTCGCACGAACTCGCGAACATCATGACAAACTCGTCCGACAAGTCCTGGAAGTGTTGCGAGCAAACAAGTTGTTCTTAAAGCCAGAAAAGTGCAGCTTCACTCAAGAGACCGTGAACTATCTTGGGCATATCCTCGGCAACGGACAGATTCGCATGGATCCAGCCAAAGTGGCGGGTGTAAAAGATTGGCCAGTGCCTAAGAACAAGAAAGAACTACAGTCTTTCCTTGGGTTCTGCAACTATTACCGCCGCTTCATCCTAGCATTCAGTCACTATGCGAAGCCCTTGACAGCATTGACCGGAGATGTAGAGTGGAAGTGGGAGGTGGAGCAACAGGAGGCCTTTGAACGTCTGAAACAGAAGCTCTGTGAAGAACCTGTACTCACAGTGCCTACTGATGACGGTCAATTTCGGGTGGAGGCTGATTCGTCGCATTTCGCTAACGGCGCCATTCTGTCCCAATTCGTTGACGGAAAGTGGCATCCAATCGCATACCGATCGCAAGCGCTTAGCCAAGCAGAGCGCAATTACGAAATCTATGACAAAGAGATGTTCGCGATCATGTGCGCACTGGATGACTGGCGACAATATCTTCTAGGGGCAACGCAAACCTTCGAAATCTGGTTGGATCACCTCAACCTCCAGTATTTCCAAAAACCCCAGAAGATTAACCACCGACAAGCGAGATGGCTACAGGAGTTAGCGGACTACGACTTCAAACTGTTCCATAAACCAGGTGCCCTGATGACTAAGGCTGACCTCCTCTCGAGACGAGCGGATCATGAGAGGGGGGAGAACGACAATATCGACATTGTTTTGCTCAAGCCGGACTTATTTGTAAACGAAACACTGCTAGAAGCGCTGGATGCAGACTTCGTTAAACGAATTAAAAGGGTACGAAACAACAGGGACAGAGCAGTTGTGAAGGCGTTAGAGCGGAAGGAACGAGAGTGGGAGGAAGAAGAAGGGTTGTTGATGTGGAAGGGCAGGATCTACGTGCCAAAAGACCATAAACTCCGAGAAGACATCATTCGAAACCATCACGACAGCACGCTCGCAGGACACCCAGGACGCTACAAGACCCATGAGTTGATCACACACAACTACTGGTGGCCGGGAATCCAACGAGATGTTCGAATATATGTCGAGGGATGTGATGCGTGCCAACGTACGAAGGCACACAGAGCGAAACCGCACAATCCTCTGAACCCAAACGAGATCCCGAAAGGTCCTTGGGAAATCGTCACAGCAGACCTGATCGGCGAACTACCCGAGTCCAATGGGCATAACGCAATCTGTGTCTTCGTTGACAGGTTCAGTAAACAGGTGCATGCGATCCCTACCTCAGTGAGCATAACGTCGGAAGGAATGGCGAGGCTCTACCGGGATCATGTCTTCAGGCTACACGGCATACCGCGCAAGTTTATTCATGACAGAGGATCACAGTTCGAGTCCAAATTCATGAACGAACTATATCGGTTACTGGGCATCGAGGGAAACCCGTCAACGGCATATCACCCACAGACAGATGGTCAGACAGAACGGATAAACCAAGAGATTGAACAGTACCTTCGTCTCTTTGTTAACCACCATCAGTCGGACTGGGCAGAATGGCTTGCGCTAGCGGAATTCGCGTACAACGACAAAGAACAAACGTCGACAGGAGCGTCACCCTTTTTCGTCAACCATGGGAGACACCCATATAAGGGCACGAATCCTAGACGCGAATCGACCAATGAGTCCGCTAAACAGTTTGCCGACCGGATGGCCAAGATCAGAGAGGAAACTGAATCGGCATTAAAGCATGCGGCCGAAACCATGAAGCGCTTCTATGACAGGACGAAGGGAGAATCCATCGAGTATAAACCTGGGGAAAAGGTCATGCTCGAAGGAACTCACTTAAAGACAGATCGTCCTATGAAGAAGCTGGGAGATAAACGTTATGGGCCTTTCATTGTCGAAAAGAAAATCGGCACGTCAGCATATAGACTTAAACTTCCACGTACATGGAAAAAAGTCTATCCGGTTTTCAATGAAGTGCTCCTCTCCCCATACCACGAGCCACAGTATACGTCGCAAAAGCAGGATCTTCCACCCCTGCCTGAAATCATTGACGATGTGCCGGAATATGAGGTCGAAAAGGTTGTCGACTCCAAACTTGTGCGAGGGAAGCTCAAATACCTCGTACATTGGAAAGGGTATCCAAACGAAGAACGCACCTGGGAGCCAATTGAGAATTTGACGAACTCTCAAGAGGCCATTGACGAATTTCATAAATCAACTCCCAGTGCTCCTCGCGCCCTCAACACCCTAGAGATGTCACAGCTGAAGTTCCGACCCGTGTTTGAAATGACGGAGCCTGAGAGACAGAAAGGAGTGGCACAGTGGTGGGCCGGTAAGTTCCAGGGTAGGGAACAAGGGCGATCGGGACGCTCGCCTTGAAGGGGAGGGTCATGTCATGGACGCTTTTTAAATTATCTTATCTTATCATTTTCTCTTATCTTATCTTATCATATCTTATCCATCCATCACTAATCACGCTTATTCCTGCTTACTCATTATTCATTACGCTCCTTCTCGCACTATCCTTACTCGCTGACCGATCCTATGATTTCATTATTCTATGAAGTTCCACGACGTTCTATCATCTAACCTTATGTAGTAGTTAATTCCCTGGTCCGTGCGCAGCCGCTGAAGGGTATATAAGTAGGTAGTCCTCCTGTACTTATCCCTTAGTTTCGACCTGGTCAATTCTACCTGGCTACGTCCAGAAGCTACTCCTTATCTCCGCGCTGTGTCAGTTCCCCCTGGCTCACTGCTCTCTCTCTTGTCTCCCTCCTCCTCTGACTGAGTTCCGTGCGACCCGGCTACCATTTGCGTACCCGTAGTCCGTCGCTGACAATAATGCTCCATGTCTTATTATAATAATAGGGCCAATTTATAAACTGTCCATTGCATAACAATAATAAAATAATAGCATTGGCAAATTTCAAAATCTTATAATCTCATGCATGATTCTCTGTGGTCCTACATCCTCTACTGAGCTTAGACAATAATTATTGTGATAGAATCTATATTGTAAAGAAAGATGTCCAGTCAGGTAAAATATTTCCATGATTTTTCCTGAGCTCAATTTTGAATCCAGAGACATGAAACCTGTTTTAGAATGATGTATCATAATTCTAAGATGGTTTTGTTTTTGGTGTAGAAGAGTTCTCTCAAAGTAGTCTGTGTCAAATAAAATTAGCTGAGCTTTGAAGTTTTAGCAGAAAAGACAGACAACATGGGGAGAGTATTATACTATACAGCATGCCTGATGGAAGCCACAATGAATCAGATAGATCATTTTTAAGAAGTTTCATGTTTTTAGCTCTGAAAGAGCTCAGGCAAAATCAAGGAAGGATTTCACCTATCTGAGCATGTATTCTGTACAATTCAAGCAATTCACCTGATCACTTCACCATATAAGTTCATATATATTTGACAGTAGTAGATTGAAGAGTTTTCCAACCTTTTGGAGAAAATCCATGAGGAACTGAGTGAGTTATGGATTTTTTTCTTTCAAGTTTTGAGTGCTCAAAAGCACAAAATCATGTGATCATGCACCTCACCAACATTTATGTAAGGACGTGCTATCTCGGTAACATGGGCGTTCCGAACATCAGAGGCGAGATCCCCTAATCATGACAAGGTACACCGTGTGGACAGAGCCTAATGTCCTACGGACACGTTCGATTACCTTGATTGCTTTGCACCTTATACTAGTGACTTATAGCTCACTTCTGTTCTTAAGAATAGCTCGACCGCGTAAAGTCCACACACATAGCAACCTATCGTCACGAACGAGTACACATGACCGGAGCTCCCGCCGCCCATTGGCCTTCTCACTTGCCACTCAATTCACTCCGATGATCACTACTGCCTTGAAACGGCGCACATCTCACGCTGGACGCCGGGACCCCGTCTGCTGCATCCTGATCAGCGCTGATCGTCGCTCCGGCAGCCGGCTGCAGTTGTCTAATGAAAGTCCCGAATATTCGGAGGGACTCGGAGGGTTCGAGAACCAGACGGCGATCTTGCTGCTGAGGCCCCGCCTGTCATCCCCTCGTAATAGTATCTATACCAAAGAATCAGCCAGGATTGAAGCAAGGAATAAGATAACGCTCTTATTGCATTTAGTAGGCAAACAAATCGACTTCTACTAGTGTCAGATACAACAAGCAAAATTTTACATTCGTACACAAAGCAGAAAAATAGAACAACGGAGACAGTACTAGTGAAAGGAGAACTTTAGGACGGCAGTAAACCCAACAGATGAAGAAGTGACAAGATAGGGACGAGGAAAGGAGAAGGGACAGGGGACCTAATGATACATGTTACTTTCTGCCGTGGTCAAGTACACTACGAATCGACCAAATACAGCTTTAACTAACTCTACTATACATTACGCGCGGTAATGGATTGTATAGAAACAGAAGGAAACGAGGGAGACCAATAAGTCGTTATGCCAGCGTCTGTAAATTGGTGGGAGAGCGGGGAATAGGGGTACGCACGGCGTGGCGTGCGCATGATCATACTAAATTACTAGGTACCTCTTGACGCAAGCTTAGGTGAGCGGCCGTGGAGAGCGGAAGAAAGCAAGATGGCCACGATGCCGAAAGAGATAGAAGCAAGAGCGGATATGCATATGAGTGAGAAACAAGATGGGGTCGGTGCACGAGGCGACAAAGTTTGAAGAATGCAAAGATAGACATCGCCAGATTGAGCGTTAGACCGCAAGGCCGTTCCACGACCAAGTACTACAAATAAGCTATAAAAACGAAGTTTCGCCGGTAAAAACAGAATGAAACCGTACGTATGATGCTGAAATTCCATCGGGACATTGACAAACTGTTCTGAAAAGTAGAAGCAGGCAGCTAGGAAACAGTGAAGTTCAGACTAAACGAAGAACCAAGATATTCAAAACACGTACCATTTATCACTTCTCGACTTCCATCGTTGCCCCACCCACGGGAGAGCCGGCAGCAAGCACGACGCCCGGAGGCGGCGGTGGCGGTGGGAAGGTATACACCGGGAAGCGTGACGGGTTTCCAGACGCCGACATGGGAGACGAGACTTTCAAGCTCCTATCAGAGTCTGCTGGCTCCCGATGCGGAAGCACAATCGCATCTGCGCCGCTCTGCATCTGTCGTGGAGACGAGACCGTCGATATGGACACGGATGCATGAGGTGAAACGGACGCTGACAAGCTAGGAAGTGAAGGACGCGGAGATGTTGACATTGAAGCACTGAGGAGCGGCGACATAGCGTCTGCTGCCACAGCGGCTACCTCCCGCGAGCGGCTGTGGGCGTGGCGCGCGCGAGCGTATGGATGCGAGCCTTCTCTATAGCCGTGACCCGATGACGAGTTCGAGCCTGTACGTGAATGAGAGTAATAGGAATGCGAATGGGAGTACGCTCGCTCGCGTGCGGACGATGGACTAGAAATGGGAACGGCCTGTGGATGACTGGGTCGACGACGCAATTCGACACTCTGAGCAGGCGGCGTGCGTTGGTGAAGCGAAGGTGTCAAGGCATGAACGGGGGAGCTCAGTACCGCTGTAGCGGCAGAATCAGGATGTGCTTCGTCTTCGCCGTCACGGGCAGCCCAGCTCCCGCGTCGCACCGCAGCATCGGCTGCCATTGCTGCAGGTCCTGGAGGAAGCTTTCTTCCGTCCCCATCAAGTTCGATAACCTCTCGACTGCTCTTCACTCCGACAGCATCACTCATATCGACGTCGCTCTCCATGCGTTTCTCCTCACCCTCAAAATCAGACGCCGAGTCCGGCACGCCCTCAAGTTCGCTCTCATGTCCCGTTCGCGCCGCCGTTGAGTCCCGCCTCGCCCTTCTCTCCCTCCTCTCCTCCTCGCGCACGTCCATCGTGCGTATATGTCCAAACGGAGACGGCAGCGGCGGACCAGGGCCAACGGGCACATTCGACACAGAATACGAGTGACTCCGCCCGTGGCTCACAGGAAGAGGAACGTCTCTGTCGTAAGGCGAGCGCGATGTCATGATGGGCGGTAGCTCTACGCGCTGAGACCCGGACCCTGCGAATGCCGGTGCACTGTGCGTGTGCGCGTGCCCGCGCCAACCGCGCACGGGGAGGGACGACGCAGCAGAGAGAGCAGGGCTGAGAACAGGTGAGCCTGCTCCGGAGCTATAGCGCTCGCGCGAGCGGGAGTGAGAGTGAGAGGGGGAGCGCGCATATGGATGAGTGTGTGGAGACGCATACGGGTGCGAGAACGAGTGCGAGGGGCGGAGCGCAGGTGCAGGCTGCCGGGACTGAGACTGTAGGTGCGGCGGCAGCGGAGGCTGAGATTGCGAGTGTGATGTAGGACGAATGTGAGGAGAAGGGACATTTTGTGAAAACGCCTGCTGATGATGGATATGCGCTGGGGCAGGCCGGCCTGGATCGCCGCCTAATCGATATTCAAGGTGGCCTTCACGCCGGGGCGGAGAATGCTGAGCATACGCATGAGGTTGCTGGAACGGCTGCGGATGCGCCTGCGGTCCATACCCCGGCGGTATTCTCTCACGCTCCCGTCTCTCCAGCCTTCCTATCCGCTCTCTCTCCCGTTCCCGTTCACGAAGAATCCAGTTCTCCCTCTCCATCCTCTCCATCCTCTCCATCCGCTCCCTTCGCTCGAACTCAACCTCGCGTGGCCCAAATCCAGGCGGGTACGACCCATATGGCACGCCATGGGGCATACTGGGCGGCGGTGGAAGTCGCGCTGCCGGCGGAGGCGGCGGGGCACCGTTTGGATGCGGCGGCGGGCGATACGCACTAGGTGCCGCATGCGGCTGTCCATAGGGCGCGTACACCTCTCTCGGATGGCCTTGCATCCCCATCCTTTCTCGCTCGCGCTCGATCCTCTCTCTCTCCATATCTCTCTCCATCTGCACCTGCGCATGCCGTTGCACATGCTGCGGGCCTGGGTATCCCGGCGGCCCGACGTGCAAACCGAGCACGCCGGGCGGTGGAGGACGCGGGCCGAACTGATCGTGCATGCCCATGCCCATTCCCATTCCCATGCCGGGTGCAGCACCAGGCCCGAGCCCCGCAGGCGATGAGTGGTTGCGATAGTGCCGGCGCATGTTGCTCGAGACGTTGAATTGGCGACCGCAGCCCGGATACGGGCACTCGAATGCTAAGCGCGCAATGGTAGGTAAGTCGATTTTGGTGAAGGGTAGTGCGTTTAAATTCGTCCGTTTTGTGCAAGAAACGGAGGACGAACACCAAAAAGAAATAAAGAAGCAGGATGCGCAAAGCGAAGGCGAAACGATCAAAAGATAAAAGCAAAGGAAGTGTCCAATAAAGGAGCAGCCATAACGAAATCCCGTGTCGAAAAATAGAACAGAAATCAACGGTAAGACACCGCAGTGAAACAACCGTTGATTATCCCAGTTAGCAGAGAGACCGGGGGCGAGTCGATGTAGTTAGTAATTGGTTATTCCCGAAACAACGAGGCGAAAGCCAAGATCACGACGCAATTGAGTTCGGTCGGCGGGTGATTAGTAGACCAACGGCAGCAAAAATAAAGCGCGATCGTCGAAGAGAACGCACGGGGAAATCAAGACAACGGCGTGATCCCATCATAGTCGATGGATGCAAAATAAAACCAAGAAGCCGAGAATTCGCATGTTAATGCAACGAAAATACGGACCGCAAGACATATTTCAAGTAGCGTTGTCGGCCGTGTTCACCGCATGTGCCACCGGCCACCATGGAAGACATACATACGGACCCACCAACGCCACAAATAGGCAAAGGTCCGAGGAACAAGTAATTGACGGATCCGACAATCCGTCGTGGTATGCGCGAAATCACGATAAGTGGCGAGTAGTCCCGAAACACGACAATGCCATCACATTAACGTGGACGCATCGCGTAGTTGAGAATAAATCGCATTTATGGCGCGTAAATTATCGCCGCATCAACGACGCGAGTCCGCATGAGGAGGTCGGTCCAGTGGTTTCGCATTTTAGCACGCCCGCGATATCAACAATTTGCACGTTCGTATGTAAGCGAATTGATGGATCCGTGTTGTAAATCATTCGAGAAAGCAGAGCAAAATAAAACCATCAGTATACTCATCATATGCGGAAGGAAAAATGACAAAAACAACGCACGTTTCGCACCCGTATGCGTGTTCAGGTGAATCTTAAGGCTGCTCGGTCGATTAAAGCGCTTCCGACAATGCGGGCACGTATGTCGCTTGCCATCGCCGCCTTCTCCTCCTTCGCCTTCTCCGCCCTCGCCTTCTCCGCCCTCACCGTCAGCACCCTCCTCAGTGCCCTCATTCTCCGCAGAAGACATGGGATCGCGATCGGCGCCGTTATCATTCTCGGCCGACGAGGTGGGTTCATTTGTCCCGTCCCTAGCTCTACCTGGTCGCTCTGCCGATGTCGACTTTGACTTCGGATTCGGCTTCGGCTTCTGGTCGGAGAGTAGGCCTCTCGGCTGCGCCTCCAGTTCGGAAGCCGCTATGGGACCGGGTTTGGAGTCGGCGCTTGCATGCGAATCAACACTCGTCGGCGCCGTCTCCACCCCCTCCATCTCCATCTCCGTTCCCTCCCCCTCTTTATATCCCTCTCTCCCTGCGCCCCGTTGATCATCCATCTCAAACACAAACATCGAATCATCATCGTTGTCATCGCCCTCCTCCCATTCCCCATCGGGATAGCGTTCGCTGGTACGGTGGTCACGGTAGTCGTACGCCTCGAGCGCCGCGTTACGCGGGCGCGCCGCCGAGCCATTCCCACTGGGAGGAATACTTGTGCTGAGAGGGGGACCTCCGCTAAGAGAGAGGCCTAAAAGGCCGGCAGCGGCAGCGCTAGCGTCTGAGCTGTGTGTATGGGTGTGCACGTGGGTGCGTGGTCTAGTTGGTTCTGTTCTAGTCGATGATGGTGAGGATATAGCGGTTGAAGTTGATGAGGTTTGCATTGGTGGTACAGGAGCACGAGCGGTTGTCGACGGAGGTACGGCGAGACCAGCAGCGGGTGCAACAAAATTTGAAGGGGCAGAAGGCGGAAGAATAGGCGCACGAGAAATAGGCTGAGACCCAGGGAACGTAAACGCGTCACGCATCGCATACGGCGAGCGCGGCTGCATCTGTGTTTGCGGCTGCGAGTGAGGCTGGACAGACCGCGGAAAGGGCGCAGTGAGCGCTGCGAACGCCTCGCGGTGCATCTCCCTCTCCCTCTCACTTCTCATATGCGTTTGGGTCGTGTTGGAATTTAAACTTGAACTTGGCAGGAAAGGGTCCTTCGTCTTTCGTGCGCGCGGGTCAACGAGCGGTTCGAGGCGCTGCTGTGCTTCGAATAGGTGGTCTATAAATGTCAAAGTTTGTTGTCAGTACAACGTACTATGAATATGACTGTGACAGAGGAAAAAATAAAATGGACAATAAAAAGGGAGAAGCGAAAGGAATAAGAACGCGATGCGATGATGCATAGGAAACAGCTGGACCATCATCATCAAGAGGTAACTAGACTCCCAACGTAGCTCGTAGCATTGCAGTGGTCCACAAGGACACTGCGCACACGGCAAAAAAATCAAATATCGGCATCAGCATCGGCATCAGAAATGAGTATCGCAACATCGACCCGACAACACTGAGCCGAATACGAGTAGCTCAACGCCGTGAGTACACCAATCGATAGGGCGATACGTTGCGAGCAGCGAATAGCACCTATCACCTTGCGCTGGCACGCCAACGCCAACGTGTCAGCTGAACGCCTAACCCATTCGTTGTCGTAGCCGTAGTCATAGACCAGCTGGCATCCACAGTTCCAATCATCCGTAGCTGTTGTCGTCCATCTCATCCGTCAAAAGTGATTCGCGGCTGTAATCTACGCATGCGGCGCATCTGCATCCGCATCTACAGTGGATAGCCCATCCGCCTACAGTCATATGTGATTCGATGCACTGCGTGCATATTCGGGCGCCGAATTAGCGCGTGCGGTAGCTCTGCAGATAGCCCAAGGTCGTGAATACAGCGGCTGACGGGCGACACGTCGCACGTCGCGCATTGCGCTGAGCACTAATGAACAATCAAGCTAGCCCGCCAACGGCTAATGCACTTCAAAGTCACAGATGCAGATCACAGCCGCGAATCATTGTCTGATGGCGTTTGACGGCTTGGATGGAAGCATAGTTACGGCTTAGCCTCCGAGTCGGTGCTTGTATCTTTTTGCCTGCATCTGCGGTGCGCCTCCGTCCGCGGAGGGCAGTACAGCCCCGGCGCTTATAGTCAGATTAACTCGGTGCTGTGCGGCACGGACGTGTGCGTGCATTCCGATGTGTCTAGTGCTCTCCAGAACACGGATAGAATGGGATGGAAGCGGAGGCGAAGGAGAGGTATGCAGAACAGAAATAAATAAATATAGGAAATGAAGGGTACTCACCGGGGAAGAGATCCCGAATACCAGGGAGCGCAGTCGTCATTGTCGGGCCAGTTTCCGCACTCGTATTTCTCTTGTCCTCCGACGGCCTTGCTTCGCCGTCCTCCATTCTCATGTCTTCATCCTTGTTCCCGACATCTTTCTTTCTTCCCAAGAGCGGAACCGGCGCGCGTCCAGCGCCCGCGGTCGGAGTCGCAGTCGAACGTACGGCCGGCGTCGAATTTGAAATTGAAGCTGAAGATGGTGATGAAAGAAGAGGAGAGGGCGCGGCCTGCATGGTCGCCTCTCGAGTTGGCGAGGTGTGGAAGGCTTAGAGGACTCTGGAGGAGGCTTGGCAGGTTATATGCAGAGAGAGTTGGATGGTTGTCAACGGAACGAGGTCGTGTGATGGGGACGAGGTGATAGAGAATAGTGCGCAGCGCTGGGCGTCGTCGTCTCACGTGAGAACGGGGGAGACGTTGTAATGTATTTCTGACCTGTCTAGCCCCGAAGAGAAATCGAAGGAGAGGAAGAGAAGAGGAAGAGGGCGAAAGGGGAAGCTCGAGGTCGAGAGAGTCGCAGTATAAGTATAAGAGGGAAATGAGGCGATGAAGTCATCCAGCGACTGGTAGTAGTCATCCTCTGCCAGTACACTCTATTCGAGATCGGCGTTTTCCCACACTGCGGTTCTAGCCCTGTTGCAACCAGCGCGACCCGGGACACCGCACCTAAATGATCGTCGAGGATCACCTCGGCCCGGCTCAGGCCGGCCCCTTTTGCTTCCGCTTAAGTAACTCATACGCGGCCGCTGTCGATCATACGCAGGTTTCACCACGAGGTAATATTAATCTCAAATTCCCCATTCGTTCTATGTGCATGTCACATCTCCGCACCCGTCGGCCCTGTTTCCTGTTTCAGTCATCTAAACAGCGACGCCCCGGCCGCGCTCGGCCTTGCGGCTACTCAATTCAAGTGAGTCGACTTGCAATGCATGTGACGAGCAAAGTCAGAGTCTACCGACTCATGAGCGCGGAAATGAATTCATGATCATCATGCGAAATGCGGTAAGCGCGTTTCCTGCTTTAGGTATAAAGCACCTACAGTAATATTAATACGAATGGAAATTTCAGATGACGCAAGATGTAGCTCATATCGGCGGGTGATATTTCACTTCTGCAGGCACCAACTGCTCCGTTTTCTGACTGTTGCAGTCTGGCTCTGGAAGCGAAGTCTTCCCCCAGTCGCCTTCGTCGACATATGTTTTTAGCTCTTCAATCCCTTCAGATTTCTAGGCGCCCTGAACTCCGGAGGGAAAAGAGAACAGAATCCCCTCGCAGCGCAACCAGCATCAGCCCTGCCTGTGCGGGTACAAGACAAATGGACGCGGGATGGAGTGCGTCTCGGATAACACGCATTCAGTGGCAGATGACTCGCTTCTGCAGGCACAAACTGTCCCGTTTACTGCCTATATCAGTGGTCGCTCGGCATGGAATGAGGTCTTCTTTTTGGAATATGCAATCTTGAAATTTCAACCTTGCGGAGAGTAAGTGTTTGTGCCTCGTATACGACTTCGATGGGCGCTACCATGACTCCATCTTTAGCACGAGCTGTATCATGCTCCTGTGACAGAAGAGATCATAGACGTTATCTGCGACTCATGCGTGTTAACGCGTCGAAACCAGCGCCAACACACCCCGCGCTGACGGGCACGCAGTCACAATCAGGATCGGGGTGTATACCTTTGATACGATGCTTGCCAACGCGTATTACAAAGTGCCTATCTACTGTGAAGCCGTCGCATAACCTCTCTCAAAGCTCGCTCCGCTTGCGCTTTCGTTTTGCAGAAAGAGAGATGGGATGCCGGAGTTGCGGCGACTCACAACTCGGAACTGACCGACATTGCTCGCAGCTTGGAGCGTTCAATCAAGCACGGTAATTTCCGACGCGTACTCAGACCATGCAAAATCTGACTTATGGCGATTTACTCAACCTTGCTCTGTACCCAGTGCAAGCACGGAGCTGGCCATTCCTGAGTCTGAGTCGGGAAGATTTGCCTGGCCTTGGGGGTTGAGCTGATGGCACTACAACGCTGTCACATGTTCAATTCAAAGACCTTTTTTGTACATCTGAGAAACGACACTGTGCAAAGTTGTGTGGCGAAACATTTATATGCTCGGGTCGGAGATATTCTTAATTAGTGCATATTAGATGCAAACCCCGGGCAATGAATTTACCAAAAGTATGCCCAGACAGAAGTTGTTAAATACGTGTCTCTGAATCACGGAATGTGTCAATTTTTTTGCTATGCCGGGTGCTCTACTCAGGCTGATCGCTGAAATCGAGGTATACTTTCTGAGGAAGACGAGAAGTTTGGAATGAGGCGATCTACAGGTGACCAATGCCATTGAGTTTGAACATTTTCACTTACAGCACTTCATTATGTCATACATATTGCCGCTTTTGCGTGTATTGACGTAACTCACACTTCAGATTTTTTTGATTTTGATTTTCGGTTTTTGCTTTCGACCTGCGTTCAGATATGTACTCGCTACTTGTCAAGCAAAGGTTATATCTGATCTTGTTGATCTCTAGTCCAAAATGCCAGCCTGCCTATCAATTGATGACTTCGACTAACCGCGACTATAAAAATCTCAACTACGTATACCAGAAAAGCCAGCACTTCGAACCTTTGTGGTGAAAAAGGCAGAGGCGCAAGCACAAGGCACGAAATTATGAGGTGAATAGGAGTTCTAGCGAGATGTGTGTGCACCTTATGACCTTGCAGATAGACATGGGAAATCACTGCCAGCGCATGACAAAGACGATGGAGGAAGAGCATCGGATGTTCCGTGAAATGGAACGGGAACGGAATTGGGTAATGAAGGAAGGAAGGACAGAGGATACCTCTCGGTTACACTTTATAGCCGCAGCCGTAGGCACACCAACAAGTTATTTAGCATCCGATTCAACAATCTCCGTCCTGGCGCAAATGGTGTTTTGAATATGGACCGAGATATGCTAGCTTGTCCCAGTATACAGTACGTTCATTTCGGTATATTGATTCATTGCCTCACATTCGACCTAGTCTCTGTGCTTCGTTTCACCCACAGTCGCAGTTTTCCCCGTCTCTACGTCCGTGCCTGCACTTCGTCTATTACATTCATTCTCCACACTGCCGTACTCGAGCCTTATGGCTCTGGTCAAACAATTTAATAAATTTGGTGTGGTGAGCGAGTGCTTCATCCTGGATCTGCGGCAGATCTAGGAGAGGTGCTATTTGGGAGTCGGGATGCCCTTGACGGAGGAGACGAAGAACGTCCTGGCTCTGCTTCTGCATATGTTCTATGCTCCACCACACGCTGCGTGTATATTTTATCACCTTCGCTCCTACAGTGTACCTTGCCTTTATGGACGTTTGAATGGTGCCTTTATGGACGTTTGAATGGTGCCTTTATGGACGTTTGAATGGAGTCGCCGACCCAGGCGATTGTAGGCCATTCTTCTTTCATCCGCCCAAAAGTGTGTGCGGTACCATTAACATTCCTATAAAGGGTCACGCTCCCAGTCATTTACGCGAAGCCGCAGCTGTGGCAGCAGTTGCGATATCGGCGCATCTTGGTGTGTCAGCATCTGTTTTGCCTCACGTGTCGGAGCCCGTATCAGCCGTGTATCTGTGGCAGATGCAAGGTAGTAGAGGGATGCATGCATGCTTCCTCTTTGAGAGCCAAGGAACACTGATAGCATTGATAGGACCTCATCACCAATGTCGCCATCTGGAGGCTCACCGCGCTTCCTTATGAATACCTTCTCCATGCCCGCGCGGCTGCTGGGTAAACTGGTTTCTGCCGGTTCGCCCGTGGTTCAACTGGTTCGGTGACGATGAAAGATGAAATTTACCAAGTGGTGCGTGGTTTGGATATCACTCTCCACCGCCTAGGTTTGAACCGCTCCCTGACTATCAATTGCTTGCCATTTGAATATGTCTGGTGTGTTGACGAGGTTTGGAATCATTCTATATGTTTTCCTTCTCTCTTCTGCACTTCCTGTTATGCTCACGATTTCTTGATTTTGATAGTCCAAGTCTTATAGGCGGTTGTGAAACGAACTTCCAGCTTATCTAGTGGTGCCCTCCATTTTTGTCTTCTCGAAACCTTGTCGCCGCGTGCCCTTATTGTACCCCATCTTATTTCTCACTTGTACATACATCTCTACTCCCGCTTCTATCTCCTACGGCATCGTGGCTTTTCCTTTCGTCCGCTCACTACGGCCACTCACTAAAGCTTGCACCAAGGCACCCCGCAGTTCTGTACGATCATGTGCACGCCGCGGTGCATACACCCTTCTTTCCCCTCCTTCCACCGATTGACGGACGCTGGCATCTTGAATCTTAATTTACTTATTGGTCTCCTTTCTTACTTCCTTTGTTTTGTTCCATTCTTGTGCATGCTACTACATTATGTAAAGTGGGGTAGAGTTTAGTAGGCGTAGTGGTGGTTGGTCACTTCATTGTGCTCTAGAACAGCTTATAGTAACGTGTATCGTTAGGTTTCGCTTTTTTAGGACTTAGTGTCATTGTGAATTATCTCTGCATTTCAGTGCAATTTCCTGCGTCATCATATTTCGGCTTGTTGTATCTGGCACCAATTCTTATACAACATGCGACACGAGTGTCAACTAATAGCACAACGTCCGCTTTTAATCCTTGCTGATTTTCTGATGCACACCTCGATGAGGAACACCTCAACAACACGATCGCCATCTGGTTCTCGAACCTTCCTGCAGAAAATTCGGGACTTTCATTACACACCTAAAATTTACAGCACCAAAATTGCAGCCGGCTGCCAAAACAACGATCAGCGCTGATCAGAATGTAGCAGATAGGATCCCAACGACCAGCGGGTGCTATGCGCTGTTTCAAACCCCTAAGGAGGCAGCAGTGATCATCGGAGTGAATTGAGTGGTAAGTGAGAACAGGGGTGAGAATGAAGAAGGCCAATGGGCAGCAGGGTCTCCGGTCATGTGTACTCGTTCATGACGATAGGTTGCTATGTGTGTGGACTTTGCGCGGTCGAGCTATTCTTGCAGTAGCATGTGCATGAAGAGAAGAGAACCTTTTAAGTCGTCACAATGTACCAGCACGGGCACTGGCACGAAGAACGAAGGAAGTCCAAATAGTCAAGTGTTGTGTGGAGAATGTGCCACGCTAAACAGAGTAAGACTAAGGTCGTGACCACAAGGCGATCAAGAGATCTTGCCTCAAAGTATAATGAAGTTTCCGCCAAGCCTCAGAAGGTATCCAGAAAGATCGGAACACCGCGCTATCGATATAATACATTGTAGCGTGTCTTCGACTTGAAATTGCCGTGAAGCCGTGACGCTCATGAGTGCCCTAGAACAAGTTCTATCGAACAGCCAAAACTCGTGCGAGGTCTGTAAACCCAAATGAACATCGTCGGTAGAGAGTATCCGTGGAAAGAAACCTTCACAGAAAGTGATCCGAACAAGACGGAATACCCCGAAACATAGGTTACAGAAGTCTATTCTGAGATTTTACTACATACAATGTAGTGATTACTGTAAGAGGTGGCTGAGATTCTCAGCACTCAGCGCTCATCCTCCAAACAGCAAACCAGATGCCTTGCAATGCATACATTTTAAACATCCTTATAGCATCTTTAGTCTCTTATTTGCGCATGCATTAAAATTTACACGCCAAAACATAACCAATCCTATGTACAATATTTTAGACAACAATGATTGACACCATAAAAGACGGTGGATACAAAGATTCACAATCAGATCTGATAGCAAAACCTCGGGTGCAGGCATCCAAGCTGCTGGATTTCCACTGCGCTCTTCCCCTCCAATCGATAGTCCCGTTCTCCGCGTGCACGTTTGGCATTCTCCCAGCGAATATACAAAGCGCCTAGTGCAATGAGCATGCAGCACAGCGAACTTGTGGCGAGGTTGAGTGAGTTACCGTGGTGGTAGTTCGGTGCGTCTGCGGGGAGATAGGTCCATACACTGACAGAAAATATAGTCAAAATCGCTTTCAATGAAAAGCTGCAATAAGAACGCAAGAACATTTCTCACGCGATGACAGAACCGAGTGCTCCAATGCCAGGAATAATGGCAGTTGTCACCGCACGCACAGTATCGGGAGCTGCGTTATCGGTGCCCCATGATAGAACCATCGGCCCGCTTGGGGAGCCACCTGCCACAGCTAAGAAGCATGCAGCATACCTTAAACACCAAAGACAAAAACAATTTCATATCGATCGTTACAACTATGGACAAACCTACCGAGCATGCGAGTTCTCCGTCCCGACGAAGACCGCGTATCCAATGACCATAAGAAGCACGGAGATGATTATAGGGGTGGCACGTTGCTTTATCTTGAAGCTGTAATAAGCGCTCAGGAGAGCCCATACAGCTCCGACAACGTATGGCGGGACTGTTCGAAGTTGGGACTGAACAGTCGCTTTGATGACTGTCAAGAATAGAAACGGAGGAACGGTACGACCATCTTACTGAAGCGACCCACTTCACAGCAGAGTAGCTAAGAACACAGAATTTGAAGTATATGAGACACTCACGCGTGGCAACAACAGTCGGCATAAAGAGACTGAGTCCTTGGAATGAGATATTTATCAGAAGGTAACAAAAGGCACAGAGACATGTCTAAAGAAGGTGGAGTTTAGCAAGAGTTTCTGTAGTTACCGGGAAGAAATGCACGTTGAAATTGAAGGCCCTTCCAACAAGTCTGAGAGTTGTCCGCTCCCTTCTTCCGTGTGTTGAGACAGCCTGGTCAGCAGAGATACGAGCGAGTGCGAGAGAACGCTCGCTGTCAGTCAGCATGCGTGTCTTCTGTGGGTCTGTCGGTATGATAAGGAAGCACAAGAGTCCGAATCCAGAAGTGATTATGCCTAAAGACACATGAATCAGAAGCTCAACTCCAATTCAAATCTCTTTCTCCTGCGATGTACCTTCAACAAGAAATATTTTCCGCCATGATTTTACCATGCCGATGTCATTGATTGAAAGTAAACCAGACGCTAGGAGACCGCCGACTTTGATTCGAGAATAAGTTCTTTGAAACGCAGAACCAAGATAGAGAGAATGGACATACATGCACCTGCGAGCGGCGGTGCAAGCCCAAAGAATATCCCAATACGTAGAACTAATTCCGTACGCCGATAGTACTGTGTTTATGTGCCCTTGAGCTGAACATGCGAAATCGGGGCAATGACGAGAAGAATGCTTACACGAGAAAGAATATAGGTCAATCCACTCTGCAGCGTCTTCCAGCTCCTAAGCATGTCGAAATCTCGGAAACAATATCTTACCAAGGTACCACCCTCTGCAATTCCCAAAAAGACCCGCGTAATGATTAGACCAGTATAGCTCTGCACAAATGCCGTTCCAATCGACAAAATGCCAAAACATGTCACCATCAGTGCAAGCCACATTGACCCAAAATGCTTCAGAGCGAGATTAGAGGGAATCTCGGCCGAGATATACTGGATATATCCTGCTCAGGCATACTGGAAAATGGAGTATTGTGGGAGGCTCACAAAGATATAGAACACCGTGAGGGCGATGTTGTAGTCGAAACCGACCATGCCGAGGTCGCGCTCGATACCTGCGGCTTAGTGAGTCTGTATGATTTTCAGTGTATAGACGGGGACACGTGCCCGCGATTTTCGCATTTCCTATTTGATGAATAAGTGGATTGCATGCATTGTATTGGCTGAGTTTTCATACCAATTGCAGTTCTAAACGAAATTAAGATCACAGATGCCAGGTGAAAAAGGTCAGCACCTTACCTATCAATGAAGTTTGTCGCATCTAGACGTGATCATCAAAATGTTATCTTGAGATAATACCAGCTCCTGTTACTCACAGACAACGGTAAAGAGTGGCAGTAGGACCCAGTCCAGTTTCTGGATGAGGCGTCGCTCAGCCCATGAGTCAATCGCACTCTCTAGGACATCAGTCTGTGATGGCAGAGATTCCAAGTCAACAAGCCCAGTCCCCTGCCTCTCTGTGTCAAAGTCGCCTAGGTTTGTTTCGCGTTTACTACCATGCATGTCGATTTGTCTTGTCATTGCGAGCGGCTCTTGAGATGATGGGAGTTCAGGCTAGGAGCTGGAAGCATCCGTCGCAGGGAGGTTGTGAGGTTAAGCGGGTTGATGAGACCGATGAACGGAAGAGGAGCCCAAAGAAGGCGATGTGCTGTGGGAATAGTTTTCAGAAACAGACAGAACCATGGCTTCATTCGCAACTTGTTTATTTTCGAAGAACGTTGATCATGTGTCGCCTGTAGGGTATTCGATTCTTGAGTCAGGTCAAAATCAAAGTCAAGTCGCCTAGACCCGTCGGTGGTTGCGGCCTACGAGTTTCGTGAGATTTCGGATAGGTCTACGAGAGAGAGTCGGAAACCTCTGCACACTTCAAGCTCCGACAGAAATGTAGCCCTGCCCGCTCTCACCGAGTCTCACGGAGATCGTGTCGATCCTTGCTCAGAGGGGAAGACGAGCTTTAGCCGGTGACCTTGACCTTGACTTTGACCTGACTCAAGAATTGAATACCCCTTGCGAGAGTTCTTGCATTCAGTCACGGTGTGAATGAATATGAAGAAAGGCTTTACCATGACAAAATGTGTAACAGCTCAGTAACCAGTGTCGTAGAGTCAAGCTACAGTGGAGGACTGGAGGTGCCATTTGATGTTTGTTCTGCGTATACACTGGCTGCATGGTCTCCAGAGTCCAAGAACGAACAATTGCACACAGCTGGTATTCAGCCTACTTCAGGCTGCGTCATAACCGTAATGATTAGAAAGTGGGCTGACTGAAAACTCCTGCAGGACCTGGACAGGTGGTTTGCTACGTAATATGAAGGTATTTTTTTAAATTCCATTCTCGAGTATACAGCAGCAGCTAAACAAAAATGACTTGAGGTGACTCGAACGCAACCAATAGGGGGTTCGTCTCACATCCCACGACATTTAGGCCCAGCACCACGGATTGAGTAAGAGCAGGGTGAGACTTCACTCGGGAAGCACTCTCCACGTCTATACGAAGCTCCTGGAGGAACTCCACGGGTTTTCTTCCTGCTTCAAATTGAGTGGGCAGT
Source organism: Porodaedalea pini (assembly GCA_002794775.1). Classification (NCBI taxonomy): domain Eukaryota; kingdom Fungi; phylum Basidiomycota; class Agaricomycetes; order Hymenochaetales; family Hymenochaetaceae; genus Porodaedalea; species Porodaedalea pini. The sequence continues at coordinate 68,880 of NBAY01000041.1, read as the reverse complement.
CCTGCGCATCGCGAGGATACAGTAGATGCAAGGAGGTCGAATGACCAAAATGAATTCACCAGATCAAGAATTTTGAGCAATGGGCACAGACAGTTGGCATCAAATCGTAGCTGAAACATCTTCTCCCTGCTGATGTCAAGGGCATGAGTAGCTGATAAGGATCTGACGAGGGTGTCCGTGTTCCAAGAGGTACCGATACTCAATTGTGTTATACCAGGAAGAAGATAAAGGCACTCTACAATGTCCTCTATCACCATCGGCGTACCTATGATCTCAAACACATCTAACGACGGCTCAGAGCGATGAATAAGGTCTAGAATGTGTGTCCAGCGCCTTGGAGCATCGATCATGTTGTACATATTGATTTTAAAGCTAATCAACCCAGGAACGTCAAGGATATCGAGCAGCGGACCTACATCTGCTTCAATGGAGAAACTGTGTACCTCGAGGTCTTTCAGTCGTGGAAGGCAGCGAGGCTTCCGCAATTCCAGTCGCTCGAGCTCGCCGCTGAGAATTTCTGGACTGGTGCAGAAGAGGCGGACAATAAGCTGTTCAAGCGCTGGGCAGATGTCGATCCATTGCAAGCAATCCTCGACAGACGAACAGAATCGTAACTCAAGGCACGTCATATTCTCCATTACCGCGGACTGAGAAACCGGCGAGATCATCGGGCTCCGAAGGCATATAGACTGGAGGGCCGGACACCTGGAAAAGTCGAGTATATGTACATCACCAAAAAACCCGAGGTACTTTGTCGAGAAAGATAGTTTCTTGAGCTGAGGTGATCCTCGTGTCACTATCGCAAGGAGTATCTGATCCAACACGGAGATGTCAAGCGTGTGGATCTCGAACGTAGACCACTGCTTGATACAGCTCACTGCGAGGCTAAGAAGTGTGCACATCCCGTTGAAGTATTTCTCATTCTTGTCGCGATTGAAAAGCACTGGCCGCAGCGCGTCATCCAGCTCGTAGTTCAACTTCAGGTATACTGGAAGGTGTCGAGCGCGCGATATCCATAGTTCCAGGAGGCACGCATCTCCCTCTAGATCAGAACCTCTATGCCCTAGAACAAGTTCTGTCCAAAGAGTCGGAAGAGAAAAACAAAGTTCCCTCCAAGTTCTACAGACCCATGTGAGTATTAATGGAGCAAGGTGCTGGAGAGACGTCTCCAAACGAGCCGGGCCAGATGGCAAGCAGCATTCAAATATCTCTGCCCATATTTCAGTTGGCAGGATCGTAGATGGACTAGAACCGAGCTGCCCATTTTTTATGAAGAGTGCTTTCGGAGCCATAACGCATGGGTGTCGGCCCAGACGATCGTGGACATTGAGGGACTTCGTAAGCATATCAGTTGTGAGGGCCATGGTTTGCTCCCGCAAACCACAATCGCCAAAAAGCGCTTCTTTGCAAAACTCTTTGCCCAGTAGGACATCTGTACCAACCGTGTTTGCGCAAAGGACGAGGACCACGAGTTCGTAAGGACAGATGTAGCGACTGAGTTTGCGTGACTGTAGCAAGTCGTGAATGGAAGAATACGCTGAAGCAAAAATTTGAACGCCTACTCATGTTGATCATGGTACTACAACAGACGTACAAACTGAGGAGCACCTCAGACAACCAGAAAGAGCATAGTGTGACTTTGGGCCAAAGGTGAAGTCGTAGACGAATAATGCTTTATAGTAAACAAAGGAAATCTTGTATATCATGAGTGCGCGCAGTGGTTGTTGTAACTACATTCTATAAGATAAAAGAAGCATCACTGCGAAAATAATCTCACTGCACCGTCAGCATTGTGGTCGCAAATGTCGTATCGCTCGTGCCGACACGGACGTTGAACGTTCCAGGCTCAACAACGAAGTCATTGTCGCGTGTCCAAACCGCGAGCTGCTCCGACTTGATTGCAAAAGAGACATCTTTTGAACTTCCAGTCCTGCAACGAGTAGAGAAGAGGTCAGAAGACTTACAAGGAGCATTCTGACGTTAAAGATGACAACGCACGGCAGGTCAACCTTTGCAAAGCCAGCAAGGAACTGGTTGGGAGTAACGACAGAGGAGACGGTGTCGGTGAGATACACCTGTACAACCTCCTTTCCATCTACGGAGCCCGTGTTCTGGACGTTGACAGTAACGTTAAAGTCTTCTGAAGTGCCAATTGTTGAAGATGAGAGGCGGAGATTCGAGCTGCAATCAAAGAATCTAAAGTGATGGTCATGAGAACATAATAGTATCACTCACTAGGTGAAGTTCGTGTAGCTCAAGCCATGACCAAAACTCCAGAGAGGAACTGGAGAGTCCAAAACGTACTATCACAAGGATTCAGAACGCATCTCCCAGAGATTCAATGTGGACAAATACTTGATGTCCAAAATGAAGAGTTCCATTATCGGAGATATAACCTGGGTCAATCGGACGCCCGCCTTTTAAGTAGTTGTAGAATGAAGGTGTAGTTCCTATCGCACGCGGGAAAGAAACAGGAAGCTTTCCTGTGAGGTCAAAGTCAGACCAGAGAGTTCATGAAGACAGACAGAAATACAAACCAGAGGGATTAACATCTCCAAAGAGAACCTCTGCAATCGCGGTCCCACCCTAGCCGATGATTTCGTCAGCACAGTACATATTATAATACTCATCAGGGCTTACGAGCTCGCCAGGATAAAACTGCTGCACGACAGCATCCGCATGTGCCTGGATCCACGGCTCCGCAAGTGGCTTCCCACTCACGAACACTACAATACTCTTCTTCCCTTGCTGCTCCATGGCAGAGACAACGCTCTGCACAAGCTCGCGCTGCGCACCAACAAGTCCAAGATCGCTCAGATCGACATGCTCCCCAGTCGTTGCATTTGTTCCTGGCGTCCACAACAGTGTCTGGTCAAGACTCCAGGTCCCGACAAACACGATTGCTGCATCCGCATCTGTCGCGGTGTCTACTGCTGCTGAGATACTTGACGTGTCTGAGGACCAGAGCTCACAGCCCTGCGCGAAGGAAACCGAGACTGAAGAGGACTTATTCGCGAGGAAGGACATAATACCGTCCAGAGGAGAAATACCGTTGTTGGATGCATTGAAGAAAACGTAGTCGCCAAACTGCCATGAGCCGTGATCTTGACTATTGTAGATGCAGAACAACGTTCATTGGCTTACGGAGACACGGTTTCCCTGCGGCCCAATGACAGCGACCTTTGAGACCTCAGTCGTACTCAGAGGAAGTGTGGTGTCGTGGTTCTCAAGCAAGACAATCGTTTCCTGCTCCATCTGATGCAGGATCTCACGGGTCGCCTGCGTTCGAAGTGTCTGGTTGTAGTCAGTATATGGATACGGGTCTGCAGGGAAGAAATGGGTTGTAGTTGAATATGTGAGCTTGATATTAGTCCCATGCCTTCAAAAAGCCCGAGTGCGAACTTCGTGCGCAGCATTGTCACGACAACCGCATCAATATCGGACTCGTTAACTGTGCCCGCTGCTACTTGGTCTGTTCGTAGAACACACATTGTCAGCATGCGATCATTCAGCCATGGGAACGTCTACACATTACCAGGAAGGGTGAGATATGTGTACGATCCACCACCCATCTCGCCCTGCACACCGTTCACGAGCGCCTCGCGTGCAGCACACTCCCGAGTATCGCATGTCTCGTGCTGCGTAATGAGCAAGTCGATCGAGCCTGCATCGCAGGTCACCCAGTACAGGTACCCCCATTCGTCACGGAGCTACAGAGTATCGTCATAATTTTATATTCAGAGTTGGCGAATGGTCGCTGAGTTCAAGGCACTGACAATGTCCTTCAAGAGGTCTATCAAGTGGGGAGCAATCGGGAAGCATGGTCGCACACGAAGAGGAGGAAGAGAACATACGAGAATCTGCGACAGCCGGCATGCCATCGTAGCTAGAATAGGCGGTCATAATGCTCAGCGAACCCGCTTTGATACATGCCTTCTGGAATGCCGGGAGGTAAATCGTGCGCAGCGCTCGTTCACCACCCTCTACCGGTGCCAGATTCCTATTGCAAAGGTAAGCATTTCGCCAACGACTAGCAAAAGAATATAGAAGACGCACAAACCGCCTTGTGGGCTCCCAAACGCTGCAAAGTGTTTGCAAGTCGCAGCCATGCGTGCTATGGCCATATCGCTTGCATTCCGTCTTCGCCCAGATTGCAGGCCTGTAACATATGCCTTGCCCATCTCACCCGTCCTACATGTGGAAGAGATACATCAGATACAGAAGCACTAGAGGTAGGATATACACACAAGAACGGATCTTCGCCAAAGTTCTCTTCGACGCGGCCCCAGCGCAGCTCACGGCTCATGTCGAGCACGGGCGCAAAAATTTGCGAGACACCAAGGCCCTCCGCCTCATCGGCGATCGATGCGGACACTTGAGAGAGCAAATCCAGGTTGAAAGATGCCGCGAGACCTAGGGGCGATGGGAATGTTGTCCCGTTGTTTGTGAAGCCATGAAGACCTGTGAAGATCAAATCAGTCAGCTTTCAAAGACGGTACTATAGAGTATCCAAGATATACCTTCGCTCTGAATGAGCGCAGGGATGCCAAGTGTGGTGTTCTCCATAAGATAGCGCTGGCCGACCTCGACACCAAAAACGAACTTGTCCCAGGGGACGAGATAGCCACCCCAGATGCTGCCACCTTTCGTCTCCATCATCTCGACGAGACCCGACTCATTGTACGTCAGCGTGTCATCGAGCGGATCCGAAAGATTCATCCAGCCGTTCATGTCGCCCTGTATTCTGAATTCAACGCAATGAGATGTCTACTCAATAATAGAAGTTGAAGGCTGGCTCACATTTGCGCAACTTTTTCCTCAACTGACATCCGAGCCAATAGGTCACTCACGCGATCCTCAATATCTGCCGTCGGATCCTTGTACACCGGAGTCGAACCATCCTTATTCTCCGCTCGTGCATGTAGATAGAATGGTAGACCTCTGGCAACAAGTGACTCCGGCTCCGGAAGCGCATAGGCAGGTGCAATGGATTGAAGGAGTGAAAGCACTGCAAGGATGCAAGATATGTTGCTGCGCGCCATCTTTCACTGTAAAGCTCACAGTTGACCGCACAATGCACGCAGACGACAAACCATCCTTTAAACACTGTGGAAGCAGCTCAACTCGCTGTCATAACTCCGCTGAATTCACGCAATATCGGTGTTGCCCATGTGCATCGTCCATAGCAGGCCAACCACATGATCACAGGCCCCAAGGAGATCAAGGAATAAGGCAAACGAGCATCGAGTGGAAGCAAAATTAGTCGAGCGGACCGTGACGGTGGATGTTCCTCACGTGGTCTCACCTTCGACCTAGGCGGTTTCCCCGAAAAACAGGCGGACTCTCTTCTGTCTTCGCATTAATATTCAAAACGTAATGAAATAAGGTATGCCTAGATTTCTTCCCTTCGCGTATCCCAATCGATGTTATGTTTCAGGAAAAGATGAGCTATCTGAAGAATTCAAGAAACTACCAGCTTTTCGTTGTTGTCTAATGAATGCGTCCATGAAATTGTGGCTCCAAGTCTTTACACTAAGACACGACCCTCCATTGTAAATTGTATGCATGAACCTTTCGTGTAGAAGATTCGGGAACACATCGAAGTCAAAATCCCGGACCGTAGCTCGCCCTTTCGCTGAGTGTTGAGTTTATGGGCTCCCGCCAACTAGTACTGATCAACTGCACTGCTTGCAAATGGAAATGCGAGAAATTGACAGAGATATAATGAGCAATTCTTTGAGGTTGTCAACTGTTTACACTCCGTGTGATAAATTTGGTGCAGAGAAAGGAAAGCGGAACAAGAAAGATCCACGTCGCTGAGACTCGAGAGGACAAACAAGGACAAGGCTCTCCACGGAAATCCTAGCCTCGATAGAACCATCAAATCCCAATGAGACGAAAACACTGGCGCTTAAGTAACCAATTCATATCACTCGACCGCCGACCTCCATTGGGTTAAATGCAGTTTCGGGGAGTTTCTTCTGAGCCGGAACACTGGTTCAATGTTTACTATAAGTACCTCGGCACTACAACCCTTTTCTTCAGTTGAACAGGCCTCCAGGAGCACAAAAGCCTCCGGCCTTCGCTTGTTCTACTTTTGATCCGCACTTTCCCATGAATTAGAAATAGATAGAAGACTGAAGAGATAATGGCTTTCTACTCTCAATCCGTGAAATGCAGTCTATACTCTCAGCTGGTACCACCCGTCGACGTCTGTCGAAGTGCAGTCTCTGAAACAAACCCATCATCATTTCAGGTGTGCACTCTCATTGCATTAATATTGTCTAGTAATTCTCAGAGATGATGTGGAATTTTGGTATTCCAGATGTGAGAAGTCCACAGTGCCACAGTGCGATCGCACTATTGATGTTCTTTAACGTGCCAATTTATGCATTCCGGCATAGTTAACTTTCGGTTGTGCTATTCCTCTTCGGACCTGAGAGCATGGGTGGGAGAGATCTGGCAGAGAAGTTCAGCAAGATCAAAGCGAAAGACACGGAGACAAGGGAGCAAGAAGTTGAAATGGTGCGATTACTTCTGAAATCGTGTTTTTTTTGTTCTAAGTATTTCCTTGTGTGCCTCTCTTGTACATTTATTAAAGGCATAACGAACAACTCTTCGAAATTCCCGGAATCCCACTAATGCACAACTATGAGCACTCGCCCCAGATCGTACATCTATCTTCTACGTACAAGCTTTTCTCCAACCGTTAAAGTTTCAAGGTAACTCTCGGTACGAAGTCCGTCGAAGTGCCATTTTTCTGTCAATACTCCCACAGGTAACCTCTTTGAAATCTGATCAGCTAGTCTGTCAAACTCAATTTGAAAAGAGAAATAGGTTTTTCTTGGAGTGAGATGGGATTATCAACTGCAGCAACTGGCTATATGAGGGAGGTGCATTTACGAAGTTGCAGGAATGGATTGAGCCTCGCCGATATCTTCGCTATAGGCTGTCCTTCACCTCTCACCGGTGCAGCTGAGATAGAAAGGGAGGTTCCAAAGTCTCCTGCGGGAGCTGAAGTTGAGCTCTTCCTCAATAACACGTTGGATAAGTTTGGTCGAACTCGGTTACATTTGTACGTCAAATGTCTTCGCCGCTAAACCATTCTCACCCGTCTGGCATACGACAGATTTCACTCGGTACGATCTGGTGGTCAGCAGAGCTGGAAAAGATAGGGGGCATTTTTGATGTTCTCATTAACAAGCAATTCCGTTCGTGCGTACTAGTCAATTCTCGATCCGCGCTGACAGTTTATCTATCGGAATGCCAGCTTTTTAGCCATGTGTCACCCATTGCTGTCGTCCCAGAAGACGTATTGGCTAAGGTAAAGGCATCCGGGCTCGGATACACGGCGCCTTTATTGCCTCAGCAGGTGATTCTGCGTCACAATGTATGTCTATGTCATCGTTCCAGACCTTAGACAGTCTGAGCTTTCACGTTAAGGCGTGCGGTTGGTTTATGTCACACTACGGGCTCACCGTGGGAGTACCTCTGTACGTATCGTTCAACCAGGAAGCGCATTTTTGCTTTTGATCCGGACAGTATATGCTGGCCGTACGATGCAGATTAGCCTGCGAATGCGGCAAACATCTCTTTAGTCCACAACGCGGGATACGAGTTGCTCGAGGTGCACAATGGCCAAGGCTTGTGTCGGCTTCATCGTCTTGGAGATAAGGCGCCAGAAGGCACTGTCGAAGCTGTCTGGCGTGAAGCAGTTGAAGTGCTTACGAAGGAACGGGGAGAAGATGGGAAGATCAAGCCTGCGAAAGCGCAACGGTTCAGCAAGGAGTTTGCACGGAGCTGGGGGCCCGGAGGATCGGCATGGGCAGAGTTGAGTCACATCATTGATATTCTCAAGTGAAATTTGTTCACTGGAATATTTTGGGGCCGGTGCACATGCGCGTAGTGAGTTTACTAGATTTTTTTAAACAAGAGCCTCAATCTTGAATTGGTACTGACTTCGGCAAACTTGATAGTGCTTTTGTGAGTAGTTTGGGGCGTTTTGTCCGCCGCTAGATGTTGATCTCCACGGGTCTAAGCGAGATGACTCGGACTGACGATATGACTCGACTGATGTCACGGAACAAAAGAGAAATTGAAAACGCGCTCGCGTAGGATCACACGTGTGACGGGCCGCGTGAGTTATGTAATGCAAATTAGGAGCCACGGTTACTAATACTACAGCCGCGGTGGCACCGCGTCTTTAAATATGTTCCGTCTCGCGACTGGACGGCCTCTCCACCTTGACCTCTTACCACCACCTTCTCCTTGCGCTCGCTCTTGAAGCTCTCTCGCTCGACGTTCGCACTTCCGCAAATATCGCTCACCTTGCCTTCATCACAAACGAACCAACTCAAACTGCCAGCTCGCACACCTTGTACGTCCACTTCCTTGTCGCAATCTTCGTCTACTCATATTTTTCGTGCAGAGTCAACAATGGCCTCCAGATCATTTAAACACCTTTTCGGCGTTGGTAGTCCTAACCCGCATATCAAATTAATGAGCATGGGCAATGATGATTTCGACGACTTTTACGATGACCTTTACGACGTCGGGTCCAGCCACACCAGCCACAGACTCCTCGTTGCTTCTGGGAAGCAGTCTGCTCAGCACTCCGAGCTTTCTGTGCTTCAGGATACGCATATCAAACCTCCTGCTGGAAACAGGATGGCTAGTAAATCTAAGGGGCTGGATGTTACGACTGTTCTCGTCGACGCGGCTTCAGTCAGGAACAATGTCAAAGTGCGTACATCTATCGGGTGACTCATGGACTTCAAACTGACTGTCACGTGTAAATAATCAAGGACAACCTGACAGAATGTAAGACTTTATCTGTCTCCAGGTCTGCATCTAAGCTGGGCGATGAGAAAAACGATACGTCCGCGAAGAAGAAGGGACTCGTGCTCCCTACTTTCGCACCCATTGTTGACAAGAGACCATATACGGAGAAATGGGAAGCTATGGACCGTATGCTCGATAGCATGTTGAGGAACACGAACAATACTGTCGAAGACAGAGCCAAAAATAAGGAGGCTGTGGCGAATGCGAAGGTGGAGGGTGTGAAGGTTCGCGACTTTGCAGTGCAGCCGCCGCTTGGGACCCCCACACCCGGGCGACACAATTCAGCACTCGTTTCTCAGGAATACCATGTCGAAGTATTCCCCGCGCGCGAGAAAGCTCTCGAATTCTTCTACATGCGCTTCCTGGTCAAAAACGGCGTTCACGATCTTTCTAACATTTACACTGCCGCGGATGATTTCGATCGTCTGTACACTTGTGGCTTCATTAAGCCTGAATACTTAGACCATCCATTGCTCCGCGCGGTGCTAGGTCATGGCGTTTACAGACGCTTGCTGCGCTCATCCGGTCGCCCATCGTCCACTGGAAAGATCCTCACACCTCGTGGTCCTTGGACCTTCCCGATCGACTCGCGTTGTCCCTCAAAGAAGACCATCGACCGCTATATCGCAGATAACGAAGCCGAACGCACCAGCTCTCGCCGTAAGGCCTACCATCATCGCATCGCTACTTTGAAGCGTTCTGTGCTGATCAAGGACTATGTCGACAATCATGCCAAGCGGGATGGATCCTTCTGCCTAAAGGGTACTGAGGGTATCAACGATGCTCAGACGAATAAGTTATTAGACGAGAAGGACGAAACTTTCATAAAGCCCAAGTCCTTCCTCGAAAAGACGTGCAAACTCCTCCCACATCCCAAAGATGCTGATCCTATCGTCTCTCAGCCAGTCCCTTCACCCATCGCCCCTGATTCATCACAGTTTACCAGTGCATCTTTGTCTGAGACAGTTAATCAGACCTCTACTCCTGCTCGCGGGCGCAGCTCCGTCTCGAAGAGCCAAAAGCGTGCTCGTTCGTCGTCAGTTGGGAAAGACGATCTCGCCTCTCCAAGTCGCACTCGTCCGCGCCTATCCAATGAAACCGTCGTACCTTTGACAACTACCGTCTCTTCCTCTGCAGAGTGTACCCTCCGTCAGCCAACCGGCGAGGTCACTGTCCATGAGCCGGAGCCGGAGTTATCACCCTCACTATCACCTTCCCGAGGCTGCAAGCGCGAGCGCGATAATGAACAGGAGAAGGAGGGTCTCGGTGTGACCTCTCCGAGGAAGAAGTTGAAAGTAGCGAGCAATATTGTCACCACAGTGACTGGACACTCGAGTGCGCTCCTCACTCAGTGCCTTCTGTCCAGGCGAATCAGACGTACACCCCGCATGGGCGCCGATCGAGTGCGCTACGCGTTCTTCAAGCTGCCGAAAGATTCAATGTCGCGTGGCTTGAGCCTCTGTCCTCAAAAGACTCCAGACGTCAGACTTGCCAAATTCGGCGGATTGTTCGAGCACGGATATGAGTTCTCGTGGCCTAAGCTTTGGGCCCAGTTCAGCAGAAAGACAGCTACGGCCTCGGTGTGAGTGGCGGGTATCGGTTTTGAAGAGTTAGCAGTCCTACATTATGAGCCGAAATGATACGTATTTACTGACTTTTCTGCAGGATTCCAGAGGGCGCACTTCCGTCGCGCTGCGTTTTACCAGAGGGTGGACGCGATCCCTCAGCTCTGATATTATTTGCTCTCTTTCTCATTTTCCCCATTCTTTGTCTCTCTCTTTCCTTCTCATCACCACTCCTGCTTGCCTACATCACAAATCTCTGTCGTTCATCGATTCATTCATACTTGTCGCTGTCTCAGGCGCTTCGCATCCATACTTCGGCCTTTTCGGGCAATTTTTTCTTTCTTTCCCCGGGCTTCTATCAGGCTTCTTGTGTGATTTCTGCATTCACGGTGGAGGGACACGTCCCCACTACTGACCTCTGTATCGCTTGCATAATATTCTAGCATTTTCCTTGCATGTTTCTGTAGCTTCATTCCACATTGTACTTGTTCGTATCTTTCATCGTTGCAGCGTCGACAATATATTGTGAAGTCTAGGGACGAGCAATATTAATGACGGATATCTGTGTGGTTCTTTATTTCTTTATTGTTTGCCATTATACTGTATTTCGCTACAAAGACATCTTCCCGGTTTGTAATCATACATAATCGGCTCCCTAGATTCATACTCGGATTAAATTGACTTTGCTATCCCACCCGCAGCTTGCCAGTAATCCTTCGTCGTACAACGACCAACTACAGCCAACAACGAACTCCGTATGCAAATCTTGAATGTGCAAAAGTTGTGGACGTCCGAGCGGCGGGCTCGTCGTCCATCTGCTGCAATGTTAGAAAACAGACCTTCATTCAGAGCTGGAAAAGGACGTACACTCGACAGGTCATGTCGTAACTAGCACTGGCGATAACATCAGCGCGATGAGGGCTCCACTGCACTTTCCGCACGGCATATTCGTGGCCCAGCAGCTCCGTCTCGCACGCACCACCCACTAGTGTACTTTCAGGCCCCACCGGGCCACCAACCTTCAGCATCCGGCAGTCCCATACTCGCACCGCCTTGTCCGTGCCTGCAGACGCAAGCACAAGCGGGCGATACTTGTTCCAATCGAGTGTCAGCACCTCTGCAGGCCCACGAGGCGGCACGGTCAGCGCGGGCGTCGAGAGCGGAGCGGTGACAGACGTCGGCGCTGTGAGCAATGCGGGCGCGCGAAGGTCGAAGATGCGGAGCGCGCCGTCGCTGGAGCAGGAGGCGAGGAGGTCAGGGTGGTGTGCTGAGAAAAGCGCTTGGTAGACACAGCCTTGGGCAGCTTGAAGCGTCATGATTGAGTGCGCACGATCTGGGGTCCACTGGATCCCAGCATTTTAAAATAGAGGGTTGATTTGGACAAGATAATCACTCACCACTTTGACCGTGCCATCCCAAGATGATGAACAAAACACGTCTTTCTTCACATTAGACCAATCGACCGAGTACACTTCTCGCGAATGCTCTTGCCATATCCTAACCGGAAGATCCTACTAAACCCTCATGAGTATTCCATTCTGGATCGACAAGAGGAAATAATGGACGAACATTCAAGGTGATATCCCAAAGCCGCAGCGAGCCATCGCCCGACGCAGTCACCAGCTGGTTTTCATGTATCTCTGACCAAGCGACGTCGTAAAGGCCATCCTGCGTTGGATATTGTCTATCCAGAGCCAGCGACGGCAGAGGGCCAAGGCCAGGCGCCAAGGACGCGAGATGAAGCCTCCCGTTGCCAATGAGGCCGTAGTTCGCCGCCGATGCAATGGCGAGTCGATTGCTATGAAATGGGGACCATGCGACGGCATAATGGGCGAAACCAGGTGTGTGGAGCGTTGAGGGTGGGACGTTCATCGTCGTCGTCGAGAAGAGTGCCTGCGCGCGGAATGTCATAACCGGCCATTCACGTGGTATGAAACCGAACCGCAGACAAGTCTATATTTTACGATATGTTTCGATTCTAATGTACATTTATGAACAATGCGCGACAAGTATACAACGTAAATGTAAGTAGCATTAGAACGATAACATGTCCAACGTCTCCATAATGATCGATTATAAAAGAAGCTCAACTTCCGCGAGTGAGTCATAGCGAGTCAGGCCGAAAGATCCTTGCGAACTGACTCTAAGCGTTCCATTTCCCTCCTCGTCGTCCTGGGAGAGCATTTGTTCGACCTCCATTATCGATTCCGAAGGTAGCGGAGTCGATGACTCCGCAGCTCCTTGCATTTCAGGTTCAAAAAACTCTGGATCATGGCGTTCAATAGGAATTTCAGGTTCTTCAACTGCCGGCCAACGGAGACTGTTCCATCCGTAAGGCTCCTTGCGAGGAGGTCCCTCTTCATCCAAGTCATCCTCGAGCTCGAGCTCGTCCAGTGTCAGAACACAGTCGAACTCCACCCCTCTGCACATCCCGAACACGTCCATTCGCCGCACGATGTCTGAACAACCCAGGGGGAGGCGGACTTTGCGTAATAGGCTGGGGAGTGCTGGCGCCTTCCCTCTTCTTATACCGCCGGTGTTCACGAAGAAAGCAGGCGTACGACGAGATGCGATTAGTTGCAAGAGTCCTTGGATTATGGTGTTCTCTCCCGCTCGTAAATGCACCGAGTCGAGCTCGAGGGTCTCTAGGCGAGGCGCTCGCAATATGTTTCCAAAGAACGTCAACTCAGAAATGAGACGTGCGAAATACTCTGGAGAGCTGACCATCTCCGATTCGCGGTACACTAGCCTCCTCAGGTTGGGCGCAGCGGTGAACATTGTCCCGATATCCCAATTGCTATGCGGTTCTGGAGCGAAGTCGATAAACTCGAGCTCCTCGAGTTTGTTAAGGATACCCATAATCAAAGACCCGTAACAAAAATGTGGAGGTGCTGCTTTGTCGGCTTGTGGGAGACGACGGAGACGCAGAACCTTAAGGTGGGGTACACGCAATCCCAGGAAGAGCTTGAACAACTTATTGGCGCACGCCCATCCTACAATAGCGCTGCGTATTTCAAGCGTGTGCACGCGAGGAAAGGTGACTGTCGGATCGACGCCAGCAACATCCCAGTCTTGGTCTAAGAGGGCTTCACGCAGCTCAACCGTGAGATTTTCAACGTTCGGGCACCCTGTTAGATACTCTTCGAGCTGTTCCCATTTGAAAATTGATACATGGAGCTTCCGCACGGTTTGGCAGACGGGTTCGATGGTGAGCGGTCCGGGGTAATGAAGACCAAGTTCCTCGAGCGCCGGTAGTTGGGTAGTATCGAGTTTATGGTAGTAGGCTGGCATGTAGATGCCCTCAGCGTCGTACCACCAAGTGATATATCTTTGTGTTAGAAGGATCTCCCGGGTGCTGTGGAGAGTCAGGCTGCGCAAATTAGAATGTTTCATGCCATTCTCCGACTCCGAGCAGATTTTCATAAGGAGCTTCTCCATGCAGTCGTCCGGGAATCGTAGGTAGAGCCTCTCCAAGTTCTCCGTGGCGTCGACGATGGCTCGCACCATTCGCAGAAGGTCACTCCACATGAGATTGTCCCCGAAGTGCTTGATGTCGCCGTAGCAGAGCTGCATTGACAACGGGCGAGGCTTCGCCGGCGTCCTACATCCACTTCGCGGGAAGTGGATGAAGTCGTAGAGAATATAGCTGTCGCGGGTGAAATCGAAACCGAGCGGTTTACGGACGCGTTGCCGGAAGGAGATCGAGTCAAATATCCCTGGCGTCTGGAATGCGATGAAATGCCACCGTTTGCAGACTCGGAGGAAAACAAGCGGGGGAGCGTTGACATTGTACTCGATGAAGTATCCATTTCGCTTCTCTATACAGAAGCTGAAGATGATTTGGATGAGCTCTGGGGCGAGGAGGTCGAAGTAGCTAGGCATGAGCGATGAGGGATCCGGGGAGTTGTGATTCGGTGCTTGTCATGAAGAAATGCGCTTATTTATATGAACCCTGCTTGTCCAAGCGTACAAACAAAGCCAAATAATATTGGTGGCCTAGCGTCTATGAGGCGAGGCCTTCTTGGTGGCTCATAGGATCAAAGTTTCAAAGTGTCTGTAGAGCTAAACTTGACAGACTAGTTAGATACACTTTTTTCTCCTCCAGTCAGGCGAATCGGCTTACTGAGACTCGTACGCAATAGAAATTCTAAAAATTCAATTAAAATTTAGTCAGAAAAAATAAACAGGAGTTGGAATGCACTGGCCTTGTGGCTCTCAGCCACTGAAATTGAGGTGGCCGTGGCTTGACGTGGTGGTCGCGCAACAAAACCACAAAGGTACGTAATGGGCATTGCTCCACTCGCAAAACGCGTTCGGCCGCCGCGACGCGACTTCAGTCGCGTGATCCATCTAGTCTTACCTAACCAAATACTCTACGCCTTTCAAGTTCTCCCAGTTCCCTTCATCTCTTTCGCATCCTCGTAGCCTGTAATGGAAATACCAACAACAATGCTCAATTTTCACCCCCGAGTGAGCTTGACACCATTCGAGAGCAATGCATCTCAGCGATCCTTCAGACTCTTCAGTGCTTCAAGTTACATCTCACGCCCCTTACAGCCTTTTTCATAAGTCCTGCGACACGTGCATGTCACGTGAAATGAGCCGCGTCAGAGCCAAAGTGTCGAAAAATTAGAATGAATGCCTATTTTCTCTGTGAATTCTGCACAGTACCTGCTCATTAAATACTCAAAAAAAAGGCACAGTTCTCAGGAGAAGAAATATTTAAAATAGGGAGCAATAAATTGACTGTGTAGGCAGGTGGAGATCAAACAAGTGCAGCTGGTCTGTTCTCTCATACATTTCCACTGAGATTCAAAAATTATGGCTCCCCTACATCTACCTATAAAATTCTTTCCTGTGTCTGTAAATTAAGTATATGACTATACCAACATCTCCTGCAAGTTTGAAGCCAATTCATTCAGTATTCATGGTGCAGCAGCAAAATTTGTGTTCTACTCTGCAAGACTTGTTGTGAGAAAAGGAGGGTGGAAAGAGCTTGAAGTGGAACACAAATCTTGCTGCTGCACCATGAATACTGAATGGATTGGCTTCAAACTTTCAGGAGATGTTGGTATAGTCATATACTTAATTTACAGACACAGGAAAAAATTTCATATGTAGATGTAGGGGAGCCATAATTTTTGAATCTCAGTGGAAATGGGTGAGAGAACAGACCAGCTGCACTTGTTTGATCTCCACCCACTTACACAGTCAATTTATTGCTCTCTATTTTACATATTTCTGCTCCTGAGAACTGTGCATGCCTTTTTTTTTGAGTACTTACTGCCCTTTTCAGAAGTATTGTCACACATCAAATTCATGTGGTTTTGACATGTCTTGTGGCATAACTGCCGAAATTTGAGTAAATGACAATTTACTGTGTCAATTCCTCACGATACATGTTCACTAAGCACTCAAAAAAATGTACTTGCTCATCCGAATCTGAATCTGTAAAAATATCTGGCACCTGTGCCCCAGCGACCTCCAGTGATACGTTCATACTCAGCAAATTTGAGGAAAGCGTGGAAGAGCCCATGGAGCATCTCCTGCACAAGGTGTGCCTGCACCTTGCCATGGAGCATTTGCAATTGAAGATAGTTTGCGGAGCACAGGGTAGTGACAGCAGTATCCAAGTCATATGAATAGTTGCTGAAGCTGAGCGTGCTGGTGTATAAGTATCCTAAGGTAAAGTGCAGTGCTAGAGGAGTGAAGGGAGGCGAGGGAAGGCAAAGGGTTGTGAGCTCGCTGGGGGCACAATAGGTGCTGGGTGGAATGAGAAATAGCACGCTTGGAAACTGGGTAGTGCATGAACATAAATGATAGCTAGCAACTATTAGTCTCAAGGACAGGTGGTAGGTTCTGCGCTCGTGCTCACCTTTATATTCCCAAACCTTCGAGTCCGTGTTGCTGCCTTTGTCCATCATTCACAATTCCAACACTGACTGTATCCTTGAAACCTCCTAGTTGCGATGGCCTTCTCAATTGTGACTGCATCTGAGCCTTTGGAGTGGCAGGAGCTGGTGACTGAGAACGAGGTGAAGACACTGCAGATGTGGCTTGAGGAGGGCCCTTGGCCTAAGCAGACTTATGAGGGAGCGAAGCGAGTGTCTTTGCTGCCTCCTGCTGAGCTGGAGATCACATGTTGGCACTGTCATCAACTCTGCTTTTGACCGATTTTTAATTCAACCAGGTCACTTTATTTTACAAAAAATACATAGACAGATAGCAAATTGTCTGAAGTTTTTTTACATGGTTCAAGCTTGCGATTTGGATGGTTGAATAAAATTAAATATGTCAATGAAGAAAGTGAGCACTGTACAGCCACAAAAGCAGTGAACCCTTCATAGCCACAGCCTGAATTTAGTAGAAATGGGGTCCAAAATTAACATATATGATATGTCATCAGCTTATAAAAGCTGACAAAAACCCAAATTGGGGACTTTATCTCAGCCCACAACAAAAGACAATACTTCATAAACTCAGTAATTGTAAAGTACTTCGTAAACTCAGTAATCATAAAGTAGGTGCCTTTGAAAAGTGTATGCTCTAGGATTCCTTCAATGCCCCCCGAAGCTGCAATGACATCAACATGGTAGTTGTTCAACTGCCAGAGCTTGCTGTCGTGTTGCTGTGACGTCCACCAAAAAGGATTGCTGCAAAGATAATTCGTTAGAAAGAGGTTGTAGGGTAAAAACAAAATACTCACTGTTTCAGGAGCTGATACTGCTTCCAGTCTGTCCACACACGCCAACCATGGTCATACGCCAGACTGAACAACGCCACTGAGTCAGCTTTGAACTTTGAGCAAGCAATAGGTTGAACTTACATATGACAGCCTTTCTGGAACAATGTGTTAATATGAGAGATGCCACGATCCCACTATTCTCCAGATCTTTCAGTGTCAGTCGACGATTTTGCATATTCCCTTCCTTCCTCTTCATTGAATATTCCAACCAAGCATGAGCCAAGTCCAAAAACTCCACTTCCCAAGGCTGAAGGTATTGATGCAAGTTGGGAATGAGCTGGTCATCCTCATGGGTCATACCGGCACGGGAGTGAGTTACTGCATTTGAGGGTATGAGTTACAATTATCAACAGAGATGCTTCAGTAAGGAGATGTATACACCTCCCACATTGGTCTGCTTGGACCATCGGAGATCGCTCTGAGGAATAAGCACGTGACCCATAGACAACATTCCAAGGCCATTGAGTTCCTATATGACAACAGTTCAGCAAGATATGATATACATAAGAGTTGGGATGCTTACTTTAGGGGTGTAGAAGACGACTGGAGGGAAACGTGAAGGCATCTTACTGTTCAAGCCGATCTTGACATGGGTCTGAATTTTGTTCTCAGCCTTCACCAAAGCATCAAGCAGCTTGTTTGTATGGATGACGGCCTCCTGATAGTAGATCATCAGACCAATGATTGCAATGTTCCATTTGTTGACAATCTTGGAAAAGGTGGTAGAGCCTGAGTTCATGAGGACCTGGTGGATACAGTTGTTAAACTATTGAACACTTATGAAATTCTTCAGCATTACATATTCCATGGAAGCTTTAATATTCTCACCTTCATCAGAGACATGGAGGAAGGCTTGTGCAGTATGCTCCTTTGACTGCTCGTTGGTCAAGTTCCACACCCTGTCCTTGAGCGAGAACTGCTCTCCAGTCATTGTCCAGATCTTCAGCAGAATGCGCACCTCGAAGCTGCTCATCGAGAAGAGTAGCTGAGGGTTGTTTTTAGAGTAGACACTAACAAACGGATCTTCCCATTCAATCATCATCAAAGAATGACACAGGCTCTGCTTCACATTCCAGAACACAGCTCGACCTAGATTGACATCATGCTTGATCAGGCGCATACAGCAATCCCGCGGCTAACATCTCTTGTTGTCATATCCAATAACGCTGTTATGATTACTGAGTTTACAAAGTATCGTCTTTTGTTGTGGGCCGAGATAAAGTTCCTAATTTGGGTTTTTGTCAGCTTTTATAAGCTGATGACATATCATATATGTTAATTTTGGACCCCATTTCTACTAAATTCAGGCTGTGGCTATGAAGGGTTCACTGCTTTTGTGGCTGTACAGTGCTCACTTTCTTCATTGACATATTTAATTTTATTCAACCATCCAAATCGCAAGCTTGAACCATGTAAAAAAACTTCAGACAATTTGCTATCTGTCTATGTATTTTTTGTAAAATAAAGTGACCTGGTTGAATTAAAAATCGGTCAAAAGCAGAGTTGATGACAGTGCCAACATGTGATCTCCAGCTCAGCAGGAGGCAGCAAAGACACTCGCTTCGCTCCCTCATAAGTCTGCTTAGGCCAAGGGCCCTCCTCAAGCCACATCTGCAGTGTCTTCACCTCGTTCTCAGTCACCAGCTCCTGCCACTCCAAAGGCTCAGATGCAGTCACAATTGAGAAGGCCATCGCAACTAGGAGGTTTCAAGGATACAGTCAGTGTTGGAATTGTGAATGATGGACAAAGGCAGCAACACGGACTCGAAGGTTTGGGAATATAAAGGTGAGCACGAGCGCAGAACCTACCACCTGTCCTTGAGACTAATAGTTGCTAGCTATCATTTATGTTCATGCACTACCCAGTTTCCAAGCGTGCTATTTCTCATTCCACCCAGCACCTATTGTGCCCCCAGCGAGCTCACAACCCTTTGCCTTCCCTCGCCTCCCTTCACTCCTCTAGCACTGCACTTTACCTTAGGATACTTATACACCAGCACGCTCAGCTTCAGCAACTATTCATATGACTTGGATACTGCTGTCACTACCCTGTGCTCCGCAAACTATCTTCAATTGCAAATGCTCCATGGCAAGGTGCAGGCACACCTTGTGCAGGAGATGCTCCATGGGCTCTTCCACGCTTTCCTCAAATTTGCTGAGTATGAACGTATCACTGGAGGTCGCTGGGGCACAGGTGGGTGTCACTGCCGCTGGTGTGTACATCGTGCACTGCATACACTTATGTCTTCCATGCGTCCAGACATGCAGAACACATACCTTGAGCGCGGCGAGTGGTGTGCCCTTGTTGGTCTTTTCAGATAGGGCTGGTGCACGCTGGACTTCGCTGCACTCCCGCAGCAGATGAAAGACGGGTTGATGACCAGCCTGAAGAAGTGTGTGCTCCTGCAGAATGTGTTTCCTTTGCTCTTCGCTGTGCATGTGGCCTTAGTGAAGCTCAACTCTGTGTGCAAAGCCTAGGTAGAGGGTGTGAGAGAAATGGTTTATGATAGCAAGGGGGTTTGTGAATGCGCTGCTTTGCAATGAGGCAGAGAAGTGTTTGAATGAGTGCAAGTGGGTTGAGATTATGGGGAATTGGGCTAGGATGGATTGAGGATGGGAAGCACGTTGAGTGGGTTATGGAGGCTGTGCAGAGAGGCATGGTGGAGTCGAATGCTGGCATGCTCTATCAGGTGAGTATTAAAATATAATCGGGTTTGTTGTTGTGCTCATTCCTTCGCAGACTCTCATTCTTGCAATTCTTCTTCATCAGCACCCTATGGAACCAAGCGAGACCCTCTTATCAAACATCATCCACATCTGTGTGCAAGTTGAACAGACTCGTATGGATCTGCTTCGCTGGATGCGAATGCGCTGGGTCAGTATCCAGAACAAGGGTGGCTTCGATGCATTGGAAAGTTAGGGGATCAAGGAGATCAGCAATGGTATTGCTAATAACAATCTACAGAGATCAATGTCCCAGTTGAAGATCTTCTAACACCGACGATGAGCAACTCCAACACAGTGTGTGGGCCACTTATGCAAGCAGGCCTCCGCCCCACACTCAGTGAGGTCAAAGACACCACTGAGCGCGATAGCATGAGCACATCACATTCGCTTTGTACGAACGTGCTGAACAAGAACCTTGCTTGCGAGAATGCAGCTGTCACCTCATCTAGCACATCTGTCTGGAGCGTGCAGTGTTGCGTCGATGACTAGCCGAACATCATTGCACCTTACGACTGCAACAGAGCATGAGCATAAGGAGAGCCAGCCAGAATCAAAGTTTACGCCATCCTCTCCACGTAGCACAAGTCCAAGCATCCATAGGGTGCCAAGTGTGCTCTTGTACACTTCAGATATGGATGGGGACGGGGAGGGTGACGAACAAGAAAGCCCGCGACTAAAGGGCTCGACCTCGTCCCTTGCGCGCTCTACCATGTCATCTTCCATGGTTTCTCAATGGCCTGGTGTAGCTTCTTGCTCTCCACACACAACTGGGAAAGACACAGGTGACACCACAAGTGTTACGAGTGTAAAACTCCTAAATGTTATCTCCGTGCAAAGACCAAAATCTGTCGCTGTGTCTGTTTCACCTACTTGTTCACATGCATCAACCATCCATAGAAATGCCATCACTGCAGGCCAGCAAGGTACTCTCTGTCCACCTCATCCATCCTTGCGACTGACATCTTCACTCTCGAATGTGTCAATGTCCAGCAGCAGGAGCAAGGCTTCAACACGCGAGTCTACATTCAAGACGCCTTGTGAGAATATGACTCTGTGGGACTCTGTTACTTGGTCGAGGAAAGTCTCAACCACATCAACGACCTCGATGTGCAGCACCGGAACCTCAAGGTCTCCTAAAGTGCCGGCACCTGCGCTACTGAAAGGATGGCCACGTCATGTCTCTGAAACAAGTGCGGCGCCAATTAGTACGGTAAGTGCAGCATCGCGCACACAGAAGGTGTCGCCCACAGTATCTACAAAAACAACAGTGAACAAGATGTCCGTCATTCAAAAGTCACCATTGGCAAATTCAATTCGATCAACTGCATCTGTGGCAACAGCTGGAGGGAAAAGACAGTGATGAAGAAGTCCCCTGCAGTCGATGAGAAGAAGCCTTCTCCAGCGAGGCATCGTGTATGACTTATGCCTTACTCTAGTATGTGTTTATCCACCTTTAATTCATTGTATGGTCGCTGATTAGTGTATTTTAGCCTCTCGTCTAAATCTTTCCATCACTCCACTGTATAACACCGATTTCAATGGTGATGAGATGAACATGCAGTATGACACTTTTAAGATCAACCTTACATCTCTTTCTCAGCTCCGTCAAAGCGCATGGGTTGTGAAGCAGATCATCTCGCCACAGGTGAACAAACCTGATATGAGCATTGTACAGGACACGTCGTGCGGTATCCAGAAATTCACTCTGTGGGATAGCTTCCTCGACTGGGTGCAGGTGCAAAACATCCTGCTCTGGGTGCTGGACTGGGATAGCACGATTCTGATGCTGGCGATCTTGAAGCTGAAGCCATTATGGACGGGCAAACAGATTCTTAGTATGACAATTCTTTTGAAAACATTAAATGACCAGGACAGGAGTTGAATCTGTGACCTCCACTTTCTAGGTATGGCACTTTAACTATCTGAGCTACCAGGTCTAGGTATTCTCTTTGTCATATTCCAACACTCCCCCTTAAAGGGAATACCGGCTGATCATTAAGTTTCTTTGGTATGTTTCTGGTTTATCTGCAGCCACTCCATCTGCAGGTAAATTTCTCTGCTGTGGTCTGGCGCCCCAAGGCTCATAACCTGTTAGCAGCAGTGAACCAAAAAGGGTCACACTTCACACCTGAGTCCAATAGATGAGTGCAACAGATAGGTATATTAATATATAAGTACATACCTGAGTCCATTGGATGAGTGCAACAGATAGGGACACTCATACATGGACTCAGCTGCTTTGAAGCTAATATTATATAATACAAGAAGTCATGTGATGCTCACAGATGGGCACCCATCTGTGAGCAAGAGTGTGGGAACACAAAAATCACGTGATGCTCGCAGATGGGCACCCATCCGCGAGCAAGAGCGTGGGAACAAACCAAGTAAAATAAACAAAACACAGAATAAGTGTCAGGATCATACTTCTAATACTCCCACCTGATCTGACACATCTGTCAGTAATTTAAGACCTAACATCCCACACATTTCTCCAACCTTCAAGCGTCCAAGAGCCTTGGTCATGATATCAGCTGGCATGGACTTAGTGGGCAAGTACCTCATGTCTACATAGCCTGCTTCAACCACATCCCTCAACCAGTAATGATGCAGGTCTAGGTGTTTCATGCGCCCATGGTGTTCAGGATTTCTGGCAACTGCTAATGCAGACTGGTTGTCAACATAGAGAACAGATGGGGCATCAAAATGATACCCAAACTCAGTGAACAAGTTGTGCAACCATATGATCTCTTGTCCTGATTGTACAGCAGCAATGTACTTGAGGTAGTGGGCCATTGGGATGGCAAGCTACGATTACTGTTTTCTGTGTTTTTCATTTTATATGAGAAGACTAAAGCTTGAAAGTTATACTAAAACATTATTCTCATTAGTGAATTATTTACTATTCAGTAAACAGTAATCGTAGCTTGCCATCCCAATGGCCTACTACCTCAAGTAGCTTGGTTGGACTCTAGTGACATAACTACATATTATTGCCTTATTCATTGTGCCTTCATTATATTTACTATTATAGCATTGACTACATGTCCAATTGAAATGCAATGCACAACTCATCTGTGTGCTAACATACTCCAAAATGATTTTTAACTTATTGCATGAGACACAAGAATGCTGTTTGTACAGAAACTCAACACAAATGTACTAACTAAAAAACCGACAGCATTCAAAAGCTGATTAAAAAAGTCTCCAAAAGGTGCAATTCAAGAATCCAGAGCAATCCGATTGAGTAGATAAGAGAGGAATATGAACATGCCAACAAGTGATTTCGGTGATGAGGGCATCTGCCCAGAGCAAGGAGTGACTAAACATGGGAGTAGGGTAAAAGAAAGAAAGAAAGAAAAAGAAAAGGGGCAGGAATCTGAACTTAAATATGTTCCAAGGTTCACAAGCCCGAACCGACAGCATCTACAACATACAGCACCTGCTGTGGCCTCACAAAGAGACCTCGATACTCCGCGTTCTACACGTCCGACACCGACGGCGACGCGCTACGGAAACACTTCTTGCGGTCAACGCTGAGCTACTCCCCCTCACGCTTCGTGCCCTTCCAGCCACTAATAACGCTAGTGCCATAGTTATTCGTCACATCAATGCGTTGCCGGCAGGTCATGCATTCGTCGTCGCTCCATTCTGATGCCAAAGTCCCGACGTCAAAGTAGCGCACGCCACCCCATGAGCCGTCATTCCACTGGTGGCCCTCGAGCTGATCGTCTGCCTAAGCATCGCCCACAGGCACCTCGACACCGACCCATGGCCCGCTCTCACCCTCAACCTCGCCGATATAATGGGCAAACACACGGAACCGCTTCCACTTTGAAGTAATGATACATGGAATGCCGATGTCCAATGTAGCACCATGGGGTTGCAGCATGACCGTCTCGCCTGCAGACACCGTCTCCCCCACAGGCACTCGATTGAGGGTAATGGTGTCATTCGATTCCTTGTGCCGCAATGTAGCGAGAGTTGTATTTGATCCGTTGTCGCTCGATCGCAGAGATCTGTCGTCTGCGATGATGGCATCCGCCCGCCCTTTCCCCTTCCCCTTCCCCTTCCCTTTAATCGTCAATGTACTGCCTGTATTGGGAGGATCTTCAAAGTTGATATTTTCCTTAGATGGCATTTTTGGCAATGGCAAAGCTTTCCGCGATACGGCCAGCAACGTAGTTCATCGTAAGTTTCCTGTCAAGCATCTTCGAGCGACCGAGCTCAAGATGAAGTAGCCATGGCGACTGAAGATGAAGACCCAACTCAGTTTCCTCGTCGGACTTGGCGAAGAATGCATCAACAAACTCCTTATCCTCCTCAATGATCGTCGGACTTGAATCAGGATCATGGTGGATCTCGACCGCTGCTGTAACGGTACGCAGCGATGTGTACGCAAGTTCTGTTTGCACCGACTTGGCCCTTGTGTCGACAGCAGCAATTTCTGGGTCCAGGTATATTGTGAGCGACGGAGTCTTGATATTCGCGGCGACGTTAACACCGAACGTGACGTTTTTACTCGAAACACCAGCGTAATGGAACGTATTTAGTGTCATCTGCGTCGCCGGCTCACGAATCGACTGGGCAGCGAGTGTGCCGCACATCTTGCCCGGATGAGCGACCGACTGGTTGAACTTCGTCTCCATCTCGCCCAATACTCAGTCAAATGCTTCTTTGTTGAGATGGAACTCTAGGACTGGACGCGCGACAAAAGTCGCCCGAAGGTGCATGCGGAATGCAACAGAAGCGTTCTCGGCAGCCTCCTTTATTAAAAGATCATCGCCGCGCACAACGACGAGGCGGTCTGCCAGCTGCTGCACCTGCTCAATGATGTAAACCGGCTCCAGATCGCTCGGTTTTCTGCGGTCGATATGGAAAGTCTGCGTTGCGTTCTGCACGATACGGTTCAGGTTGACAAGAAGATAGTGGGCAGTGGAATTGTCGCGGCCTGGGAAAATGAATTCACGGGGCAATTTACGATCCTCATGAAGACGGTCATATTCCTCGTCGGGTTTTTGCCGGAGCTCGAGGGATGAGTCGTCGATACCGACTTGCAAAACACCAGGAAGGAATCCACCCTTCAGGTCAGTGACGTCGACCTGATAGTGATGTTCGAACTCGCGATCATTGATACCGAACGTTTTGATCGTTTGCCGTTCAATAAAAGCACCGTCCATACCATCCTCGCCATACACGAATTGGATCAGGTCACCCAGTGAGTTTCGTACAGTCCTGTCGTAGCAGACAGCCACGTCTTCGAGTGCCTTTACAAGTCGATGCTGAATGTAACCAGTCTCGCCCGTCTTGACAGCGGTATCAATCAAACCTTCACGACCAGCCATAGCGTGGAAGAAAAACTGTTGCGGAGTTAATCCGCGAAGATACGAGTTCTCAATGAAGCCGCGCGCCTCTGGGCTGAAGTCGTCCTTCGTAAAGTGAGGTGGTGTGCGATGCCTGAAGCCAACCGGGATTTGCTTCCCTTCAACGGCCTGCTGACCAACACAGACGGACATCTGCGAGACGTTAATGAACGAACCCTTCGAACCCGCGACAACCATCTCTTTGACACCGGAGTGGTCACGCGCAAAGTTGAGCTCGCGTTCGACTCAACTCTCGAACGACTCGCGAATAGTCATACCCGGTGCAGCTTTCAGACGGTCGTTAGATGCATCTTCTATGGCCTGCACGACATTCTGCTTCCACATCTTGATCTGATCCGTGATGTACGCCATTGTCTTCATCCGCGACCGTATCACCAATGCCTATACTGAATCCATTGTGGAACAGCCAGTGATTAACGATCTGCTGGAGACCAGTGAACAGCGTACGAGTCGCCTCGGAACCTTTTTCGTGAAAGTCGACGTGGATAAGACCGCCTTGCGACGCTCCAACCGTCTTCTTCTCCACGATACCAAAGATGATCTTAAAAGTGACATACTTCATGTTCATCTCATCGCCATCGAAATCGGCGTTATACGGTGGAGTGACGGAAAGATTTAGACGAGAGGCTAAAATACACTAATCAGCGACGATACAATGAGTTAAAGGTGGATAAACACGTACTGGAGTAAGGCATAAGTCGCACGCGATGCCTCGCCGGAGAAGGCTTCTTCTCATCAACTGCAGGGGACTTCTTCGTCACTGTCTTTATCCCTCCAGCTGTTGCCACAGATGCAGTTGATCGAATTGAATTCGCCGACGGTGACTTTCGAATGACGGACGTCTTGTTCACTGTTGTTTTCGTAGATACTGTAGTAATGGGCGACACCTTCCGTGTGCGCGATGCCGCGTTTACTGTACTAATTGGCACCGCACTTGTTTCAGAGACGCGACATGGCCGTCCTTTCCGTAGTGCAGGCACCGGCGTTTGCGGAGATCTTGAGGTTCCGGTGCTGCACATCGAGGTCGATGACGTGGTCAAGACTTTCCTCGACCAAGTAACAGAGTCCCGCGGAGTCATATTCTCACGAGGCGTCTTGAATGTAGACTCGCGTGTTGAAGCCCCGCTCCTGCTGCTGGATATTGACACATTCGAGAGCGAGGATGTCGGTCGCGAGGGCGGATGAGGTGGACGAAGAGTACCTTGCTGGCCTGCAGTGGCGGCATTTCTGCGGATAGTCGATGCATGTGAACGAGTAGATGAAACAGAAGCGGCGACAGATTTTGGTCTTTGCACGGAGACGACGTTCAGTAGTTTTACACTCGTGACACTCGCGGTGTCGCCTGTGTCTTTCCCAGTTGTGTGTGGAGAGCGAGAAGCTACACCGGGCCGTCGAGAAACCACGGAAGATGACGCGGTAGAGCGAGCAAGGGACGAGGTCGAGCCCTTTAGTCGCAGGCTTTCTTGTTCGTCACGCTCTCCATCCACGTCCATACCTGAATTATACGAGAGCGCACTCGGTGCCCTATGGACGCTTGGACTCGTGCTACGCGGGTGGATGGCACAAACTTCGAGTCTGGCTGGCTCTCCTTACGTTCACACTCCGTCGCAGTCGTAAGGCGCAATGACGTTCGGCTAGTCGTCGACGCAACGCTGCACGCTACACTCCGGACAGATGTGCTAGACGAGGTGACAGCTGTGTTCCCGCGAGCAAGGTTCTTGTTCAACACGCTTGTACGAAGCGAATGCGACGTGCTCATGCTATCGCGCTCAGTGGTGTCTTCGATCCTGCTGAGAGTAGGGCGAAGGCCTGCTCGCGTAAGCGGCCCACGCACCGTGTTGGAGTTGCTCATCGTCGGCGTTAGAAGATATTCGACCGGGATGTTGATTTCTGTAGATCGTTATTAGCAAAGTCCTTACCCTTGAGAAGCGCGGACCTACCATTGCTGATCTCCTTGATCGCCCAACTTTCCAGCGCATCGAAGCCACTCTCGTTCCGGATACCGACCCAGCGCCTTCGAAGCAGATCCATACGAGTCTGTTCAACTTGCACACGGATGTGGGAAATGCTTGATAAGAGGGTCTCGCTTGGTTCCGTAGGGTGCTGATGAAGAAGAATTGCGGAAAGGAGAGTCTGCGAAGGAATGAGCACAATAATAAACCCGATTATAATTTCATACTCACCTGACAGAGCATGCCAGCATTCGACTCCGCCATGCCCCTCCGCACAGCCTCCATAACCCACTCAACGCGCTCCCCGTCCTCAAACCGTCCTAGCCCATCATTCTCCATAATTTCGACCCACTTGCGCTCATTGAAACTTCTCCGCCTCGTTGCAAAGCAGAGCATCCACAAACCCCCTTGCTGTCATAACCATTTCTTTCACACCCTCTACCCAAGCGTCTTGCACAGAGTTGAGCTTCACTGAGGCCGCATGCGCAGCGAAGAGCAAAGGAAATGCGTTCTGCGGGAGCGCATGCTTCTTCAGGCCAGTCATCAACCCGTCAGTGGGAGTGCAGCGAAGTCCGGAGTGCACCAGCCCTCTCCGAAAAGACCAACAAGGGCGCGCCGCGCGCCACGCTTAAGGCATGTATTCTGCACGTCTGGACACAGGGAAAAGACGAGCGTACGCGGTGCACGACGTGCACACTGGCGGCAGCAACACCCACCTGTGCCCCAGCGGCCTCCAATGATGCGTTCATACTCGGCAAATTCGAGGAAAGCGTGGAAGAGCCCATGGAGCATCTCCTGCACGAGGCGTGCCTGCATCTTGTCATGGAGTGTTTGCAATTGAAGATAGTTTGCGGAGCACAGGATAGTGAAAGCGGTGTCCAAGTCATATGAATGGTTGCTGAAGCTGAGCATGCCGGTGTATAAGTATCCTAAGGTAGAGTGCAGTGCAGGAGGAGTGAAGGGAGGCGAGGGAAGGCGAAGGTTCGTGAGCTCGCCGGGGGCAAGGGTACTCGTCGACGACCACAAGGGTGCCTCCCGCTGGTTGGAGATCACATGTTGGCACTGTCGTCAACTTTGCTTTTGACCGATTTTTAATTCAACCAGGCCACTCTATTTCACAAAAAATACATAGACAGATAGAGAATTGTCTGAAGTTTTTTTACATGATTCAAGCTAGTGATTTTGATGGTTGAATAAAATTAAATATGTCAATGAAGAAAGTGAGCACTGTACAGCCACAAAAGCTGTGTATCGCCTCATAGCCACTGCTCAATTGAGCAGAAAAGGGGTCCAAAATTAACATATATGGTATGCCATCAGCTTATGAAGCTGACAAAAACCCAAATTGGGGACTTTATCTTTGCCCACAACAAAAGACGATAACTTCGTAAACTCAGTAATCGTAACAAGTGCATACCTGAGTCCAATGGATGAGTGCAACAGATAGGGACACTCATACATTGTCTCAGCCGCTTTGAAGCTAATATTACATAAGACAAAAATCACGTGATGTTCGCACATGTGCGAACAGAGGCGTGGGAATAAATCAAGAAAAGCATGGAAAACATAAAATAAGTGTCAGAATCACACTTCCAACACTCCCACCTGATCTGACACATGTGTAAGTCACCTAAGACCTAACATCCCACACATTTCTCCACTTTCAAGCGCCCAAGGGCTTTGGTCATGATATCAGCTGGCATAGACTTAGTGGGCAAGTACCTCACATCCACATAGCCTGCTTCAACCACATCTCTCAGCCAGTAATGACGCAAATCCAGGTGTTTCATGCGCCCATGATGTTCAGGATTTCTGGCAACTGCTAATGCAGACTGGTTGTCAACATAGAGAACAGATGGGGCATCAAAATGATACCCAAACTCAGTGAGCAAGTTGCGCAACCATATGATCTCTTGTCCTGATTGTACAGCAGCAATGTATTCTGCCTCAGTAGTAGAGAGAGTCACAATGGTTTGCAACCGACTTGCCCAACTGATTGCACCAGTTCCCATTTTAACCACCATGCCACTTGTAGAGCGCCTGTCATCCTCATCACCACCATGGTCTGCATCAGAGAATGTGGTGAACAGCTCAGCTGAGTTGGGGTCAGATGCATAAGTCAACTTGTAGTCTTTGGTACCTTGAAGGTAACAACACAAGTGCTTTGCAGCCTTCCAGTGAGCCATGCCAGGATTAGCACTAAAACGTGCCAGAACTCCCACTGCATAAGCAATGTCTGGGCATGTAGCCACAGCAAGATACATGAGAGCGCCCACCAACTGCTTGTAAGGAACAGTCTTCATGAAGGCAGTCTCTTCATCATTCTTGGGAGCCATGGACTTGCTAAGCTTATGACCTTCAGGTAGTGGGGTTGTCACAGTGCCACAATTGCTAAGTTCAAAACGCTCAAGTATGTCAATGATATACTGGCGCTGAGATATAGACAAAGAGTGCTGAGAGCGATCACGCTCAATGTGAACTCCCAAGAGGAATGAAGTTGGCCCAAGGTCATGTAGCTTGAAGTGCTTCTCCAACTCACTCTTCACAAACTGGTACTGCTCCTTCGACTTTGCAGCAATGGTCATGTCATCAACATAGACAGGAATGATAATGCGCACATCCTCTCTGCGATAGACCCATATACTGTTGTCGCAGCACACCAGTTGGAAGCCCATACCCTTCAGTACTGAATCGAGTTTCTTGTGCCACTGGCGTCCAGCTTATTTCAGTCCATAGATAGACTTTACTAGCTTAAGAACAAATCCAGCACCATAATACTCCTCAAACCCTTCAGGCTGGTCCATGTAGACATCATGATCCATCTCACCATTGAGAAAAGCGGTGGAGATGTCTACACTGTAAAGCTCAAGGTCCTCAAGTGCAGCTATAGCCAGAATTGCACGTAGTGCCGCCCACTTTGCAGTTGGTGCAAACACCTGTGAAAACTCCAATCCTGGTCGCTGTGAGTATCCCTTTGCAACCAGTCTTGCCTTGTACCTGTCCACAGAGCCATCTGCCTTGCACTTGAGTTTGAACACCCAGCGACAACCAATAGTTTTATGACCAGTTGGAAGTCTGACAGGCTGGAAAGTGCCATTCTCAATCAGACTGATGAACTCTTCCATTGCAGCCTGTTCCCAAAGATGGGCATCAGGGCGCCCCTTGATATCCTTCCACTGGTAGGGCTCTGGACCATATTGCTTGCACACTTCTGCAGAGAATACATGCTCAAGACGATTTGTAGACTTGAAGACATAGTCAAACGCATCATTAAAAGCAATGTACTTGTCTTCAAGACCTGCATTTGTGCCAAAGTCCATGAGCCCATTGAACATGAGCACTTCTGCTTGCATCTCCTCTTCAGACATGACATCAAGTTCATCGTGCTGTTCAGCATCCTCCATGTGCACATCCATTTCTGGCTGATGCACAACTTCAGGCTCAGGTATGGGAACAGGATCAGGTCTAGGAATTGTTAGAACCTGAACTTTCACCTTTTCCTTTATTTTCCCTTTTACCATTTCCTTTATTATATTCGTCCTTTTCATTATATTTACCCATCTTACACAATCATTCCCACACTACCTTCATTCGTTCCATTCCCACTCGTTATGTAATGTTAGGTAATATAGTCTCACGGTCGTCGCTATATAAGGTCTCAGGAATCGCATGAACTCCTTGTTCTGCTTTTCCTCTTACCTCCGCGACGACCTAGGTGAGACTCGTCCCCCTTGTATTAGTTTAGACTTGTATTAATCCTCTTACCTCCGCGACGACCTAGCCTGAGTAAGCGTGTCCCGAGTCTACGCTCGAGTATAGCACGTCCCAGACGACAGTCAGCCGAGGCCTGCCCAGTCCGAGTCGTCTCCCGGGCTCCCGCCTAACATAAAAGCAGAACCTCACCCAGGCTCATCCCCAGCGTAAGTCGTCGCTGTCGACTCGCCTTCACTCGGTCTAGAGGAGCGCTCCCCTCGACGGACTTGACGTGTAAACCCCCCAAACGACAACCCTCAACCCTGCCCGGACGTTTTCGGACGTTCGTGTATTACGTAAATATATCAACCAACATTTCCCGACCCTGGCTCTACGAATTAGCCTCTGGTGGAGCACGCACCTAACGTGGACGTGGGTAACAAGACGAGTCCAAACTTCGACGACAATCTCGTTTGTAATCTCACTCGGATCCTACCGCCTCGTCATCAACTTCGCTGACGAACCCGCTCAACGTTGGCGTAACCCCGGATCGAACGCGCAACCGATCCCTGTCCCTCCGCCAACGTCAAGATAGATCTCACCGACGAACAGCAACGGGCCCTTCCTGCTTCAGCCCGTTGGGATCCAGACCGACCAGGCTACGTCGCGACCAATAATAGCGGCGTCACTCACGACATCTGGTGGAGTGAAATCCGGCGCAGCTGGTATTCATCAGACGAACGAGGGAGGAGAGCAAGGTGGCCCCCAGCCGCTCCATCGTCACCTGCACCGTCAACGTCTACGGTCAACCTACCACCGACCCCAGGTCCTTACCGCGAAACCAACAGAGACCCCTCACCGCCGACTCCTCCAGAACCTTCGACACCCGCACCCGAACCCGCGATGTCAACAGAAGGCTTCAGCCAACAGCAAATGGCGCAGATCGCGGCCATCGTTGCGAATGCCTTTGCCCATCAGGCGAACAACGCCCCAGCACCAGTCGCGGCCGCTAACCCCCCGACCCCCAACATAGATGTCGCCCGACCACGAGAATTCACTGGTGGCGACGATTACCTCGACTTCAGACGTGAAGTCCTCCTTTTTGTATCCGCAAATCCAAGTCGATACCCTACGTCAGAGAGTAAGATTTATGTAGCTCTCTCCTACCTGAAGGGTGGTAATGCGGCAACGTGGGCGCAGAACTACGTCGAAGAGTCGACAACGTCGGGGATCGTCACCTTCACCGACAGCTGGGAAAGATTCCAGGAACGACTCGACGCCTCGTTCGACGACCCGAATCGCAAGGAGAAAGCGCTGAAGGATTTCCGAGATAAGGTTCAGAAGGACCTAACCGCGGACGAGTTCTTCCAGAAGTTCGACGTGATAATTAAGCGCGCCGAGTTGAAAGACGACAGCGTCATCTGCGATCGCCTCAAGCGGGCGATGAACATCGAGGTGGTCCGTGGAGTGCTAAGGTCGACGCCAGTCCCAACGAAATACGAGGATTGGAAGAACAAGGCGATTGAAATAGACCGCGGCGAACAGCAGATTCGCGCTATCCAACGAGGACGCGCCTTTCTTCCCCCTCCTCGCCTACCACAACAAGCGCCCCCAGCTCGCCGTCAGGTAGCGGCCCCTCACGTCGACAGACGCGATGCGACCGGCGTCACCTTTGGAGGCGCTGGTCAACCGATGGACGTCTCGATGAACGAGGCACAACGACGACGTGCGTGCTGGATCTGTGGTGGGCTGGGCCACTTTAAAGACAAGTGCCCACAGGCGAAACCGATCATCCAGCGCATGCTGGAACTGATGGCGCCAGGCGAACGTCGTGTCCTCGCCGACGAGCTCGGAGCGATGAAGGAGTCGGCCTTCGAGGAAGTCGTAGACACTCGGAGGTCGACGGTGGAGGACTATGTGGAGGAAGAAGGCGATAACGAAGAGGTCGTCGACTCGCAGGGTTTTACGAATGGTCAGGCGTAGCCATCGGGGTGACTGACCGAGAAGAACAAGAGACTTCGAATCCGGATCCGCTAAAATATAACCAACCGTTTGTACAATACGTAGATGCGAACAACGTCGATGGTTTTCCCGATTACGAAGTCTCCACCGGTGTGAACAAGAGTGAAGAGTACGAACAACTGTTCATGAGAGGAACTGGCGGACGCCAGCTGGACCTTCTCCTGACCGTCGAGCATGAAATAGCTGGTGAGGCGAGAGAGGTAGATGCGCATGCCCTTGTGGATTCGGGATGCACGGGATCCTGCATCGACGTCAGGTTCGTCGAGAGGTACGGGTTGGAAACGAAACGTTACATTCGACCCCTCGCGGTGCTGAACGCCGATGGCACGCACAATGAGGCCGGATTGATCGAGGAGTACGTTGACGTCGAACTCATGATCGGCCGTCATCGGGAGAAGATCGTCCTCGCAGTAACGTCCCTAGTGTCATCAAACATCTTCCTGGGGTACGACTGGCTTTGACGTCACAATCCGGAGGTCGACTGGAAAACGGGCTCGATCGAATTCACCCGCTGTCCAGAAGAATGTGCGATCGAGAGGGAGCCGGTGGAGGACCTAGGCGAGGTGAAGAAGGTGGTGGAGCAGATGAGGAGGGGGAGTGAGATGCGAATGGACAAGACGTCCTGGCCCGCATACCTCAATGACTACGCCGACGTTTTCAGCGAAAAAGGTTTCGAGAAGCTGCCGGAACACCGACCCTGGGACCATGTCATCGACTTGAAGCCCGACTTCAAACCGAGCGACTGTAAGATCTACCCGCTCACGCCGACTGAGCAGCAGTCACTCAAGGACTTCCTTGATGAGAACCTGAAGTCGGGTCGCATTCGACGGTCGATATCGCCCATGGCGTCGCCCTTCTTCTTCATTAAGAAGGCCGACAAATCGCTACGCCCGATCCAGGATTACCGTAAGCTCAATGACGGCACGATCAAGAACAAGCATCCCCTCCCTCTCATTGACGAACTCGTCGACAAGGTCAAGAAAGCGAAATACATCACTAAGCTTGACCTTCGCTGGGGGTACTACAATATCCGGATCCGCGAGGGTGACGAATGGAAAGCAGCGTTTCGCACGAACATGGGCCTCTTCGAACCGACGGTCATGTTTTTTGGCCTTTGCAACGCGCCGGCCACGTTCCAGGCCTTTGTCAACCACATCTTTAAGGACCTAATCTACGCGAACTTGATCATCGTATACCTCGACGACATCCTGATCCTCTCGGAAACCATTGAGGAGCATATCGACACGTCGAGGCGCGTACTCCAGATCCTCCGAGAGAATGGCCTGTACCTGAAGCCGGAGAAGTGCGAGTTTGACGCCAAGGTCGTCAAATACCTCGGCCACATCATCGGCAATGGAGAGATCAGGGCTGACCCGGCAAAGACGGAGGCGATTGCGAACTGGCCAGTCCCACAGAACCTCAAGGAGCTGCAACAGTTCCTCGGCATGGGAAACTGGCTGAGACGGTTTATTAAGGACTACAGCAAGGTGGTCCGACCGTTGACGTCGTTAACGGGCAAGAAGGACTGGGTATGGGAGACCGAACAGCAGGAAGCGTTCAAGGAGCTGAGACGACGTCTCTGCTCACCTCCAGTCCTAGCCATCGCCAATGACGAGGGCCCTTTCCGCGTAGAAGCGGACTCGTCGAACTTTGCGCTCGGTGGTGTGTTGTTGCAGAAGCAGGAAGGGAAGTGGAGGGTGATCGCCTACAGGTCGGAGGCACTTGAACCGGCGGAACAAAACTACGAGATCTACGACAAGGAGATGCTCGCGATCGTTTCGGCGCTCAAGGAGTGGCGGCAATACCTCCTTGGCGCTCGCCACAAAATTGAAATCTGGTCCGACCACGCCAACCTCACCTACTTCAGGTCAGCGCAGAAGCTGAGCTATCGTCAAGCTCGCTGGCGAACCGAACTCGAGGAATTCGACTTCCACCTCGAACACAAGTCGGGGAAGACAATGGGCAAGGCCGACTTGCTGTCACGCAAGGCGGGCTATGATCAGGGCAAGGATGACAATGACGGCGTCGTGTTCATCAAGGAGAAATGGCTGAACCGTGGGGTGGTAAGGACATCGCGTGATGAAATGTTGGAACGAGTGGGTGAGGCGCAGAGAGCGCAAGACGAGTCGGAGAGGCCGACGAATATGGTGAAGGTCGACGGGTTGTGGCGGATGAAAGGCAAGGTGTACGTGCCGTCGACGATGAAGGAAGCAGTATTGCGGGAGTACCACGATTCGACCCTGGCAGGACATCCTGGATCGTCAAAGACGGTCGAACTGGTACGTCGAGACTTCTGGTGGGCGTCAATGTTCTCCGATGTCCGAACATACGTCCGAGGATGCAACCGTTGCCAACAGACGAAAGCCTTAAGAACGTCGAGGTCGAGACCGCTTCATCCTAACGCGATCCCTGAAGGTCCCTGGGAGATCGTCACGGTCGACCTAATCGGAGAACTCCTGGACTCTAAGGGACACAATGCAATCTGCGTCTTCGTGGACAGATTCTCGAAACAGATGCATGCCATCCCGACGACGACGAAACTGTCAGCGGAAGGCATGGCTCAGTTATACCGAGACCACGTCTTCCGCCTCCATGGCCTACCGAAGAAGATCATCCACGACCGAGGCACACAGTTCGATGCGTCAATGATGAAGGAGCTATACAAACTCCTACACATCGAAGGTAACCCGTCAACGGCATACCACCCACAAACGGACGGTCAGACGGAACGCGTCAATCAAGAGCTCGAACAGTACCTCCGGCTCTTCGTTGATCATCGGCAATCAGACTGGAAGGACTGGCTCCCCCTCGCAGAGTTCGCCTACAACAACCGCGAACATTCAGCAACAAGGATGTCACCCTTCTATGCAAACACCGGACGTCACCCTATGAGCTTCGACACCGTACGAACTTCCTCTGCCAACATGTCGGCGGAAGAATTCGCCAAGCACATCAAGGAGACTCATCGCGTTGCTAAGGACAATCTAGTCAAGGCAGCAGAGGACATGAAGCGCTACCATGACCGGACAGCAGGAGCTTCGGTGGAGTACAAGGCTGGAGACAAAGTCTTCCTTGACGGGCGAAACATCAGTACGGACTCACCGACGAAGAAACTCGCAGACAAATGGTACGGCCCCTTTGACATCGTCGACAAGGTAGGAGCGAGCGCATACAAGCTCAAACTCCCGAAGCGATGGAAAAAGGTCCACCCTGTCTTCAACGAAGCCCTGTTGAAACCCGCCGTCGAACCGTCCTTTGAAAGCCAGAAGCAACCGCCGCCGCCGCCGCCAGACATCGTCGACAACGAGGAGGAATACGAACTCGAGGAAGTCTTAGACTCACGTCTGCACCGAGGGAAACTACAGTACCTTGTCAAGTGGGTCGGCTACAATGAACCTACTTGGCAACCTGAAACGGACTTCGGCGAGAACGCGAAGGAGGCGATTGCTGAGTTCTACCTCAAACATCCCGGGGCACCTCGGAAACTCGACATCCCTCGTCAACAACTCCGTCCGCTCTTCGTCGACACCGAGCCTGACGACCGCGATCATGGTTGGTCGGGACGCCCAACCTTGAAGGGGGGGTAATGTTAGAACCTGAACTTTCACCTTTTCCTTTATTTTCCCTTTTACCATTTCCTTTATTATATTCGTCCTTTTCATTATATTTACCCATCTTACACAATCATTCCCACACTACCTTCATTCGTTCCATTCCCACTCGTTATGTAATGTTAGGTAATATAGTCTCACGGTCGTCGCTATATAAGGTCTCAGGAATCGCATGAACTCCTTGTTCTGCTTTTCCTCTTACCTCCGCGACGACCTAGGTGAGACTCGTCCCCCTTGTATTAGTTTAGACTTGTATTAATCCTCTTACCTCCGCGACGACCTAGCCTGAGTAAGCGTGTCCCGAGTCTACGCTCGAGTATAGCACGTCCCAGACGACAGTCAGCCGAGGCCTGCCCAGTCCGAGTCGTCTCCCGGGCTCCCGCCTAACAGGAATGCATCGACCTGGATAATCCATAAGTGGATTGATCATTCTGTCCCATGCACCAGTGGTAGTGCGTGGTTTTGGCCTAGGAGGAGGAGCTGATGACGGAGTTTGAGTCTGATTAGGGTGCTCACTCCTTGGTTTCTTAGCAGGAGGAGTCTGAGAAGGTGGAGGAGACACAGTGTGTTTACGTGCAGAAGCAAGCAGAGAAGGGGAACGAGTTGGTGGAGGTACAGGAGGGTCCACTGGACAAACAGGAGGTGGAGGAGATGGCAGAACATCATCATCATCATCACTTTCTACTCCCACCTGTTCTGGCAGATCTTTTGCCTCTGGAGGAGATTGTACCCGCAAATCAACAGGAGTCCTAGAATTGCCTGGAAACACACGTTCATCAAACTGAGCAGAGTCACTAATAATCTCCTTGCGTGTAACAGGGTTCCAGAATAGCCATCCTTTGTAATTTGCAGGGTAGCCAAGGAAGACACATTTCTGTGTGTGGGATTGCAACTGTTTGCGTTGATCTTTCTGAACGTGCACATATGAAGTGCAGCCAAAAACGCGAAAATGAGAAACATCTGGTTTAGACTTGTACCAGAGTTGATAGGGTGTGTTGTCATTCACCGCAGATGTAGGAGAGCGATTATGGACATGAACAAAAGCAGCAACTGCATCCCACCAGAAAGTAGCAGGTAAGTGTGCTTCATTCAGCATAGTGGTGATGCCCTCAGCTAACATCCTGTTTGTGCGTTCAGCAACACCGTTTTGGTGGGGTTCATTTCTGACAGTGTGCTGGCGATGAATGCCTTCATTTTCGCAGAGTTGATCCCATTCCTTTGGCATGTATTCTCCTCCCTTATCATCACGAGTGGCCTTAATCTTCAAATCTAACTGATTCTCTGCATATGCCTTAAAATGCTTAAAAGCACTAAAAGCGTCACTCTTCTTCTTCAAAGGCAAAACTGCCCAGAAGCGACTGAAATCATCAATGAAGGTGATCCAGTACTTGTAACCATTCCTTGACTGAATGGGAAGAGGACCATGCACATCTGAGTGAACCAATTGAAGAAGACTTGATGCATGATGCGATGCAAGTTTTGAGACATTAGAACGATGCTGTTTGCCTGTAATGCAAGGCTCACAGATCGGATCTGGCAAGTCCTTTGACTTAATCACCATTCCCTCAACTAAATGCTCATTGAGCAGTTTTCTCACATCACCATGGTGTAGGTGTGCAAAACGTCGATGCCACAGAGTCAAATCAAGTGGACAAGTGCTTGTAAGTGCAGAGAATGCACTCATGGGTATGACTTGGCCATTGAGTGATGCAGCATTGTTGGGAGTGACATTTGCAGTGAAGAGGAGAGTGCCATTTCGATTGAATAGAATCTTATCACGCTGAATGGTGACAATATACGATTTGGCACGAGTTAAATACAGGACTGAGAGGAGATTGTTTCGCAAATCAGGGACATGAAGTACACGTTCAAATTCAAGTAAGTGTCCATCTTTGCCATTGATTACTGGTTGAAATCGCACTGTGCCCACTCCAACAGAATAGATGATTTTGTTGTTTGCAAGGCGTATAGGGGTGCGATTTGGTGAATATTTGTGAAACCAGTGTCGGTGGGGTGTCATGTGGCAAGTGGCACCTGTATTAACAATCCAATCAGTTCCTGCATCAAGAATGAGGGGTGTATGGGGGTTGGTGAAGTCTGGGGTACTTGCATTTCCAGCAAATTCAGCAGATTGGACAGACTTGGAGTCGTCCTGCTGAGCAGATTGTGCTTTCTCCTTAGTCTTCCCTTTGTTATCCTTCCTCTTGGCCTTAATTGCCTCAATTTCATCACGTCTCTTGAAGCACTTCGACTCTGGATGACCTTTAATGCCGCAAAATTTGCAGACAACAGGCTGAGACGATGAGGAAGGCTTAGAGGGAGCAGAGGACGCTTTCAGGGCCATGGACTGATCACCAGCACGTGATTGACAGTTCATTTGCTCCTGCATAAATGCTTTCTTAAGCGTCTTTAACTTGAAATCTGTCAGGAGCAAGAGTGCAGAGTGGAAGGATGAGTACTCTTCAGGCAGGGAGCGAACCAGGGCAACACATGCAAGCTCATCCTCAAACTCTTCAAGTTTGAGAGTGCTAGTGCGCGTATTTCTGATGTTATGAAGTCCATGCTCAACTCTGCTGACTAGTGCGGTCAAAGACTCATCCTCCTTCTTGCTGATACCGAAAAACTCGTCATAGGCAATAAAACGTGCAGCTGGGTTGTCCTGCTTGTGCAGTTTCTCAAGCGCTTTCCACATCTCTACAGGGTCACCCATGTGTGATTGTACCAAAATCTGCATGCTGTTTTCGAGTTTCTGGTAGATAAGGCCGGCTGCTTGCTCAGCCCTTTCTTCCCAGAGTTCGACTTTATCAGGAGGAGAAGGTGGCTTCGACTCCTTGCCTGAAACGAGGCGCCAAAGCTTCTTGTACTGAAGGGCAGCCTGCATGTCGAATTTCCAAGTAGGATAGTTGCCTTCACCCAACTTGTTAAATGAAGACAGTGAGTCGGCAGGGGCAGATTTGGACATGACGTTTCACAGGCAGGTAGGGGACAATGGGTACAATGTGTGTGTGATGTTTGGGAGGAATTGGATGTGTGAGTGGGGCACAGTGAAGGAAAGTGTGTACAGACCACAATGACACGATTACAGATGACAGTTCAATGCAAGCCAATGAAGGTTACCAGACACTCAAAACGTCAAAGTATACACAGAGTCGCCGCAAGACAGTGCTGGTCTGTTGGTCTGCTAAGACCCCGCAGGCACCGCTGACTGAGAGAGGCTCTAGGCTTAAGTGACACTCAAAAGAGCATCACAATCAGCGAACTAAGGCTGAGCAGTCGAGCTTCACAGACGATAGGCTAGTCTGATCCAACAACAACAGAATGGGGTGAAATGGGCCTTAATCAACTCACACCAGAGCTGGTAACCGTGCAAAATGGGACACTGAGGGAGAACGAGTGGTGCGATTGCAATGCAAATCAACACACACTGAGGAGGCGTGAACACGAGCACGCAGACGAAGTTTCGAGAGAATCAGACCAAGGGTTCCGCAGAAAATGTGATAACCACGCGATGCAGCAAAGTGCAGAGTGTAATAAGAGTGGTTGCTCAGTAAAACGTTGCAGTACACTCAAATCGAGTCGAATATCGATGTAAGTTGGCACAAACGTAGATCACACGTAACCCCAACAATGTGCCAAGGTATAGTGCGAACAGTCAAGCCAATATCGAGTGATGGGTGATAGAGAGGTTTTGGATGCAGGTGGTGAATGAATGCAGTGTAGTGCAATGGGAAGTGGATGTGGTGGCACAAAACTTGGCAGAGACGTGGCAGACACACCGATTTTCCAATTAACAAAGATCCAGCTCAATCCAACCACCAGGAACGTTGCAATTGGCGAAACACTGTGTGTAGGGTGTGCAGATCAGGTCCGATCAGTCTATAATTGAAGCAGGGGGTGCTTCTCGAAGTCCAGAACCAGTGTGCGAAGTTAGAGCGCAAGGCTCATAACCTATTAGCAGCAGTGAACCAAAAGGGGTCACACTTCACACCTGAGTCCAATGGATGAGTGCAACAGATAGATATATATTAATATACAAGTGCATACCTGAGTCCAATGGATGAGTGCAACAGATAGATATATATTAATATACAAGTGCATACCTGAGTCCAATGGATGAGTGCAACAGATAGGGACACTCATACATTGTCTCAGCCGCTTTGAAGCTAATATTACATAAGACAAAAATCACGTGATGTTCGCACATGCGCGCACATGTGCGAACAGAGGCGTGGGAATAAATCAAGAAAAGCATGGAAAACATAAAATAAGTGTCAGAATCACACTTCCAACATAACGTCGTCGGCGTAGGGGGTCGTAACTTCCGGGGTCTCGTCTTGCAGAATGAACGTGAGGTCGTTGTGAAGAATTTGAAGCGAATTCGTGTACCCCATGGGGAGTACGGTGAGACGAAACGTTCCTAGGGGCATCTGGAAGGTAGTCAGATCTCGGGAGCTTTCGTGTAGGGTTCGCTGGTCGAAGGCGACGAAGAGATCCAGTTCGGTGTAGCAGGCATGGCCACCAAATTGCTCGGCAAGCGTGTCAACGTTCGGGGGCACAGCCGTGTCGCGTATCGTAATTCTATTGAGATCTTGCAGATCGTGGACGAAGCGAAGCGAGACTCTGTCCTTCTTCATAACCGAAAACATCCATGATCGGTAAGACAAGTTCGAGGGCTCGTAGACTCCGGCGTCGATCTTCTCGCATAAAAGCTTGATCATTGCTTCTCGAATTCCCGGTGGAATGGGAATGTTCCTGTGGACCCATGGAACGTGCGGAACTGTCGGAATGCGTA
The DNA here is from genome assembly GCA_002794775.1 of Porodaedalea pini. Classification (NCBI taxonomy): domain Eukaryota; kingdom Fungi; phylum Basidiomycota; class Agaricomycetes; order Hymenochaetales; family Hymenochaetaceae; genus Porodaedalea; species Porodaedalea pini. The sequence continues at coordinate 27,551 of NBAY01000041.1, read as the reverse complement.
CTGGGTCGAACCAACGCGGGTCCAACGCTCCTCGGTCAGTTTCTACCCAGGCTAGCGCACCTTCTTGTAACATGATCAAGTTGATGACTAGTTTTCGTTCCTCGGGCCAAAGAAATTTGCAGGGATTGATGTCGAAAGCGTCGGCTCGTTCCTGCGTAAACTTGCCGGTTGGCGTAAAAGCGAAAGGTTTGGTAGGGAGTACTGGCATCCCTTCTAGCGGGCTGGGGTGCTTGCATCGCACGATCCTGAATTCCTCGGGGAGCGTTCCAGCGATGGGACGAACTTTATTGGCGACTTTCTTGTAAGCCAGAACTGCGGGATCGGCGCCGTCTGGGGTCTCAAGGACACACGAGTCGTATTGAGCGTCGTTGACGTCGAGGGATAATTTATCTGACGAAAAGAAAAGGTGGCGATGGCGTTGTTCATAAATAGAGACCGGAATCGTAGAGTCTAAGATTGAAAATACTGAATGTGAAGTTTTGGGAGCGCATATAGCGAGCTGTTCATCGTCTCTCCGATGCTGGGACATCAGTTCCTCGACCACTGAAAACCCGACTGCTTATTGAAGCAAGCGATGGTGCGGACTCCGGTTGCGACCTTGCATTTGCGCCAGCGTTCAGATGGATCGGTGAGCGTGATATGCTGGTCTCCTGAGAGGAAGTCCTTTGTTTCGCACTCAGTGATGGCAAAGAATGGTCGACCAAGTAGGGCCTCGAATGGAGCGTTTCGAACCACCTGTGCTTGGAGCGAGATGTCGACGCCAGCAACGGATACTTTGACATTCTGGATCATCCCCAACGTAGAGGAATGACCTGTATCGGCAGACTCGAGAGTCATTGACTGGTCAGCGCGTAGATGGATACCTAATTTCTCCCATACGTCTTCACGGATGAGGCAAATGACGGCACCTTGGTCGAGAATACATTCGACTTCCAATGCGTCTGCGAAAATTGCCTTGACCGTCCGTAGCGGCAGACATTCCTTGGCAGCTGGTCCTACGTCGTGATCCGGACATGCGCTGTGTGCGACGAGGCCTTTGGTGGACCAGGACAAGCCAGGATGGCCGGTTCCGGGCGTTCCGGGCGTTCCATGGGTTGCGCTTGTTGCGCTCGTTCCGCCTGCCCCGACCAGATGGACGTCTCCTACTGTCAAACGCTTTGTCGTGGTAAGGTCTTTCATCTGTTTTCATACGTCGGGGGCCAGAGCTAACAGTTCTCGTTGCGAGATGGTGATGTTCAAGTCGAGAGAGCGAGTGAGGACTGTCTGCGTGACCGCAGCATCTTCGACTGGGGACACGTAGCGGTACTGCGGCTGCGTAGATGACATCTTGGGTGTGTCAGCGGGCTGCGGCTTTGCTGGGCGGGTCGAGGCCTCTGGCTTTGCTGCGGGGACTGGACTTGTCTTGGGTTCTGTTCTAGGGGGCACAGTCGGTTTTACGATTACTGAGTTTACGAAGTATCGTCTTTTGTTATGGGCAAAGTTAGGGAGCCCGATTTGGGTTTTTGTCAGCTTTTATAAGCTGATGGCATACCATATATGTTAATTTTGGACCCCTTTTCTGCTAAATTGAGCGGTGGCGATGAAGTCGTTCACTGCTTTTGTGGCTGTACAGTGCTCACTTTCTTCATCAACATATTTAATTTTATTAAACCATCCAAATCTCAACCTTGAACCATGTAAAAAAACTTCAGACAAATCTCTATCTGTCTATGTATTTTTTGTAAAATAAAGTGGCCTGGTTGAATTAAAAATCAGTCGAAAGCAAAGTTGACGACAGTGCCAACATGATCTCCAACCTCAGTGGGAGGCACCGTCGACGAGTCTGTCTCCTTCACCTTTCTCTTGGGATTTCTCTGCTTTTTTCTTTATCACACTACATCACTGCTTGTCTTGGTAGCCGTCCCGTCACAGCTGCCTGCCTGCCCAACTGCACTGCTCGAGGCAACGAAGAGGTCGACAACAGCATGGCAAGAGGACCTCCAATCGCTCTTTCATCGCGCGAAGGATTGCTTCCCAGACGACGTCTGGGATCTAATGGGTGAGGACGCGATGGACAAAGGCCGCAACGCGGACTCGGAGGTTCGGGGACATAAAGGTGAGCACAAGCGCAGAACCTACCACCTGTCCTTGAGACTAACAAATGCTAGCTATCATTTATGCTCGTGCACTACTCAGTTCCCAGGCGCACTATTTCTCGTTCCGCCCGACACCTATCGTGTCCCCACTTCCTTTCGCTGCCTCTCCGACATTGTCACTTCCAATGCCGACAACATCTGCACACTCTCTCAACCTTGGCGTTGAGTTCCCCTACCGCCTCAATGTGCTCCACTTCACCTTCCCAATTCTGGCCTATCTCCCCTGCGCCCTCTGTAATCGGCTCCCTCACGCGCATATCTCTCAACCATAATCCCGTGTTATTCACCAACGAGCTCGAGTATCTCTATACAGGAAAGGGATTTGGGGATGTGTTTGAGTTTTTGTTCGATGCGAATGAGGAGGGCCGGGAAGGCGACGCCAATGTGGAAGAGGCACGCGTCGACAAGCTTCGCGAGGACCTTGTGTTCGTGTGGAGGTCTCGTCTGTATTCTGACGTTCGCATTGAACTACACAGCGATATGCCAACAATAGGTGCTCCTTCCAATGAAGAAGAGACGACCGCCGTCTTCTGCTCACATCGATTTTTTGTTCTTGTAACGCGTGCACCGTATTTCTGCGATCAACTCATCACCTATGGTCTCAAGAATACCCCTGGCCCCGGCGAGCTCACGACCCTTTGCCTTCCCTCACCTCCCTTTGCTCCTCCAGCGCTGCACTTTTCCTTAGGATACTCATACACCGAAACGCTCAGCTTCAGCGACCGTTCATATGACTTGGACACCGCTTTCGCTATCCTGTGCTCCGCGAACTATCTTCAATTGCAGACGCTCCATGACAAGGTGCAGGCACGCCTCGTGCAGGAGATTCTCCATGGGCTCTTCCACGCTTTCCTCGAATTTGCTGAGTATGAACGTATCACTGGAGGTCGCTGGGGCACAGGTGGGTCTCGCTGCCGCCAGTGTGCACGTCGCGCACCGCATACGCTCGCGTTTTCCGTGCGTCCAGACGTGCAGAACACATACCTTGAGCGTGGCGTGCGGCGCGCCCTTGTTGGTCTTTTCGGAGAGGGCTGGTGCATGAAGTGGTTACCACTCTTTCGCGTAAGTCCATTGGCGTCGTCGATTGGAATGGGCGGGCACCTGGTACGGCACGTTGGGAACGCACGCTCTCGAATCGGAGACATTGTTCTGTTGCGCAATAACGATCAAGTGCCGGCCGACATCATTGTCCTTTCTACTTCGGAAGAGGATGGCTTATGCTATTTGGAGACGAAGAACCTGGATGGCGAAACGAATCTGAAGCCTCATCGGTCATTGAAGGCGACATCATCTCTGCAGAGCGAGGAAGACATTGAGCATGCAAGTTTCATCCTGGACTCCGAACCGCCGCACGCTAATCTGTACCTTTACAATGACGTGCTGAGATACCGCGAGCACGAGGCGGGGGCAGAGAAAGTCGAGCCGGCGACCATCAACGAGATGCTATTCCGTGGATGTTCAATGCGAAACACAACGTGGATTATTGGCTTAGTTGCATTCACTGGCGCGGACATGAAGATTATGTTGAACAGTGGGAGCACGCCTAGTAAACGGAGCAAAATCGAACGGGAGACGAACTTTTCTGATTCTTATGTGTCTTGCGACGGGCATTGCTAATGGCGTTATGGACAGTAAGTCGGATACTAGTGTACATTTCTTTGAACAGGGTAGCGATCCGTCGAGCTCTTCGGCCGTTAATGCAATCGTTACTTTCGTGTGAGTGTCTTTATGGTTCCCTCTGCGATCGCTTACTGATCTTTGACTGTAGGTCTTGCTTGATTGCATTTCAGAACATCGTTCCGAGCTCTCTTTACATCTCCATCGAAATCGTGAAGACTATCCTGGCGCCGGAAACTCGGAGCCTACATTCACTGTCATCAGCTATTCCTCTGACATTGAAGCAGAGGTCGACGGCATTTTAAAGCAGATGTATGGCGAACAGATCACGATCGACCAAGTCATCATCGTGCTACAATGCAGTAAGAAATCTACTAACCGCGCGACCACGAAATCTTCCCTTGCATGCACCACTTCCTCTTCGACGAATCCAAATTCTTCCAGACGTTCTACCTGCCGTGCGAACTCGCGATGACGGGCCATCTATTCGGATCTATCATACAACAACAGCTAGTTGACTATATCCCCTTCGGTATTGATCTGTTCTGCTCATCGCCGCCGCCAGTGTGCTCGACTGACTGCTCATCGTACACAGCGCTCGATACTACGTCTCCCTTGCCATTGCTGAACTCGCTCACGCACCTCACATATCTCATTTCGACTTCACCACGCATCCGAGAGATCCTCACGTGCGACGGTGGCCTCGAGTGCTTGTCCTCCTCCTTCGCGATTTCTGCCTCTCCCCTCCGCCGCCTGAGAATCCATCGGCGATCTTTGATCTGTCGCCCTCGGGCCTTCCACGTCCAGCACTTGTGCCAGCCCTGAACCCAAAGTCGTTCGACCGGCACGCCGCCTACCGATTCTCCCTTGCATTCCAATGTGTGGCCAACATCGGTGTGCGTGGCTCAGAGCTCATACGGAGCCGCGTCGTCCAGGCGGGTACTCTCGAGGTCGTTGGGTGCGTGTTGGAGGCATGGCTGGAGTCAAAAGGATTTGTTGTCGGGCCGAGCACGAGTGCGAGCGGCGTACCACGCGAGACCCGTGAACAGCGTCAGCAACGACGGCAGCAGCAATTAGAACAGCGTCAGCGCGAGCAGGCCCAAGAACTCGTCAGACTGCTCGCTATCGAACGATCCCTTGCGAACACCGAGGTGAGTCATCCATCATCTTTGTTATTGGCTGACTGATCTGAGGGCCTTTCAGGAAGAACAAAGCATTGCCACATTGGATGCTGAGACGTTCGTCTCGACTGACACGTCTGCGAATGCGACGCGGTCTGGCTCAGGTACCCCAACAAGTACGGTCATTGTACCAGGGCGTGACAGATCTGGCAAGTCGTGGCGCGCCGAGTTTGGGACACACAGCCGAATGCACGCGAGCAGGCAACTGCGGGTGCGTCGATGGCGCGCTCTCTAACAATTCGCGCCGGATGGTGGCAGAAGCGGCAACGCCCTCGACATCAACTTCGAGGCCTGACACAGAGACGGAGGATGATGGCGAGCCGGATGCGGATGGTGATGTCGAGATGGAGACGACGACATCACACGACCAGGACATGGACGAAGACTTGCTCCCGCCTCCTTCACTTCTCCACGGACGTCGGACCGTCGGAATCGTTGCAGACTCTCCCTGACCAGCGGCGACCGGTGCAGCCGATGTAGGTGTCGCGGGTACATCTGATGCGCTCGATGTCGATTTGGATGCACATATCATTATCGAGACGAATGCAGCGGACGATGACGTCGTAGATGGGATTGTTGCACTCGATCAAAACGTAAACAATTACCTCGCTATGGGTGCCCCGCCAGGTGCTCCCGGTGCTATCGATGCGACGCCGCGCACACGCACAAATACTCTCACGTTGAACACACGGAACATCAACCTACCGCGCGAACACCATCATCACCACGATCCGCACGTACATGGCCGTGAGGAGCTTACGCCGCGCGCGGTGCTCCCATCCCATTCCCGTAAGATCCAAATAACTACGCCTTTCAATAGCTCTCACTGATGTTTCCATACAGTCCCCTTTCGTACAAGCATGACGCGCACAGCGTCAAAGGTCGTCTTAACAAATCTCAGCGTGAGGAGCTTGCTCTCTTTGAGCAGGCGTATGACAATCCACGCGAATGTATGTTTTTTTTCTAATTGGTCGTAGGGTGTAGCTAATCGATTCGCGTGCAGGTCTGTCTAGGATCAAGCGTCTCTTGCTCGCTCGGCGAGCCTTCAGAGAGGCAGGCATTGAGTTCTTCGACACATATGGCAAGCTCATCCCCTGCTACGACATCGAACCCGTTGAGAAGATTACAGACACATATCTTGACCTGTTCTTATTCTTTGAGGCTGACAGGCGCGGGTTATTCCCGGCATGGATCAAGCCTGCGGACATTGAACCTCCTCCCCTTCTGGTGTACAAGTGTTGTCAGGGTATCAATAACTTGACGGACATCTGGGAGACAAGCGAGGGCGAATGCGTAGTGATGATGGAGACCGTACTGTCGAAGGTCTACGAAAAGATTGACTTGACCCTTCTCAACCGTTTGCTTCGTCTTATTCTCGACCATAATCTTGCGGACTATATCACAGCGAATAATAACTGTGTTTTCACCTACAAAGATATGGCACATACGAACACATACGGGATGATCCGCGGTCTGCAGTTCTCTGCCTTTGTCTTCCAATATTATGGTCTTGTCCTCGATCTTCTCATCCTCGGCTTGCAACGCGCAAGTGAAATGGTGGGTCCCCCACAACTGCCCAACAATTTCCTGCAGTACCGTGATTCTGCGACCGAGACACGCCATCCAGTCCGTCTCTATTTTCGTTATTTTGAACGTTTGCATATTTTATTCCGCTTCACCGCCGAGGAATCACGCGACCTTATACAACGTTACCTCAACGCGAATCCGGATCCAACAAACAACAACGTTATTGGGTATAACAACGAGAGATGTTAGCCGTTGAAGGGAAGTGAATCCCGTTTGGCTTCGGGCATCGCACTCTACCTCACTTTACGGAGGATGACTTCGGCCCAGAGGCGCGCGGTTTCGTTGAGAACTCGTATCTTCGTGGATTAACTCCACAAGAGTTTTTCTTCCACACTATGGCTGGTCGCGAAGGTTTGATCGATACCGCTGTCAAGACGGCCGAGACTGGTTACATTCAGTGTCGACTTGTAAAGGCACTCGAAGACGTGGCTGTCTGCTACGACGGGACTGTACGAAACTCACTGGACGGTGCTTTTATTGAACGGCAAACGATCAAAACGTTCGGTATCAGTGATCGTGAGTTCGAACCTCGCTATCGGGTCGACGTCACTGACCCAAAGGGTGGATTCCTTCCTGATGTTTTGCAAATCGGTATCGACGACTCATCCCTCGAGCTCCGGCAAAAACTCGATGAGGAATACGGCCGTCTTCATGAGGATCGTAACTTGCTACATGAATTCATTTTCCCGGGCCGTGACAATTCCGCTGCCCACTATCTTCCTGTCAACCTGAACCGCATCGTGCAGAATGCAACGCAGATTTTCTATATCGACCACAGAAAACCGAGCGATCTGGAGCCGGTTTACATCATTGAGCAGGTGCAGCAGCTCGCAGACCGCCTCATCGTTGTGCGCGGCGACGATCTTTTAATAAAGGAAGCTGCCGAGAACGCTTCTGTTGCATTCCGCATGCTCCTTCGGGCGACTTTTGCCGCGTGTCCAGTCCTAGAGGAGTTCCATCTCAACAGAGAAGCGTTTGACTGGGTCTTGGGCGAGGTGGAGATGAAGTTCAACCAGTCGGTCGCTCATCCGGGCGAGATGTGCGGCATACTTGCTGCCCAGTCGATTGGTGAGCCGGCGACGCAGATGACACTAAATACCTTCCATTACGCTGGTGTTTCGAGTAAAAACGTCACGCTCGGTGTGCCGCGTCTTAAAGAAATCATCAACATCGCCGTGAATATCAAGACTCCGTGTACCTGGACCCAGAAATTGCTGCTGTCGACACGAGGGCCAAGTCGGTGCAAACAGAACTTGTGCACACATCGCTGCGTACCGTTACAGCGACGGTCGAGATCTACTACGATCCTGATTCAAGTACGACGATCATTGAGGATGATAAGGAGTTTGTTGATGCATTCTTCTCCATCTCCGACGAGGAAATTGAGTCGGGTCCTCATCTTCAGTCGCCATGGCTACTTCATCTTGAGCTCGATCGCTTGAAGATGCTTGACAGGAAACTTACGATGAACTACGTTGCTGGCCGTATCGCGGAAAGCTTGGCCATTGCCGAAAATGCCATCTAAGGAAAATATTGACCCTGAAGATCCTCCCAATACAGGCAGTACATTGACGATTAAAGGGAGGGGAAGGGGAAAGGGCGGATGGATGCCATCATCGCAGACGACAGATCTCTGCGATCGAGCGACAACGGATCAAATACAACTCTCGCTACATTGCGGCACAAGGAATCGAATGACACCATTACCCTCAATCGAGTGTCTGCGGGGGAGACGGACATGCTGCAACCCCGTGGCGCTACATTGGACATCGGCATTCCATGTATCATTACTTCAAGGCAGAAGCGGTTCCGTGCGTTTGCCCGTTATATCGGCGAGGTTGAGGGTGAGAGCGGGCCATGGGTCGGTGTCGAGATGCCCGTGGGTGATGCTTGGGCAGACGATCAGCTTGAGGGCCGCCAGTGGAATGACGGCTCATGGGGTGGCGTGCGCTACTTTGGCATCGGAATGGGGTGACGACGAATGCATGACCAGCCGGCAATGCGTTGATTTGACGAATAACTGTGGAACTAGTGTTATTAGTGGCTGGAAGGGCACGAAGCGCGAGGGGGAGCAGCTCAACGTTGACCGCAAGAAGTGTTTCCGTAGCAGTTCGCCGTCAGTGTCGGACATGTCGAACGCAGAGTATCGAGGTCTCTTTGTGAGGCCACAGCAGGTGCTGTATGTTGTAGATGCTGTCGGTTCGGGCTTGTGAATCTTGGAACATATTTAAGTTCGGATTCCTGCCCTTTTTCTTTTTCTTTCTTTCTTTCTTTTACCCTACTCCCATGTTTAGTCACTCCTTGCTCTGGACAGATGCCCTTATCACTGAAATCACTTGTTGGCATGTTCATATTCCTCTCTTGTCTACTCAATCATATCACTCTGGATTCTCGAATTGCACCTTTTGGAGAAATTTTTAATCAATTTTTGAATGCTGCTGGTTTTTTAGTTAGTACTTGAGGTAGTGGGCCATTAGGATGGCAAGCTATGATTACTGTTTACTGAATACTAAATAATTCACTAATGAGAATAATATTTTAGTATAATTTGCAAGCTTTAGTCCTCTCATATAAAATGAAAGACACAGAAAACAGTAATCGTAGCTTGCCATCCCAATGGCCCACTACCTCAAGTGTCTGTGGGCGCGGCGGTCGCCTGATCGGTGGCCGCTATCGTTCTCCCACATCGCTCGACCTCTGCCCGCATCGTAGGTGGGTATGATGGTTAAGTGATTGTTGAGTACATGGTTGTACTCTAACATTCTTTTATTTTAATCGCCCCTTTCCATTATATTTAATCGTCTTTTCAATCATTTCCCACACTCCTTTCACATGACCTTCATTTGTTCCATTCCACTTGTTTATGTAATCTTAGATAATATAGTCTCACGGTTGCCGCTATAAGAAGCATCAGGAATTGCATGAACTTCTTGTTCTGCTTTTCCTCTTACCTCCGCAACGACCTAGGTGAGACTCGTCCCCCTTGTATTAGTCTAGACTTGTATTAATCCTCTTACCTCCACAACGACCTAGCCTGAGTACAGTGTGTCCCGAGTCCCCGCTCAAGTATAGCACATCCCAGACGACAGTCAGCCAAGGCCTGCCCTGTTCGAGCGTCTCCCAAACTCCTGCCTAATATAAAAGCAGAACTCTACCCAGGCTCATCCCCAGCGTACATTGTCACTGTCGACTCACCTTCACTCAGCCTAGAGGAGTGCTCCCCTCAACGGACTTGATGTGTAAACCCCCTAAATGACAACCCTCAACCCTGCCTGGACGTTTGTGTATTACATAAAATCTCCCAATCAATTTTTCCTGACCCTGGCTCTCCGTATTTCCCTTTGGTGGAGGAGCCATCTAACTTGGACATGGGTAACCCTGAGAGTACAGTTGTCGACGTCATTGTCGATTGTTATCACTGCTGCATCCTTTCGCTTAATCATCAACTTCGCCAACGAACTCGTTCAACATTGGCATAACCCCAGAGCGAACAAACAACCGCTCCCTGTCTCCCCACCATCTTAGCCAAAATAGAGACCACAGAGGAACAACAGCGGGCTCTCCCTTCTTTGTCGCGATACGACCCTGAATGAGCCTCGTACATCGCAACTGATAATCAAGGCGTCACCCACGACATCTGGTGGAGTGACATCAGAAAGGCGTGGTACTCAACCGACGACAGAGCACGTAGAACCAGGTGGACTCCTCGTACGCCGTTGTCACCCACGGCATCGACATCTACTGTTATCCTCCCACCGATTCCAGGACCGTACTGAGAATCACGATGAGAGTCGTCGCCCCCAACCCCCCCCCCCTCCTGAACCTGTCAGGACTCGAACTTTCCCCCTTTCTTTTGTTTTCCTTTTTACCATTTCTTTTATTTTAATCGCTCCTTTTAATTATAATTAACCATCTTTACAATCATTTCCCACACTCCTTTCACGTGACCTTCATTCGTTCCATTCCGTCCCCTTATGTAACATTAGGTAATATCATCTCACGGTCGTCGCTATATAAGGTCTCAGGAATCGCATGAACTCCTTGTTCTGCTTTTCCTCTTACCTCCGCGACGACCTAGGTGAGACTCATCCCCCTTGTATTAGTTTAGACTTGTATTAATCCTCTTACCTCCGCGACGACCTAGTCTGAGTAAGCGTGTCCCGAGTCCCCGCTCGAGTTATCAGCACATCCCAGACAACAGTTAGCCGAGGCCTGCCCAGTCCGAGTTATCTCCTGGACTCCTGCCTAACATAAAAGCAGAACCACCCCCAGGCTCATCCCCAGCGTACGTCGTCGCTGTCGACTCGCCTTCACTCGGTCTAGAGGAGCATTTCCCCTCAAAGGACTCGATGTGTAAACCCCCTGAACGACAAACCCTCAACCCTGCCCGGATGTTTTCGGACGTTCGTGTATTATGTGAACCTTCCAACCAACGTTTTTTCCGACTCTGGCTCTCCGTCTCTCCCTTTGGTGGAGGAACCATCTGACGTGGACGTGGGTATCGCATCGTGTACAGTCGTCGACATCATTGTCGATTGTGATCTCGGCTGCATCCTTCCGCCTCGTCATCAAATTCGCCGACAAACCTGTCCTTCGTCAGCGTAACGTTCATCCGGACAATCAACCCCTCCCTGTTCCCCCTCCGGTCTAGTCAAAATAGATCTCACAGAGGAGCAACAGCTCGCCCTCCCTTTGTCATCACGATACGACCCCGACCGCGCTTCGTACGTCGCGACCAACAGCGAGCACGTCACCTACGACATCTGGTGGAGTGACGTTAGACACGCTTGGTACTCGACTGACGAACGAGCTCAACGAGTCCGGTGGGCACCTCGAACCTCTCACACACCATTGTCCCCTACAGTCTCGACATCGTTGGTCGTCCTCCCCAGCAAACCAGGAGGCTATTGTACACCCCGTAGAGATTCGTCACCGCCAACACCCCCCGAACGTTTGACACATACGCCTGTACCAACAATGTTGACATCTACGGGATTCAACCAACAACAGCAGCGGGAACTCGCAGCGCTAATCGCCGCGGCCTTTGCTCAGCAAGTGACGAACACTCCGGCTGCCCCCGCTCCCTCAATCAACGTTGCCCGACCACGCGAATTCGCTGGTGGCAACGATTACCTCGACTTCAGACGTGAGGTCACCCTCTTTGTCTTGGCGAACCCCGCGAAGTACCCCTCGTCGTCGAGCAAGATCTATCTTGCCCTCTCCTACCTCAAAGGTGGTAACGCGTCGACGTGGGCGCAAAACTACGTCGAAGAGTTCACAACGAATGGCGTGGTGAGATTCACAGATGACTGGACTAGATTCCAGGAGAGGCTAGATGCCTCGTTTGACGACCCGAATCAGAAGGAGAAAGCTTTGGCACTCTTCCGAACCCAGGTCCAGAAGGACCTCTCCGCCGACAAGTTCTTCCAGAAACTCGACACCATCATCATGATGGCAGGACTGACAGATGACACCATAATCTGCGACCACTTGAAGAGGGCGACGAACATCAAAGTGGTCCGTGGAGTGCTGAGGTCGACGCCGGTTCCAACAACGTACGACGCCTGGAAGAAGAAAGCCATCGAGATCGACCGAGGCGAACAGCAAATCTGTGCAATCCAACGAGGACGCGCGTTCCTGCCCCCACTGCGCCAGCAGCAGCAGCAGGTGCCCCCGGCTCGCCGTCAGCCCCCCACCCCCCACGTCGACAAACGCGACGCGACCGGCGTAACCTTTGGAGGCGCCGGACAACCAATGGACGTCTCAATGAATGAGGTGCAATGCAGATGTGTGTGCTGGATCTGTGGCCAGCTTGGTCACTTCAAGGACGCGTGCCTGCAGGGGAAGACGATCATGCAGCGTATGCTGCAGATGATGGCACCAGGTGAGCGTCGCCTCCTCGCAGATGAGCTCAGCGCGATGAAGGAATCGGCCTTCGAGGAAGTCGTAGACACTCGAAGGACGATGGTGGAGGACTACGTGGAAGAAGCAGGTGATGACGAAGAGGTCGTCGACTCGCAGGATTTTGCGAATGGTCAGGCGTAGCCATCGGGGCGACTGACCGAGAAGAACAAGGGGCTTCGTATCTGGACTCAATAAAATATAACCAACCGTCTGTACGATACGTAGATGCAAACAACATAGATGGTTTTTCCGATTACGAAGCCCCCACCGGTGTGAACGAAGAGAACGAGTACGAGCAGTTGTTCATGAGGGGAACTGGCAGACGCCAGCTGGACCTCCTCCTGAACGTCGGACACAGCGTAGCCGGTGAGACAAGAGAGGTGGATGCGCACGCCCTCGTGGATTCGGGATGCACAGGATCATGCATCGATGTGAGGTTCGTCGAGCGATACGGGTTGGAGACCAAACGCTACATTAGGCCCCTCGCAGTGCTCAATGCTGACGGCACGCACAATGAGGTGGGATTGATCGAGAGTTACGTTGACGTTGAGCTAATGATCGGACCCCACAAGGAAAGGATTGTGCTTGCGGTGACATTGCTTGCATCGTCAAATATCTTCCTAGGGTACGACTGGCTCAGACGTCACAACCCTGAGGTCGACTGGAAGATGGGTTTGATTGAATTCACCCGTTGCCCGGAGGAGTGCTCGATCAAGAAGGAGGATGTGGAAGAAACGAGGAGGATGAGAGAGGTGCGAATGGACAAGGTGTCCTGGCCCGCATACCTCAACGACTACACCGACGTCTTCTCGGAGAAGGGATTTGAGAAGTTGCCTGAACACCGACCATGGGACCACGTCATCGACCTAAAGCCTGACTTCAAGCCCAGTGACTGCAAGATCTACCCGCTCATGCCAACAGAGCAGCAGTCGCTCAAGGACTTCCTCGATGAGAATATGAAGTCTGGTTGCATCTGATGTTCAATATCGCCCATGGTGTCACCCTTCTTCTTCATCAAGAAGGCCGACAAATTGCTACGTCCGATTCAAGACTACCGAAAGCTCAACGATGGTACGATCAAGAATAAGTATCCTCTCCCCCTCATTGACGAGCTTGTCGACAAGGTCAAGAAAGCGAAGTTCATCACTAAGCTTGACCTTCGCTGGGGATACTACAACGTCCGGATCCGTGAAGGCAACAAGTGGAAGGCAGCTTTTCGCACAAACATGGGCCTCTTCAAACCAACGGTCATGTTCTTTGGTCTTTGCAACGCACCGGCGACGTTCCAGGCCTTTGTAAACCACATTTTCAAGGGCCTTATCTACGATAATCTGATCATCGTCTACCTTGACGACATCCTGATCCTCTCGCAAACTCTTGAGGAACATATAGAGACGTCAAGACGTGTACTTCAGATCCTCCACGAAAATGGCCTGTACCTGAAACCGGAGAAGTGTGAGTTCGATGCCAAGGTCGTAAAGTACCTTGGTCACATCGTCAGCAATGGCGAGATCAAGGCGGACCCGGCGAAGACGAAAGCGATCACAGACTGGCCAGTCCCCCGAAACGTCAAGCAACTGCAACAATTTCTCGGTATGGGCAACTGGCTGCGACGATTCATCAAGGACTACAGCAAGGTGGTCCATCCGTTGACATCGCTCACAGGCAACAAGGACTGGGTATGGGAGACCAAACAGCAGGAAGCGTTCGAGGAGCTGAGATGACGTCTCTGCTCACCTCCAGTCCTGGCCATCGCCAATGACGAGGGCCCCTTCCGTGTCGAAGCGGATTCGTCGAACTTCGCACTTGGAGGTGTGTTGTTACAGAAGCAGGAAGGGAAGTGGAGAGTGGTCGCCTACAGGTCAGAGGCACTCCTACCGGCAGAATGAAACTACGAGATCTACGACAAGGAGATGCTCGCCATCGTTTCGGCACTCAAGGAGTGGAGGCAATACCTCCTCGGCGCCCGTCACCTGATCGAGATCTGGTCTGATCACGCCAACCTCACTTACTTCAGGTCGGCGCAGAAGCTGAGCTATCGTCAAGCTCACTGGCAAACAGAGCTCAAAGAATTCAACTTCCACCTCGAACACAAGTCGGGAAAGACAATGGGTAAAGCGGACCTGCTATCGCGCAAGGCGGGCTACAATGAAGGCAAGGATGACAACGACGGTGTCATATTCATCAAGGAGAAGTGGCTGAATCGTGGGGTGGTGAGAACGTCACGTGACGAGGTGTTGGAACGAGTGGGTGAGGTGCAGAGGGTGCAAGACGAGTCGGAGAGGCCGACGGGTATGACAGAGGTCGACGGGATGTGGCATATGTTTGGCAAGATGTATGTCCCATTGACGATGAAGGAAGCGGTGTTGCGAGAGTGCCACGACTCGGTCCTGGCTGGACATCCAGGAGCATTGAAGATGGTGGAGCTGGTCCGTCGAGATTTCTGGTGGGCGTCGATGTCCTCCGAAGTCCGAGTGTATGTCTGAGGATGCGATCGTTGTCAACGAACGAAGGCCCTCAGAACCTCGAGGTCGAGACCGCTCCACCCAAACACAGTCCCTGAAGGCCCTTGGGAAATCGTCACGGTCGACCTCATTGGAGAGCTCCCGGACTTGAAAGGACATAATGTGATCTGCGTCTTTGTAGACAGATTTTCGAAGCAGGTGCACGTGATTCCGACAACGACGAAGCTGTCAGCGGAAGGCATGGCCCAGTTGTACCGTGACCACGTCTTTCGCCTCCACGGCTTACCCAAGAAGATCATCCATGACCAAGGCATGCAGTTTGATGCGTCAATGATGAAGGAGCTGTACAAACTCCTGCACATCGAAGGCAACCCGTCAACGGCGTATCACCCACAGACAGACGGTCAAACAGAATGCATTAACCAGGAGCTCGAACAATATCTTCAACTCTTCGTCAACCATCGGCAATCGGACTGGAAGGACTGGCTCCCCCTCGCAGAATTCATGTACAACAATCGCGAACACTCGGCAACAAAGATGTCCCCCTTCTATGCGAACACCGGACATCACCCTATGAGCTTCAACACCGTTGATAATACTGAGTTCCGGTTGTTAGTGAATAGGAATCAGATGATTGAGTTCGAGGGAGACGTGTCTAATGGGTCAATACCCTCGTTCCGGTCGAGTTCCGTGGGTTCTGGATCGCAGGATTCGGGTTGCGTGCATTCCGGTGTGTCAGGGGCAACGGAATCGACGAAGCGTACTAATAGGGAAGTGTTCGAAGTGTAGCGCCGGCGGAGCGCTCGAGATGTGTGGGGGATCATCGGTGGCTGTGTTGGAAGTCACGGAGACGCGCTAATACTAACATGACTTCTCGGAGTGGGATTGTCCTCGGGATGGACGGCTGGTCCCTGTGCTCAACAGACATCGTCTGGAGTACCAGAGAGCGGGGTGAGATACAGGACTTAATTCAGAAGATAAGAGACGAGAGGGAATCAAAGTCGAGATAACGAGAACGAAGCGAAACGAGGTAAGGACGGAACGGACGGAACGAGCGCAATGGGCGCAACGCAAATAAAACGAAGTCGAGGTGAGCGATTCGAGTCACTGAGGCACCGAGGCGTACCTAGAGACAGTCCTGAGAGATAGCACACGAAGTTAGGTGTCAAAACTCGGGGGTGGAATTTGCTGTCCTATCTACAACATTTGGCGCTCTATAAATACTAAACAAGTGTCCTGCGTAAACATGAAAGGCAAAATAAAATAAGACGAGTCCTCTATTGTCCTACCACTGAGCCTCCTGAGTGTTCCTTTGAGCGGCTCCACGATCCGAACTACTGAAAGGCGGGGATGGCGTGTGTTGACTTGGCGTAGCGTCGGTGAGCTTCGGGATCCTTTGTACGGAGCCGGAACGACCAATGCCGGGCTGGCGCATGTTCGTTTAGACAAAGGCAAATGAACGAACCTTTGGCAGGGTCGAGAGGACACGCGCACAGATAAGTGCACCGGGGTTGGTCCGAGTAGCTGATGCGTGCGATCCAGTCGTTGCATGCATTCCGTGTTCGGGTAATCTCCGCCGATCCGGGTGTACCGCTTCATTCGATTGCCGAGTCGAGGCTCTTCGACTTCGTGACGTACACCGCGTGCGTTCCGCTCATTCCATGCCCAATGAACCGGTTGGTGTTACATCTCCTTGGGCGTTTTAAACAGTGACTGTCCCTAGTCACTCCATCCTTCTGAATCCTCTCGTGCTCGTAGGATAAGGCGTTGTACGTTGGCCTCGTGTGGTCCGCACCCTCTCTCTTATCGTCATCCATCGCGACATCAAGATGTCGTCTTACCAGCTTGGCATTTCGGCGGAGCGCTCCCAGGCGATGGCGCAGCTCGAGCGAGAGGTTCGGGAATGGGAGCAAGGCATCCTCGAGCGGTGGACGGAGTTCCTGTTGGGGTCGTTGACGCCAGAGGTGGTATGTGCCTGGATAGTCGGCTTGGCCGACTTTGACATGAGTATTAACGTTCACCATGAGCGACTCTATCCCTGACGCTCTCGTTTAGTACATGCGGTCTGAGCTTCGTCGCCGTACGACCGAGGTTCGCCGTCTCGACATGTGGACTCGTCTGCCGGAGAGTCGCTGGCAGCAGATGCACGACTACCTGAATGTGGCAAGGGAACGCTACGGGATGCGGGATAACGAGACCATGCACACCCTGGCTGATGCGGTGATAGCTGCAGAAATGGTGGCAACGGCGCGAAACGAACCTGGGAGTACGGAGTTGGACCGGGAGTTGGCTGCGTTTGATCAGCACGAACGAGTTCGTCAGGCTAGTGAGACTGAGCGGCTTGATGAGCTGATTCGTTTTGGGCAGCAGTCTCTCCCCGTGTCGATGATGCGGCGCGGCATGTCTGCCCAACCAACAGCGCCTGATCTTGGGTCTCCTGGTGGAAGCGATCTGGCTGGTTCCGCTTGGACGAGAGACGCGCAACAGGCGGAACTGGCAGAACCGGCGCAACGAGCAGAACGGACGGAACGGACGGAACGACCGCAACAAGCACAACAGACGAGATCTGGTCCTGACGAAACTGATCTACCAATCGAGGACGATCAGAGTGATGCGTCTCGTACTTCTTCGATGCGGGCGTGGGCGAAAAAGGAGTTGGCAACTCGTGCTGCTGCCCGCGCCCGTCGTCATCCGGTTATTCCTCCTCGGGCACCAAGCGAAGAGTCGACTCCGATGGTTGTCGACGAGAGTCCTGCTAGTCCTCCACCTGGTTGTCGCGGGGAATCAGATTACGGGGGAAACGGCTCGGACTCAACTGTTCTTGGCTTGCGGGGTCGATCCATGAGTGCTGCTTCGGGCGACTACAGCAACAGCAGCAGCAACAAGGGTCAGGTCGACGACGGTGAAGATGATGAGGACGAAGACGAGGACGTTGACGATGACGCCGAAGGAAGTGACAACGAAGCGAAGGAAGTGAACGGTGAGGGAAGCGACGACGAGGAGGCCGAGGAAGACGAGGACAACAGCAGCAGCAACATCCATTCTGCTGGTTGTGATCAGTGCCTGATGCAAGGCATAGAGTGTACTGGGACTCCTGGGAAGGCGTGCACGAGTTGTCGGAGGCTCCGGATCAGGTGCGAGCTGTCGACGCATGGCTGGGCGATGAACCGCGTCATGCATGAGCGGGTTGCACAGGCTCCCCCTCCTCGGTTGCGGTCTGCTGCTAGGTCGTCTGTGAGACCTGCTACGAGCGCGGCGCCAAGTACTCCAGTGAGGCTGCCTCCTGGAGCGTCGACAAGGGCTCCTGCGAGAGCATCGACGAGAGTGTCGACGAGACCACCAACAGGTCCAGTGACAGCTGGGCCTAGTCGTCTGGCTCGTTCTAGTGTCGGGGTTGGCTCGTTTGATGACGGGGTTGAGGAGCTGTCCGTTCATTCATCGGAGGCTGAGTCGGATCGGGAGTTGTCTGTCCTAGGTCGGGACGCTCGAGTGCTGGAGCGCACCGCTTCAGAGCTGGAGTGGCAGGCGGCGTTGCTGCGAGATAGAGCAGCCGCCATGCAGTCTAACGTTGCGTCGATGCAGCGGGCTCGGGAGTCGAGACGGGATCGGGAAGAAGGCTTGGGGAAAGGAAAGGGGAAGGGAAAAGTGAGGTAGCGTCGGGATGCGCGGAACGCACGCAACGCACGGAACCCTCTATTTAGTCGAAAAAAGAAACAGAAAAGAAAAAAAAAATTGTACTTCTATAATTTTGTTTTTGAATTAAATGTTTTCCGAGTTTTGTGTTAGGGTTTTTGTTAAGGGAAAGAAATGGGGCAAGGAAACGCCAGGGGAGTCGAAATGAAGTGAAGAGATAAATTGGGACGGAACCGGCGGAACGGCCGGAACGCTCAAAAACGGCTTGCAGTTGAATGCGTGCCCGAGCAGATTAATAGGATAGGATTACAAGAAGGGATGATGGAGAATTAAAGAAGAAAGGTGCATACATGGAGTCCTCAGAGCAGATCAGAGGTGAAGCCTAGGCATCAGAGTCAACAGACTCGGAATCAACGTCTGAGACGTCGTTCTGGTCCTCATCTTGCTCTTGGGCGTCGTTCATCATTTTGAGCTCTTCCTCGGAGTCTTCTATGAGTTTGGTAACTGGAACCGAAAGATTAGAACGGGGGAAGTAGGGAATAAGTCGAAACACAGCAATTCTAAGGTGGGAAACTGCCCCATTGAGTTCCGCCACGATATACGATCCTCCCTCCGTTTTTCGAATGACCACGTAAGGGCCAAGGTACCGAGGTTTCGTCTTTCGGCTGAGTTCCATTTTTGTTTGTGAGTTCCTAAGAAGAATGAGTCATCCTGGTTGGAAGTCGTAGTCTTTAATAAGACGTCGGTTTGCCTCCTCGAACTGTCTTGCATACACGTGCCTGGCATCGCTGACCTTCTTGGCTATGGCTTCTA
Source organism: Porodaedalea pini (assembly GCA_002794775.1). Classification (NCBI taxonomy): domain Eukaryota; kingdom Fungi; phylum Basidiomycota; class Agaricomycetes; order Hymenochaetales; family Hymenochaetaceae; genus Porodaedalea; species Porodaedalea pini. The sequence continues at coordinate 8,216 of NBAY01000041.1, read as the reverse complement.
AATCCTCGAGGTGTTTTTGAAGCTGGCGAGCTCAGATGGAGACGAGTTCAGTAGTAGAGAGCGGGGACTCAATTGGGGGTACGAGATACGTAGCTTCAGAGATATCGAAGGGGAGCAGCGGTTCTACTCCGTGGACCATGAAGTACGGCGACAGTCCTGTGGCTCGTAGGATAGTGATTTGTTCGGCCCAAAACACTGAGTGAGCGTGCTCGTGCCAACGCTTCTCGTTTCCTTCTGCGGCTTTCATGAGAGCTTCCTGAACGTCGAAATGTTTTCGTTCGATTAGTCCGTTAGCGCGTGAGTTGTAAGCTGAAATACGGATGTGATTGATGTGGTAGTGATCTTTCAGCCAATCCAGCGCAGCAATGAACAGCTTTCTGTTGTTGGTAACGAGTTCTGGGCAAGCTCCAAAGTGGCAGAGTATATCCTCGAATATGAACTGGCCGATTGCTTTGCCAGTTTCAGAGCGGAGGAGACAGAACTCGGGGTATCCTGAAAGTGAGCATCATGCATGGACAATGTAGCGATAACCTCCTGCCTTTGGCATGACTTTCGTATCGATGTGCACCTTCGAGAATAGGGGAGCGATGGATGGGACCGTTGGTGGAATAAGAACTTGCTTCGTCTGCCTGATCTGGCACTCGTGGCACGTCTTAACGTAGTGCTTGACATTGTGTCCAAGGGAAGGCCACCAGAATCGATCGAGGAGTCTAGCTCGTACCGAATATACTCCCTTATGTCCGAGGTCATCGTGGGCGGCTTTGACGAGTGTCCATCGACGTTCCGGTTCGATGACTACCTAGTGCCGCTCGTTCCATGCTTTCCGCCACAGCTTTCCAGCTCGGACGAAGAATCCCGTCGCGTACCTGACTAGTGCAGGGATGTCCTTCTCTGGGATCGACAAAATTAGCAGTGGGTCTTCTAAGAAGCATTTTATGTCATCGAGATGATGATCCTTGGCACGTGCCGAGTCGGAGGCCGGGAACAATTCCGGACTGCCTGTTCCGGGTGTTCCGTTCGTTGTGTCCGTTGTGTTCGATCCGTTTGTTGCATAGGCGGAACCGACGGAATAAGCTGGACCTAAGATAAACGTGTATGCTTCGTCGATCCATGCCTCGTAGTCGTCCTCTTCTTGCGGATTGGTTGGTGCAGCGCACCTATGAGACAATCCGTCTGTGCCGGTGAACTCCAAAGCTGGTACGTGTCATAGGATGAACGAGAACAAAAGAATGCCGGCGATCCACCTATTGATGGTAGCGTTAGGTTGTAAATCGGGGTTGTTGATCATCCCTTTGATGTACGCTGCATCCATTTCCACGATGAGCTTGCGAACTCCAATGAGAAAGAGACGGTTAGCTCGCAGGGCTCGGAATAGACCAAATAACTCGATTTTTGGCTGAGAATACGTAGCTTGGACCGAGTTCCAGTTGATGGACCCAAACCTGTTGATACGTCGACGGCCGTCAGCGTGCTCCTGGCCAAGCGTCCAGCCGACTCCGATGATGGATGAGTCAACAGCGAGTACGACCTCGAGATCTGACTGGTAGTCGATAGCGCAGAGGGCCGGGCACTTCGTAACTGCTTCCTTGAGAGTGTCCATGGCGTCCTGTTCTTCAATTCCCCAGTCGAAAATTATGTTCTTCTTCGTCAGACGAATGAGCGAGTGAGCCATCTTGGCGAAGTCCTTGATAAAGACTCGTAAGACTCCTGCTGTGCCGAGAAATCCCTTGACCTCGGTGACTGTGCAACACGATGGCCAGTCGCGGACCTTCTGAATCTTAGAGTCGTCTGGTTCTCGACCCTGGTAAGTGCACTTGTGACCAACAATAACGCCGTATGGGGCGCATATACATAGCTTTTTCGCTGAGAAGGTTCCTCCAACAACTTTGACTCATTGAAGGATTCGGTTGACGTCCTGGAGGTGCTCCCAGATGAAGCGTCGAATCCCTGGGTTCTCAGGGATTGTTTCGTATGATCCATCGGGGAGTTCGTACCGCGTCTTTGGTCCTCTGGCCATAACGTATTAGCAGCAGTGAACCAAAAGGGGTCACACTTCACACCTGAGTCCAATGGATGAGTGCAACAGATAGATATATATTAATATACTTGAGGTAGTGGGCCATTGGGATGGCAAGCTACGATTACTGTTTTCTGTGTTTTTCATTTTATATGAGAAGACTAAAGCTTGAAAGTTATACTAAAACATTATTCTCATTAGTGAATTATTTACTATTCAGTAAACAGTAATCGTAGCTTGCCATCCCAATGGCCCACTACCTCAAGTAGCTTGGTTGGACTCTAGTGACATAACTACATATTATTGCCTTATTCATTGTGCCTTCATTATATTTACTATTATAGCATTGACTACGTGTCCAATTGAAATGCAATGCACAACTCATCTGTGTGCTAACATACTCCAAAATGATTTTTAACTTATTGCATGAGACACAAGAATGCTGTTTGTACAGAAACTCAACACAAATGTACTAACTAAAAAACCGACAGCATTCAAAAGCTGACTAAAAAAGTCTCCAAAAGGTGCAATTCAAGAATCCAGAGCAATCCGATTGAGTAGATAAGAGAGGAATATGAACATGCCAACAAGTGATTTCGGTGATGAGGGCATCTGCCCAGAGCAAGGAGTGACTAAACATGGGAGTAGGGTAAAAGAAAGAAAGAAAGAAAAAGAAAAGGGGCAGGAATCTAAACTTAAATATGTTCCAAGGTTCACAAGCCCGAACCGACAGCATCTACAACATACAGCACCTGCTGTGGCCTCACAAAGAGACCTCGATACTCCGCGTTCTACACGTCCGACACCGACGGCGACGCGCTACGGAAACACTTCTTGCGGTCAACGCTGAGCTACTCCCCCTCACGCTTCGTGCCCTTCCAGCCACTAATAACGCTAGTGCCATAGTTATTCGTCACATCAATGCGTTGCCGGCAGGTCATGCATTCGTCGTCGCTCCATTCTGATGCCAAAGTCCCGACGTCAAAGTAGCGCACGCCACCCCATGAGCCGTCATTCCACTGGTGGCCCTCGAGCTGATCGTCTGCCTAAGCATCGCCCACAGGCACCTCGACACCGACCCATGGCCCGCTCTCACCCTCAACCTCGCCGATATAATGGGCAAACACACGGAACCGCTTCCACTTTGAAGTAATGATACATGGAATGCCGATGTCCAATGTAGCACCATGGGGTTGCAGCATGACCGTCTCGCCTGCAGACACCGTCTCCCCCACAGGCACTCGATTGAGGGTAATGGTGTCATTCGATTCCTTGTGCCGCAATGTAGCGAGAGTTGTATTTGATCCGTTGTCGCTCGATCGCAGAGATCTGTCGTCTGCGATGATGGCATCCGCCCGCCCTTTCCCCTTCCCCTTCCCCTTCCCTTTAATCGTCAATGTACTGCCTGTATTGGGAGGATCTTCAAAGTTGATATTTTCCTTAGATGGCATTTTTGGCAATGGCAAAGCTTTCCGCGATACGGCCAGCAACGTAGTTCATCGTAAGTTTCCTGTCAAGCATCTTCGAGCGACCGAGCTCAAGATGAAGTAGCCATGGCGACTGAAGATGAAGACCCAACTCAGTTTCCTCGTCGGACTTGGCGAAGAATGCATCAACAAACTCCTTATCCTCCTCAATGATCGTCGGACTTGAATCAGGATCATGGTGGATCTCGACCGCTGCTGTAACGGTACGCAGCGATGTGTACGCAAGTTCTGTTTGCACCGACTTGGCCCTTGTGTCGACAGCAGCAATTTCTGGGTCCAGGTATATTGTGAGCGACGGAGTCTTGATATTCGCGGCGACGTTAACACCGAACGTGACGTTTTTACTCGAAACACCAGCGTAATGGAACGTATTTAGTGTCATCTGCGTCGCCGGCTCACGAATCGACTGGGCAGCGAGTGTGCCGCACATCTTGCCCGGATGAGCGACCGACTGGTTGAACTTCGTCTCCATCTCGCCCAATACTCAGTCAAATGCTTCTTTGTTGAGATGGAACTCTAGGACTGGACGCGCGACAAAAGTCGCCCGAAGGTGCATGCGGAATGCAACAGAAGCGTTCTCGGCAGCCTCCTTTATTAAAAGATCATCGCCGCGCACAACGACGAGGCGGTCTGCCAGCTGCTGCACCTGCTCAATGATGTAAACCGGCTCCAGATCGCTCGGTTTTCTGCGGTCGATATGGAAAGTCTGCGTTGCGTTCTGCACGATACGGTTCAGGTTGACAAGAAGATAGTGGGCAGTGGAATTGTCGCGGCCTGGGAAAATGAATTCACGGGGCAATTTACGATCCTCATGAAGACGGTCATATTCCTCGTCGGGTTTTTGCCGGAGCTCGAGGGATGAGTCGTCGATACCGACTTGCAAAACACCAGGAAGGAATCCACCCTTCAGGTCAGTGACGTCGACCTGATAGTGATGTTCGAACTCGCGATCATTGATACCGAACGTTTTGATCGTTTGCCGTTCAATAAAAGCACCGTCCATACCATCCTCGCCATACACGAATTGGATCAGGTCACCCAGTGAGTTTCGTACAGTCCTGTCGTAGCAGACAGCCACGTCTTCGAGTGCCTTTACAAGTCGATGCTGAATGTAACCAGTCTCGCCCGTCTTGACAGCGGTATCAATCAAACCTTCACGACCAGCCATAGCGTGGAAGAAAAACTGTTGCGGAGTTAATCCGCGAAGATACGAGTTCTCAATGAAGCCGCGCGCCTCTGGGCTGAAGTCGTCCTTCGTAAAGTGAGGTGGTGTGCGATGCCTGAAGCCAACCGGGATTTGCTTCCCTTCAACGGCCTGCTGACCAACACAGACGGACATCTGCGAGACGTTAATGAACGAACCCTTCGAACCCGCGACAACCATCTCTTTGACACCGGAGTGGTCACGCGCAAAGTTGAGCTCGCGTTCGACTCAACTCTCGAACGACTCGCGAATAGTCATACCCGGTGCAGCTTTCAGACGGTCGTTAGATGCATCTTCTATGGCCTGCACGACATTCTGCTTCCACATCTTGATCTGATCCGTGATGTACGCCATTGTCTTCATCCGCGACCGTATCACCAATGCCTATACTGAATCCATTGTGGAACAGCCAGTGATTAACGATCTGCTGGAGACCAGTGAACAGCGTACGAGTCGCCTCGGAACCTTTTTCGTGAAAGTCGACGTGGATAAGACCGCCTTGCGACGCTCCAACCGTCTTCTTCTCCACGATACCAAAGATGATCTTAAAAGTGACATACTTCATGTTCATCTCATCGCCATCGAAATCGGCGTTATACGGTGGAGTGACGGAAAGATTTAGACGAGAGGCTAAAATACACTAATCAGCGACGATACAATGAGTTAAAGGTGGATAAACACGTACTGGAGTAAGGCATAAGTCGCACGCGATGCCTCGCCGGAGAAGGCTTCTTCTCATCAACTGCAGGGGACTTCTTCGTCACTGTCTTTATCCCTCCAGCTGTTGCCACAGATGCAGTTGATCGAATTGAATTCGCCGACGGTGACTTTCGAATGACGGACGTCTTGTTCACTGTTGTTTTCGTAGATACTGTAGTAATGGGCGACACCTTCCGTGTGCGCGATGCCGCGTTTACTGTACTAATTGGCACCGCACTTGTTTCAGAGACGCGACATGGCCGTCCTTTCCGTAGTGCAGGCACCGGCGTTTGCGGAGATCTTGAGGTTCCGGTGCTGCACATCGAGGTCGATGACGTGGTCAAGACTTTCCTCGACCAAGTAACAGAGTCCCGCGGAGTCATATTCTCACGAGGCGTCTTGAATGTAGACTCGCGTGTTGAAGCCCCGCTCCTGCTGCTGGATATTGACACATTCGAGAGCGAGGATGTCGGTCGCGAGGGCGGATGAGGTGGACGAAGAGTACCTTGCTGGCCTGCAGTGGCGGCATTTCTGCGGATAGTCGATGCATGTGAACGAGTAGATGAAACAGAAGCGGCGACAGATTTTGGTCTTTGCACGGAGACGACGTTCAGTAGTTTTACACTCGTGACACTCGCGGTGTCGCCTGTGTCTTTCCCAGTTGTGTGTGGAGAGCGAGAAGCTACACCGGGCCGTCGAGAAACCACGGAAGATGACGCGGTAGAGCGAGCAAGGGACGAGGTCGAGCCCTTTAGTCGCAGGCTTTCTTGTTCGTCACGCTCTCCATCCACGTCCATACCTGAATTATACGAGAGCGCACTCGGTGCCCTATGGACGCTTGGACTCGTGCTACGCGGGTGGATGGCACAAACTTCGAGTCTGGCTGGCTCTCCTTACGTTCACACTCCGTCGCAGTCGTAAGGCGCAATGACGTTCGGCTAGTCGTCGACGCAACGCTGCACGCTACACTCCGGACAGATGTGCTAGACGAGGTGACAGCTGTGTTCCCGCGAGCAAGGTTCTTGTTCAACACGCTTGTACGAAGCGAATGCGACGTGCTCATGCTATCGCGCTCAGTGGTGTCTTCGATCCTGCTGAGAGTAGGGCGAAGGCCTGCTCGCGTAAGCGGCCCACGCACCGTGTTGGAGTTGCTCATCGTCGGCGTTAGAAGATATTCGACCGGGATGTTGATTTCTGTAGATCGTTATTAGCAAAGTCCTTACCCTTGAGAAGCGCGGACCTACCATTGCTGATCTCCTTGATCGCCCAACTTTCCAGCGCATCGAAGCCACTCTCGTTCCGGATACCGACCCAGCGCCTTCGAAGCAGATCCATACGAGTCTGTTCAACTTGCACACGGATGTGGGAAATGCTTGATAAGAGGGTCTCGCTTGGTTCCGTAGGGTGCTGATGAAGAAGAATTGCGGAAAGGAGAGTCTGCGAAGGAATGAGCACAATAATAAACCCGATTATAATTTCATACTCACCTGACAGAGCATGCCAGCATTCGACTCCGCCATGCCCCTCCGCACAGCCTCCATAACCCACTCAACGCGCTCCCCGTCCTCAAACCGTCCTAGCCCATCATTCTCCATAATTTCGACCCACTTGCGCTCATTGAAACTTCTCCGCCTCGTTGCAAAGCAGAGCATCCACAAACCCCCTTGCTGTCATAACCATTTCTTTCACACCCTCTACCCAAGCGTCTTGCACAGAGTTGAGCTTCACTGAGGCCGCATGCGCAGCGAAGAGCAAAGGAAATGCGTTCTGCGGGAGCGCATGCTTCTTCAGGCCAGTCATCAACCCGTCAGTGGGAGTGCAGCGAAGTCCGGAGTGCACCAGCCCTCTCCGAAAAGACCAACAAGGGCGCGCCGCGCGCCACGCTTAAGGCATGTATTCTGCACGTCTGGACACAGGGAAAAGACGAGCGTACGCGGTGCACGACGTGCACACTGGCGGCAGCAACACCCACCTGTGCCCCAGCGGCCTCCAATGATGCGTTCATACTCGGCAAATTCGAGGAAAGCGTGGAAGAGCCCATGGAGCATCTCCTGCACGAGGCGTGCCTGCATCTTGTCATGGAGCATTTGCAATTGAAGATAGTTTGCGGAGCACAGGATAGTGAAAGCGGTGTCCAAGTCATATGAATGGTTGCTGAAGCTGAGCATGCCGGTGTATAAGTATCCTAAGGTAGAGTGCAGTGCTGGAGGAGTGAAGGGAGGCGAGGGAAGGCGAAGGTTCGTGAGCTCGCCGGCACGAAGAAGGCGACCCCTACAAAATCGAAACTATCATCCAGCACGCCGACTTCATCCTCGGAGGAGCGTCATTCAGTGGCTCGACAGCTCAGGCGCCACGTACCTCGACTTCCAGCAGCTCGATTACCGTCAAAAAGGAGGAGGTCGATCTCAGCACAATCATGGAAACACTCAAGAGCTTCCAAGTCCAGCTCGACGCCATGGGACGAGGATCAGGTACGACTAGAAGCAACGCACCAGTCTCGACGTCACCAGCAGCACCTGTACCTTTGCAGCCACGAAACCCAGGGTGCACGTTCTGTGGGGAGCTAAGCCATTTCATTCGATCTTGCCCAAAAGTCCTTGAATATATCCAGAACGGCAAGTGCGCACGCAACGCGGAAGGACGAGTAACCCTGGCCAACAGGAGCTTCGTCCCGAGCACAGTCCCTGGACGAACAATCATGGAACGTATCGACGGATTCTTAGGAAAAGATCAAGTCGCGCATACAGTCAACTTAGTCGAAGTCGCCGACTCCGAAACTACATTCCCCGAACCCGTTCTCGTGGCCTCA